>JAYDZK010000044.1:3772369-3842770 GCA_034509185.1 Euphonia xanthogaster
AAGGAGAAAGGAAAGGAGAAAGGAAAGGAGAAAGGAAAGGAGAAAGGAAAGGAGAAAGGAAAGGAGAAAGGAAAGGAGAAAGGAAAGGAAACAGGTATTCAGGAGTGTTGCTCCTCATGTCAGGACATTTTCTGCCACCAGCCCACCAGGATAGCTGGTGACACTTCACTGGGGATATTCCAGAGCCTTCTGGACACAATCCTGTGCCCTGGAATGACCCTGCTGGAGCAGGGAGGTTGGATCATTGACCCACTGTGGTCCCTTCTAACCTGACCCATCCTGGGATTCTGTGAAACCAAGGCCAGCCAAGGGCTGGAGGAGAGTTCCCATTCCCTTGAAATTCCCTCACCCTAGTCCAGGCTTGGGGAATTGCTGGGGTGTAACAGGTGAGGGTGACCAGAGCTACCTGCAAGGCTGCCGTGGGATAATGGCTTTTATTTGAGCTGGAGAGTGTTGGATCAGTTCCCAGCAGCAGCCGTGGGGATGGCCTGCAGGAAGCAGCTGAAAGCAAACAAACATTGGGTTTTTACTGTTTCTGAGAACTGTCTGGGTGACCTCCTTATCTGTGATTTGTGTTTCTCAGGAATAGGCTGCTCAGCTCTCGGGATGAGAGGACTCACCACCTTGGAATTACAGCTGGGAAGTGCTTTTGGAAAAACAGAAGATGTGCTGGAGGAAGATAGTGTTGTTTCTCTGGCCTGGCAGGTTTGTATAGGTTTGGGGCTTGTTTTTTTTTTCCATTAAGATGAGAAATTGATTATATTACTTGGAGGGAGATATTCCTTGGAAAACTCATGCTTTCCTCACACGCCATGTCTGTGCTGTTCTGTTGCTATGACCTCAAAAGAAACAAACAGCTTCCTTGTCAAGAAGCCTCCAGCTCTCTTGAGCAGGCTGTGTCCCGAGAGGTCTGACTGTCTCCCTCCTCCTGAGGGTGTCTCCTGCTCCTTCCTTCAGGATTTCTCCTTAGGTATTTGTTTCCTTTCCTTTATATAGGTCTGTGATGGTCTGGTGGATCTCAGAGTCAGTTCACAGCCTCCAGAGTAACTGTGTGTTTTTAATATTCTGGGAGGAAAAAGATTTTAGCTTGGGAGTAAAACAAGATTGTATTTTTACTGACTTTTGTATTGTGTTTGACTGTGGACTGTGCATTGCATTTTACATTTCTCCATGTGTTACTCCTCACCCCATGTGGACTATGGAATAGGAGGGAAACAGAGGCATAATGGAGGATAACTGGATTAAAACCAGTATTTGATTGTGGTCATGTGATGCTTCTTTCTGGCCTTGGTCTCTGAATTTATAACTGAGGGCCAAGCAGAGCCCAGTGTCAGGGCTGAGTGTGGGGGACAGTGCTGAATCCCAGCAGAGACAGTATCCTACAGCAGGGTGGGATAATCTGCTCCGGGTGGGAGCCCAGTGTCTCAGAGCACTGTTATTCCATGCATGATGTTACACCAGAGCATTGCAGGAGTGGATTCTGCTCATTCATTTCAGGACAGTAGTGAGGAATTCCGTGCCAACCACACCTCCCTGAGGATTTCTTGGCAGATGATCTCCAGCAATGTGGGGCTTCCCCTTCTTGGGATGGCTGCTGGGATTTCCCAGCACATTCAGGCAGAAATTAATCTGCTTCTCGTGTGGGAAGGCCCATGTCTGCTCTGGATGCACAGACAATGTGTGCACAGCTCTGAGAGGTGGATTTGCCATCCCTCATTGTGCAGGTCTCTCAGACACTCAATGAAATCTCTGACTGATGCAGAAAATCTTAATTGTTTTTCAAACTCACCCTGTGGGCAGGAAAAAAAAGCACAAATGGAGAGAAATATGACCTTATCTGACAGTCTCTAAGCTGGGACTGATTTATATTCTGTGGTGCAACATGACCCTGCCCTGAGCTGCAACAGAAGGAAATTTGCCTTGCAATCAGAGAGTTGTTAAAAATGTGTCTATTTGTGTTAATCCAAGTGGGGAAACCTTTGGATCCCAGTCAACAGGTTGGGATGACTCAACTCCCAGCTGGGTTGGTCACCCTGCCCCAGTACATACAGTATGTGACACAAGGATTGATTCTTTTTGGCTTGCTCACTGGGAATTTTTCTGTGGCACGTTGCAAAATCCTGTACTCTTAACCCCCCAGAAACCCCGTGGTACAAGCTGGACCCTCATTACCCTCAACTTATGATGAGGAATAGGAAGTTTCTGACCTAATTCCATCATCTCAGTCTCCTCCTTATCACCATTCCCAGGTTCTGTGGGACATTTCTTCTGACATCTCATGTCTTACGAGCTCATCTCTTATGGCCTGCAGCAGGGAACAAGATTTTCCTAACCCTTTAGCAGCTGTGAGATGGAGGATGGGATTTTTCCAAAGCACTCACCCTGTGAACTGCCCTTCTGTGGAAAGAAGTGGTGAGCAGTCTCAATTTTTGTGGGACCAGGGTCAGAGCAACAACAGGATTTTTGTAGAATCCCACAGATCAAGCCAAGATTTGAGCACTCACCATTCCTGAATTCTCTTTAAGGACAAGAAGGGAAATCCCAACAGGAGACCCCAAAGGAACATGACATTTTCCCTGCTCATTTCAGCACACAGTGTGGGAGCAGAGACCTCTTGTGAACTTGCCTGAATGCTCCTACCTCTGCTTGTTGTGCAAAAGATGGAATCTGAGCAGGAGATGGGCTTTTTCAGATATATCCCTGTGTGATCTTGAGTTAAATGAGCCTTGGTCTTGAAGTGTCAGGACATTTTATGAGTCACCTTTGCTCCAGAGTGCAGACAGTGACATTGGTCTTAGAAGGAACAGATTTCTCCCAAAATTATCACCATAACAATCATACTGAATGGGATCTTAAAGCCCAACTCATCCCACCCCCTGCCATGGGCAGGGACACCTCCCACTGTCCCAGGGTGTTCCAAGCCCCATCCAGCCTGGCCTTGGGCACTGCCAGGGATCCAGGGGCAGCCACAGCTGCTCTGGGCACCCTGTGCCAGGGCCTGCTCACCTCACAGGGAGCAATTCCTGCCCAATATCCCATCCAGCCCTGCCCTCTGGCAGGGGAAACCATTGCCCTTGTCAGAGCCTCTCCAGCTCTCTTACAGGCCCTGGAAATCTGCTCTGAGTTCTCCCCACAGCTTTGTAATAATTTGGAAGTTTTGGTTCTGCCAGAGCCATGCCTGTGTGTCTGACACCACACATGACAGGAAAAGCCAAGTTGGGGTTGGAATGTCTGGAACAGAAGGGGAAGGGCAGGGAGGGCTTGCTTAGGCTGGCTCAGTAACACACTGTGTGCTGAACCTACGGATGAAAAGTCCAATTCTTTCCCATTAATGCCCTGTCCATTGTCATTGCAGGACGCCTTGAGCTTTCTCACATTGAGGTTTGGTGAGTGACACTGCTTTTCTCAGAATATTGCTCCCATCCTTGCCTGCTGAATGCAATCCACAAGCTGTGGGTGTCAGTCTGGAGAAAAGAAAAAAAAAAGTGTCTGAGCAGCAACATTTGTCTCCTTGATGTTTAAAAAAAGCCACTTGGGGTAGTGGCTCTTGGTTCAGTTCTCACTTTTATCCTGCACTTAAACTTCTGATTAAGGTCATGCAGGACACCTTGTCATCTTTGCACCACTTAGCTTGACTTTTATCTGATGCTGAAGAACCCGCTAAGTTGTCTTTGAAGAATAATGTTCTGGGGAAAAT
Source organism: Euphonia xanthogaster (assembly GCA_034509185.1). Lineage (NCBI taxonomy): Eukaryota > Metazoa > Chordata > Aves > Passeriformes > Fringillidae > Euphonia > Euphonia xanthogaster. The sequence goes on from JAYDZK010000044.1 coordinate 3,776,067, forward strand.
GGATCTAAATGGATATATTGGGTAAAATAAATTCACCTGCAGGCCTGTGAAAAAGCACTGTAAATCTTGCCGTGACCCTGTTCACTAAGGAGGTTTGTTGATAGCATTATATTAAATCAGGAGCAGCAGAGGAAGCTATAGAGATATTCAGCAGTAACTGAAGAGGGGGAATTGCACGGCTTGTGGGATTACAGAATATGGAATTTTGTACTTCCAGGTCATTACTTTGAATTCAAATACACTCCTGGTAGTAATAAAAATCTGTTACCAGATGACAGCTCTCCAGTTTGGTGTATGAAATGAGCTGAGGTTTTCTCTCCACCTGGTAATGGGCAGATGCCTGCTACAGAAAGTGTCACAACTGACATTATCAGCTACTTCTGTTGACATCTCAGGGGGTGGGCAGCAGATAAATATCTCATTGCACAGTCACCTCTTTGACCTTAGATTAGATTCTTCCCTGGTGTTCAGCAGGGAGCTGTATGCAGGGAAAAGTTTAAGGGATGATATATCTTCCTCCTTTATAAAGCATTGTTGAACAATGAACAAGGAGGTAAAAATTGAGGGCAATTTCCAAATTATTGCTCATAAATGAAAGACTGTGTGTTATTCCTTATTTCATGTGGCACCAAACGGGGTTTCAACAAGGGAGGCATCTGAAAAGAGGTGTAATTAATTAGTATTTTGGCATAGGCTAGCATTACTCTTTCTCCCTTATTCTCTGGGGCTTACCATTGTTGACACCACTGAATAAGAAAGCCAATTTATTCTGGATGTGTAGGTGTTACAGAAGATAGCTGCTTTTGAAGGGAAGATGTGGTGTATTTAACATGTCTGATTTAAAGACAGTCGTCCTTTGGTGCTTGCAGAAGAAAATTCTGTGACAAGTCCCTGTGACTGCTGTGTGACTCATGAAGTGGGAAGTCCTACAGGAGCTCCCACAAAGTGGCTTTTCTGTCCTGAGACCAAATCGTGTCTCTCATGCCTACTCTGGGGTTTTTTTTTTTGCTGTCAGTGTGAGGAGTTTCATCTGAAGCTCTCATTACCACGGGAATAAATGCAAAGAGCAGCCACCTGATGAGTCCTGAGGTAGAGGCACTGAGAAAATCCTCATCTGTCTCCAGATAACTGTGATGGCTGCTGACCCAGCTACCGCAGGAAAGGAAGATGTGGATTTACAGAAGATCACATGCACATGGGGATGTGTCACAGACATATCTTCTGAAAAATCCTTTTGCCAGGATCTTTTATCCCGAGAAGCTGGGGAGCTTCAGCTTCTCCATGTTTTGCTGCTCTGGAATGTGATTTGGAGAACTGTTTACCCAGATGTGAAATTGTTTTTATTTGATGACCAATGACAGCCACCTGTGTCGAGGCTGTGAGCAGCCACAAGATTTTATTATCATTCCTTTCTATTCCTTTCAGGCCTTCTGATGAAATTCTTTCTTCTATTCTTTAGTATAGTTTTAATATATCATTTTATTTTAATATAATATATATCATAAAATAATAACTCAGCCTTCTAAAACACAGAGTCAAGATTCTCATCTCTTCCCTCATCCTGGGACCCCTGCAAACACCACCACAGGGATGTTTGAGCAGAGGAGGAGGAGCAGGAGCAGTTCCTGGTGGCGGCAGGAGGGCTGCAGGTACAAACCCCACTGTGCCAGCCCATGGGACAGCATCTGCACCTGCAGCCCTCCAGGCAGCTCTTGGCTTGCTTGGAGGTGCTCTCCAGCCACTTGCCCATGGCTCACCAGCAAGCAAAGAGAGGGCAGATGTTGTTTCAAGGCCAACAAACTGCTCTTGGTGGTTGGAAATAATTCAGATACTGTTTATAAAGTGACAGATTGCACTGGGTAGACCCCCTGCCTTTTGCTGGAGGCATTGCCAGTGCAGGGGATTTGAGGATGTAAAGAAGAGGAGCCTGTAGAAAACCCCCTGCATTTATCTAGGGGATCAAGAGAAACAATATTATTTTCCTTTGCTCATGATCTTGATGCTCACCTTAAATTGAAGTGCATTTTACTTTCTTTTTCAGATCTTAAATATCCTTCAGAGAACTCTACTTCTGCCACTCTTACAGTATAACCTGTTATATGTAGCATTTTTGATAAATGTAATAATTTGTAAACAATTATGAAGATTAATTTATAAGCACAACATAGGATGATAATTGTCCTGAAGGCATTAAGGTTAGGCAAAATTTCCAGTACTATGTGGTTTTCTGTTTTCTATTTGGAGTTTTTGGTATCATTATAAGAAGCTTTAAATAGCCATGCTGATAGATTTTTAGCATTGGAACCAACAGGAGCCAATAAACTCAGACTTGGCATGGAGCAGCCATCTTAATGCTGATGAACATGGCAAACGTGCCCAGCTCCCACTTGGGGACAGTTGACACAGATGGCAGAAGGGATTTTACCATGTGCTATATGTCTTATTAATTGCTGTGCCCATTACTGTGAACTCCAGAGCCTTCTCCTTTGTTCCACTGCTGTGGGCAGTTTGTCTGGTGACTGTTTACTGCAAACTACCAGAGTTCCCTGCTTATTTTGTGGATATGGTGGCTTCTCTCCTTTTTTCTCCTTTCTTCTTCTCCTTCTCCTCTCCCTTCTCCTCTCCTTCTCCCTCTGCCTGCTCTCCTTCCTTCCCCCTGGACTTGTGCGTGTGCCTTGTTTTGGGAAAGATCAAATCCCACCCATTTCAGAGGTGGTTTAGCATTCTGAGCAGAGAGTAGTTGGAGTGACACTCTAAAAACAGGTGAAGTGCATGTGAGATTCCTTAGCAACCTTTGTAGCCATGGAATATGGGCAATTGTACCTTTGAGCCCCCTCTTCCAGCTTTGTAAAGATTTGGATGACCAGAGATTCTGTGTGATGTGATTCCTCGGGGTGAGCTCCTGCAAAACCATGACAATCATTGTGTGGGAAAGCAGATGGGCAGAACTCATTGAAATCCCCAAACTGGGAACTCTGGAGGGACTCTGGCCCTGTTGCTCCCTGGTGTGAGCCAGACAAAGAAAGCCCTGAAACTGAGTGAAGCACTGCATAAAGAATTCTGGGTAAAGTGAGGATATTAAACCAAGAAATTACACGAAACAAAAAGCACAAATTTGATAAATTTTTGACAAATTTTTAAATTTGATAGCAACAAATAATGTGTTAATTGCTATTTTTTTCTGGTCTGATAGCATTATAAGCAGCCAGTGGGTAGCAGTAGGTACCCTCTGGAGAACAGTGTGAGTTAAGTGTTTTCTCACTCCTGGGCTTGTCCTAACTAGCTGGTGCCCTGTTCTGGGGAAGTTGATGGAGTTTTATTGCCCCTCAGCAGCACTGTCCCTTACACAGTCGAGCATCTCAAGCACTGAACCAGTGTCAGGTTTGCTGTGGTGGCAAAAGTCAGTTGTGATCAAATCCTCTCTCTGGTGGGACTTAGCTGAGCAGTGGTTATGGTTGGAGGCTTGAAATTTAAGTGGGCTGCCTCTGGGGGCTTCCAAGGAGTCAGAGAAGTCCTGGAACTGTGACAATTCAATTAGGACATGAAATCTTTCAGGAAACCATGGAACCTTTGTGAGCCATGTGTGCGGTACAGAGCTCCTGGGAGCCAGGCAGGCTGCTCTGGCCCCCAGCAGCAGCTCAGAGCAGGGAGGATGTACAGCACCTTTCACCTTCCAGCTCACACGTTTCACCTGGGCCACTGCCTGCTCTCGCAGCTGGGTTTCACTGGTGCACTCAGCATTGGCAGAAGTCATGTTTTTAACAATTACAGGCATATCTATTAAGTCTGTGGTGCAGCTGGAGCTGCAGCATGGAAAATAACCTTCTTAAGAGGCAATTACTGTAAAATGTTGTTCCTTCCTTGCAAGCACAATATAAACCCTCTAACTGCTAAAAGTTTTTTTGTCATTTGTATTAAATAGCTGTTCTTTAATTATTTAAGGGTTTCAACAAAAAATATTAGCAAAAAAAAAACCCCAAAAAAACAAATGTTACCAAAGTAGTCTTATCCCACATCTTTGTTACCAACAATTTGCATTTTACTTTTATGCCAGCTTTCACAACATCAAACTGTGGTACAATTATGAATTTTTAAAAATGCATAATGATTTTTGACATGTTTCTCCCCCCCCATTCTTTTCTGTTGGAGGATGGCACAGGTTTAACTCGCAAAACATTCAAATTACAAGATTTGGAGGAGCTAATCTATAGCCCATTCTTTTTTGCATCCTTTTTATATTCATAGAATCACTAAGGTTGAAAAACTCCAGGACCACAGAGTCCACAACCTGTGCCCAATGCCCACCTGTGGTTTCACAGACATCACGTTATTTTGCTGTGTGTTGGTTTGTTCCTGTTCACATGCAAGGTTCTTTTGTGTTGTTTTGTTTTTTTAAAGAATCCTTGAGGCTGAAGTAGTTGTAAACCAGAGTTAGAACTATTCTTTTACTCCTTTACAAAATGGCTAGGAGGTATGTGGTGGTTAGCTAAATCTTGAGTTGGCTTATTCCATTTTATACAGGCTTTTGTTGCAGCAGCAATAAAAGCACTGCCTACACACTTTGTTCTTTAATCCCAGAAGAATTGTATGTGTTGTACCAGGTTAGGAGGTCTAAATTCTGTTTCCTAGGACTTAAAGTAATGTGATGAATATTAAGGCAATAAATTGCAGGCAACCAGGATATTCATAAATTGGAGGGGGAGGGGGAGAAGTTAATTCAGAAAACCAGTTGAATTTTGCAAAAACGTGTTTTTTGCTAGATGCTCCAGGAGTGTCTGCTATGGAAACTGGTCTAGCTGTGGTTAAATCAGGGTTTGAATCAGGTCCCACTGATAGTAGAAGCAAAAAAAACCAAAACAAACTATATCTGTTTTGTTACTGCTTATTATTTTCATTTTGAGTAATTTCAGAGAAAATATTAATTTCTTAACAAATGTTATTCCAGAGGTGCAGAAATACTAAACTGTTTCTTCAGCCACGGAGAGCAGATTTGAATTCCTGGCTTTAACAGGTGCTTCAGAAGATTCCCATGCCTCAAGTATGTTTCTCAATATATTTTGAATATAAATCTACCATTGCTCTCTGTAAAGAGGGATCTGCTGCATGTGCTGGCATGAGCTGGGGCTGTTTCCAGTGAAGGTGAAATACAGGAGAATTATATTTCTAATAGAGGGTATTGTCATAGCAGAAGTCTAAGCAAAATATGTCAGATATTTATAAGATGTCTTCAATCTACCCATGCTTGTTTAAAGATAATTTGATGAAACAAGGTAAACCCTTCCATTCCTCATTTTGATCTCTCTTCTTTTGATAATTTATTGACCCACAAAGCTTTTAAGGATGCATATTTACATTTATTTCAGTTTTAAAATCAAAAGAGTAGCATTAGAGGAGTTCAGGTTGTGAGTGTCGGGGTTAAAAACATGCAGTGGTTTCATTTTAACACCTTCACACGTGGCCTTTCTGTGCACATTCTGGCAAGAGACAATCAAACCCAATGTGTAAAAGGCAAAACCTGATTTAACCCCAGCTCTGGGCTGTTTGTTTCATGTATCACATGGCTTTTAGGGCTGTGCAGGAAAGGCATCAGTTCTAGAAGTTTCCAAGGTAATCCCATCTTGATGAGGAGTTTCTTTTTCCTGGAAATGGAGCCGTTATTTCCGTGATTCCTTTTTTCCATAGCGCTGTCTGAGGGCTTTAGAATTTCTCATTTGCCTCTCCAAGACTTATTTTGCTTGGCCCTTAGTGCAGCACATTAATATTTTCTGAATGATATAGACAGAATGCTGTCAAAGCCTTTCATTGTCTTCATTTGGGAGCTGGTGGATTTGCTGGGCCAGGGAGCTTCTCCCATCTGACAGTGGGTAGGTGTGACAGGGTTCAGGAGATCAGTAATGACTGCACAGGCAGGGATTGGATTGAAGGACATTTGATGCTGCTTACAAGTGGGTCATCAGTTCCTGGGAAATCAGAACCAGTGGGACTAATAGAAATCAGAGTATCTGAACAGAGCTTCTCCTACAGCCCAACACAGTTGCAAGGGTTAAATTCACCATTGTGGCAGTGGGGCAGGCAGTGGAAGGATGTGGCTGATGACACAATGCACAGAGGAAAGCCAAAGCAATGAAACTGCCATCTCCCTCGGAGCAAATTTACTGTTTGCTCATGGAGAGAGATGATTTGTTTGATTAATAATAACTCAGGGACACAGCTGAGGTGCTGCATACACAGAAAACCTCCCAGTGAAGTAATAAGAAAAAGGCATTTTAGAAGAGAGCTGTTTTGGATACAGGGAAGTGACAATGATTGCCTGCTTACAAATACTGAATAAATACTTGAAAAGCTCTGAGCCACGAGTGACTGTGATTTACATGCTCCATGTGTCCTAGTAAGCTTCTGATTGCTGGTGCTCTATACTGCCTGTCAAAATGTAAATGTTGTTCTTTAAAAGGTGACAGTTTGAAATCCTAAATCAGTTGTGAGTTAGGGTGTTGCTTTGGGTTTGGTTTATTATTTTGTTTGTTTGTTTTTTCTAAGGTGTCATTTATATGATGACAGAGTACAGAGAAAGTAGCAAACTACCAGATTTGACTTAAATTGAAGTTGAACATACAGAAATCAAACACAGATTAGGAGCCCTCCTTGGGTTAATCAAGAAGGGAACTTAATTTTATAATTGTGCACGTGATGTTCACTGTGTTCCTAAATATAGAGGATAGCCATGAGGATTACATGGATATTTGAGCTCAGTTTGCCCATTGTCCAAGTGGGACCATAGCACATTTGTTCATCTCCTTCAACCCTTTCCAAACCAATCCACTGGAATATTTCACAGAGTGAAAGATTAATTCAGGTGGGCTTTGCCTTTATTTCAAGGCAAGAGCGGGGGAGGTGGGTGTTGCTCACATTTTGAGATTAGCTGATCACATGCCTAGAAGAGAATAAACAGCATTCCCTTGGTCAGCAGGGGCCTTGCTGAGCATTTAATACTCTGTAGGATCTCTAATCCATACTCCAGTAGTTTCTTGACCATTCAGACTTGTGGAGTAATTCCTAAAGGATCCTTGGGTATTTCATGGCAGGGAGCTGTGCCAGTGCTGACAGAAAGGTTTTTCTTTCTCTTTTGTGCCTGTGATGCCAGCTTTCCAGCTTCATTTTCTGTAGGAGAGCATGCTGTTTTATCTCCAAAGCATTTTTTTAAATAGACATTTATGGGGTTTTAGAATAATTCCTGTGATAGAGCAGTGCTGGTTGAGGAAAAGCTCCTCCTGGGAGGATGCTTTGTTGAAACTGGGGTGCTGTGTTCTCATTATTAACCCAAGATGCATCAGTGCAAATAAACTTAAGCCTTCACAATATTAAAAAGCATTTATAGAGGGCAGGGCCAAAAAAAAATTTAAAAAATTTAAAAAAAAGTAAAAGGATAAATAAATAGAGAAACTTTCCTAATTTGCTCATTCTCAGGCTGGAATATTATTAAATCACTGAGCCAATTTAACTGCAGTTGGGATGAAGAACCTCAAGAGTTCCCTGAACTTTCCCTCACTGCTTGGAACCGATAGGTTTGAGATTAATGGTCCAAATGTGTCTCCAGTACAAAGGGTCAAACTGTTTCTTCCTTTGGTGATTGATTAAAGCAAACAAATGAAAAATGCCTCATAACTGAATTTTTTCAGTTTCAAAATTGGGGTTTTGAAACAGCAATGGAATCTGTGGCCCTCAGTGGCCTAAAGGAGTGTTCTCTACACTTTGCTTTTTAAAAAGCATAATCGAGTTTTGAAAATCAGTTGAGAAATACTCTGACTGTATTTAAGTATTCTCCTAAATTCACTTCTGGACTTAGCAATTAGAATTTAATGTGACAAGAATGCATTTACATGCATGCTTTCACACATAGAATGAAAACATCTCCATAAATTAAGAGTCCTGGTAAATCCCATGGTAACCTGACAGAATGGAGGGGGAAAAGACATTTTTAAAACAGTTCTCTAAAAACTGAGATTTTCAAACTGTTTTTGTACAGGATACATGTTGGTGTTTACAGAAGCTGATTTTTTATTCTTGAGTGTTGAAGAAATGATGGGAAAAAAATGTATTTACAGTGTTGCTCTCATAAGCCCAGTCTTTTATGAGCTTGATATCATCCTGTGATAAATACTGAGCTCAAATAATCCTGCAGCTGCAGTTCCTTATTACCCCTCCTAATTGTGCATGGTTTGTGATATGTAAGATTAGATTTATTGTAGGCTGTATTCACGAGGCTTCCACACCAGCTTTCCCACCCCTCTCCTGAGGTGTCTTTTCTCTGTGTATGATGTGCTTGGCTCTCAGGTTTGTGAAAAGCATTGAGTGCCAAGGAGGAAAAACACGTGCACTGAGGTGGTGTTTTTGTGAAAGCTGAGAAGGGGCTCCTCTAGGAGGGCTGGCACGTGCTTGGTGTCTGCACTGGGTCGGTCAGGCAAGAAAACACCCTTTTCTGATGCTTTGGCAGGTCCTTCTTGGTTTGTGTTTGTTCTTGGGCACGTGTTGGCTGTGTGTTAAGGCAGTGTGGGCTGCTGCTGCTGCCATCACGTTTCATGGGTGCAGCTGGAGGCAGGAGCCTGGGCTTTGTCCGCTGCTCTGGGTGTCCCTGCCAGGCTCAGCCGGGCTGGGGACACCTTGGGGACACCTCGTGTCCCAGAAGGGATGGAATGCTGCCCAGCTGTGAGGAGGCAGCAGCCCTGGCAGAGCAGGAGGGGCTGCACTGCTGGGGCAGGGTCCCTGCAGCTCCTCTGAAATTCCCTGCAGGAGTCCAGCCTGGAGCTGTGCCCTCCTGGCACCCCTGGGGAGGGCTCAGGCTCACCCAGAGCAGCTCCACTGCCAGTGTGGAGATACACTGAGCTCCTGAAGCTGCTCTGAGCCCTGAATCTGCACGGGGGGATGAGCTGGGGCTCTTGGCCACAGCTCCACCACTCTTCATCCCAACAAGTGCGTGTCGTGTCTAGAAATGGAGAAGGAAAGTCACTGTGTAATTCAGGAGGTGTAAGCTTTAATTATTGCAGTGACCTTTCCAGCTGTCCTTGTCTTTCTGCTTATCCATTGAACTGTGCATTAGGCTCCCTGACTGGAAAGTAAATGACTCTCAGCCTTGTGGGAGAGCAGGGATCCTGGAGAAGGTTCCAGCACTGCTGCCCAGGCCAGTGCTGAGGGTTCTTCAGTCAAACAGAACTTGGGGTGGGATGAACATTATCCCACAGGCTTAATGTTCTAAATGGGGTTTCAGTGTCCTCAGAGGGGCTTTTTGAATTTATCTTTTCAGCTTCCCAAAAAAATTCTTCCTGCTGCCTTGAGTGAGTGTGGAATCTTGGTGGCATTATTGTATTGGTCATTTAAATGCCTCTTTACCCCGCCACCCCGCTCACCCAGCTACAAACCTGTCCAGCACAGGTGGATCCTCCTGTGTTCCTGCACAGGAACAAGAGCTCTGGCAGGTGTTTTATCATTTGATGTGTGAGCTGACACGGGCAGGACTCAGGAGCAGCCACACAACTGTGGGTGGATCACAAAGGCTGAATTTGTTTTCATTCTGTTGCAGACTGGAGGATTCCCAGGGCAGCGCCTGGCCAGACACAGCCTGGTGGGAAGGCAGGTCCCACAGGGCAGGTCCTTGCTGGAGGAGCTGCTGGTGTCCCCTGTGTCCTAGGGACACACACAGGGGTCCTTTACTCTGGGCTTTGATCTTTCCCGCAGCAGGGCAGGAATCCCAAAGGTGTTGGAATGGTCTATCCAGGCCTGTGTTATCTAGGCACAGATGTTCTACTTGTCAAATACTCGAGACTAAGCAACAATTAGGATGATAGATGTGTTCTACACCCCAGCTGCAAGTCACTTGGATATGCTTAAAATCCTCCTCACCTTTCCTCCGTTTATTTTCCTGCACCTATTAAAAGTGATTATGCAAAACACCCTTTTTCCTGCTCCTTTAGCAAATTCCTGTCTTGCATTTTCTCCCCCACTTTATCAAAAATATGCCATGTGCAAAATGTCCCTTTATTAGATGTGTGAGGAGAAGAGCTGCCAGTGATTATGTTGGCTGTTCATCCGCTCTCTGCTGGTCCAGCATAACCAACATTTGCTTCCTGAACGTTAGCCAAAAATTATCTTCTCTCCAGCTGGATGGGAATGTTTCATCATCTTTAAAAACTGAGGTGACCATTATGTTGTTATTGTTAGGCAATTATTTCCTGTTCTCATACAAATTTACCCTCTGACCAGTCCTGGCCATGATGTATCTGGCAGAGAAGCCAGTGCAGACTAATCAAGCCTTGTGAGAGCTGCTGTTACCATCATGCAATTTGTCACCTCCTACCCCTGCTGCCTTTGCCACTGCTCCTGCTCAGGAAATGCATCTGTCATCTTTATCAAGGCTTCCTACCCCTAACTGATTACCCTGCTGCAAAAGGAAAAAATGCTGGGGTTCCAGTGGCTGTCCCAGAGTGGGAGAGGAGCAGGAGCTGGTTCCGTGCTCCCCTTGCACAGTGCTTGAGCTCTGGAGCTGGTCTGGATCTCTGTGCCCCTGCTGCTGCTGCTGCCCGAGGCACAGGAGGCACAAAGAGGTGCAGGGAGAGCTGAGGTGGTTTGGAGGATCAGGCTGCTGCTTTATTAACCAGCTAAATGCACACAAGAGATGGAGCCAGAGTCCCTGGAAGTGCAGTGGAAGGGTAATGGATACAGGCTGCAACGCAGGAAATTCTTTCCAGACATTAGGAAAACATTGTTAACAAAGAGGTTACACAAACCCCAGGGCAGGGGTCTGGAGAGGCTGTGGAATCACTGGGTTTGGATACACTTGTTGTGAATTTTTCAAAAAAGACACTTGGCTTCTGCTCAGAAATATATTGTGATTGATTTTCTCTGTAAACATTTGTATAGATATTTAGGCAGCTGTAAATAAGCATTTTATCTCAGCAGTAGGTTAGTCACAAGTGATTTTAGAAATGAAATAGGTGTGGGGAGCAGAGGCCATTTGTTTCTGTCTTTTTTGGAAGCAGATGAGCATGGGGAGAGGTGAGATGCTGGACTGGATGGGCTCTGGTCTGAGCCACACCTCAAAGCACAGAGCTCTGTTCTGACACCTGACTTGCTGAAGGTGAAACTCCTCTGTGTTTACTGGTTCATTTCAGTGCCCTGCATTAGAATGCTATTTCTCACACAAGTTTCCAAGTTTTACTTTTATCTTGAAGTAGATTAGAAAGCTTTTCTCCCTCCTTCCACCCATGTCCTCCTCCCAGCTTTGCTCCCTTATGTTACAAATGGCACGACCAATGCCTGAGACTCTGTAGGGAAATCACCCTTGGAGAATTCAGTTTTGTCTGCCCTCTTACATGATGTGCAAAATTTATTTTTAACCCTAAACACCTGATATTAATCTCACACAGAGTTATGAGTTTTAACATGCCTGTTAGTTCTGGTCACTTAGAGGAAAAGGAAGCAGCTGGTTTTCCTTTTTTAATATTTCAGCTACTTTTGGTTTTAGATTATTTTAACTTTTTCCATCCTCTCCTGCTTTCCTCCTTTTCATTTTGTAACACTGTTATGCACATAAAGATTTATATCATGAAAGCTTAATGGCACTAAACACTTGTTTAATTGGTAGAGATTTGGGAGGAGGCCCAGACTAATTAACACCAATTTCTACTCTATTGTCAGTGTTTAATGAATTTTAGGACCAGATCTTTTTGGAACTAAAGTTATACTGAAGGCATGTTGAAATTAGAAAATAAAATCATGTATGGCCACCTTGACAAACCATCTGTTCCTGGAATAATGCTTGGTTTTCATAAGTAACCAGACATATATACAGTATAAACATTAAATTTCTCTTTTGAAGTATTGTTTGCTTCAAAACAACCTAAACCCTCCTGGAATTCTCCCCAGGTGTATCCATACACCTCTAATTTCACTATTTCTCTACCTTATTAATTGAATATTTAGTGAATAATGAGCAACTTTACTACAAGAAGTCCTGAGAGCGATCTTTATAAAAACACAGAGGCTATAAAAAATATGATAGAACTCTATATAAATACTGAGTTAAATATCTTTAAAGGTCCCAAATGAGGAAGGGATAATTACAGTAAAAACAGGATGAGACTTATGTTCAAGTGTATGAAGTTTGTGGTCTTCTCTGGCTGTTTCAAGTTCTGTGTGGTGCCCCCAGAGAGGGATCCTGCTCGGGAGAGCCCTGTCCTGGTGAGCAGCAGAGCAGAGGATGCCCAGGCTGGCAGAGCTGCCTCCAGAGTTGGAAAGCCAGGTCAGATGAATCCAGTCTGGAAGAAAAATGGTTCAGCCTCTCTCGGGTAATTTCCTACAGAGGCCTTTGAAAGAACAAGAACACGGAGGAAGTTTTGTGTCAGCAGAGTTTTCTGCCTTTTGAGCCTTTTCCTTGCTTGGCTCCCATTTCATTAACTGAGCTGATATTAGTGGAATTCTCACCTTTTTCCAAGCGTCTGCTTGACCTTTTGTTGGGTCAGGACTCGAGTGCCCTGGCATTAAAGCAGGATGCCCTGTGATTTAATTCACTGTTTCTCAGCATTTCTCTCCCTTTCTCTTTGCTCTCCAGCTCAGGAGTGTCTTGGCCAGCTGTGATTTTGTATTCCTCTTGTCACTGCAGCGTGTTGCTGCTCAGAAATCCAGCTTGAGAGTTGCCACTGTCTGCTTCTCACTGTCAAAACAAGAAGCTGTGGTTCCAGCCCTCTGTTTGCCCTCTGGAGTGTGTCAGGAGTGTCAGGGGAATGGGGGCTCAAGTGCCCCGTCACTGGCTGCTAATGCAGATCCTTTGTTGTTAGTCTCCCTGTAAGGAAATACAAACTTGGAATTACTTGGCAGGATTCCACTGAAATCCTTGGCATTGGATGCCTTGTAGCTCCCACTAGTGTTTGAAATTTCGGTTTGCTGGCACATGCCAGAAAAGATTTCCTTTCAAATAAACTAAAATTTCGGGTGTGCTTTTATGTGAGGATTTTCCTGATTCTTAAATTAAAGCATCAAACGCAGTCGAGTATTTGCACAGTCGAGAGATGGTGGAATTCCTGTTCAGGGTTCTTTTTAAGAAAAATAAACCACAGTAAAAATGGCTGGTTGCTCTATATGTTTGATGGTTCTTCAGAGATGCTGCATTGTCCAGAACACTTCCAGGCACAACTAAGAGCTGCTTATTTTGCCTTCAGAATGAACGCTTTATTCCTGTTTGTGGAAATTTAATTGGTGGTTTCTTAGGGAAGAAAACATAATTTTTCACCCAAGCTGCTGCAAGGTATAAATACATTTAGCATGTCTTCATCTCAAATGCTGTAGTGTGAATCACATGGAAATGATTGGAGCAGAAGTAATTTTGGTTGTTGGCCAGATTTTAATTTTTCACTGCCCAAGTGTTTTTCACATGTTTATTTACCTGAAGATGAGAGAGCACCAACTAATTAGCATATGGTTCTAGGAAACACAACAGATATTCCAGTTAGTAAGACAATAATTTAAATGTGTTATTTGTCATCAAGGTGCATGATATGTGACTGGCCTTTTAATGGCTTTTAGAAATGTGCTTCACATAATTTGAGGCAAGCTTTCTTATCAGTATGTCGTGCAATTAATTTAATCTTGTTTCTGTTATTTCCACAGTATTTTTCAATTCAGTGAACCTCATTACATTTGCAAGTGCATTAAATTAGAGTCAGGATAGAAGAAGAGAGATGATTATCAGTTAATTTAATTATATTTCTAGGTTTGCCCATTTAATGATATGTCTGCCATTGTTGTTGCAGCCTTTACAGCAGTAGCACTGTGCAGGAATTAGCTCTGATTCCATGTAAAGTTTGTGTTATCTGATAACTCCTGACAACTGCTGCAGCCACATGTTCAGTAATTTATGGGTCTAATCAAAAGTCATTTACTTTAAGCCTGGAGGCTACAGTCTGCAACACTTTCACTGTATTCACCATGCCACTTTTGGCTCTGCATATGTAGGAATGTTTTTGCACAGCTTGACACCGTGAATTAAGAAACACAACTTACAGTGATTGCAGGAGCAAGGAAACGTTCCACTGGCGGGGCTCTTCCAGCCAGCTGGGTGCTGCAGTTGGGAATGTTCTTGTTTTGAAGGAGGAAACACAAAACAACCCCCAAAATTCACCATTATGCAGTCCTTCACATGAAATGCTCTTCACTTTTTCCAATAAAATTATGTGCTCCTTTAGGAAGATGCTACAACCTGAAATTTTGTGCTCAGCTTCTAACATGGTGCCTGTCAATGTTACTGCTTTTTTGCAGAAAATAATATTTTTTTAACTCCTTTTGCAACTCTGCAATTTTGTTTTTTCCCCTAGAGTTTTGAGCCACAGGTTTGAAATTTCAAGTGTTGCATGGTGCATGGTGTTTGCCCTGGCATCTGGGAATCCTAAGGAGGAGGCTGCTGGGACTCTCCAAAGCAGTGCTGGATTATCAATTGTCTGGATCAATTGTGTAGCTCATCAAAGGCAGATCTATTAAAGCAACAGTTTTAGGTTTTAGACATTTATAGATACCCAGTATGAATATGAGAGAAAAAGGAATTCAGCTCTGAAGTACAAAATGTTCCAAGTTCCAATATTTTAAGATGGCTGTTTCTGAGATTTTTAGAAATTTAAGATTTGGAAGTAAATCTTAAATTTCTTAGCAGAAATAACCCATAAATGAGGAAGAAAAAAGATTAAATCCAAATTTTAATGTACTCTGAGAACTGTTCTTCTATTCCTATATTTTGGAATGTGAAACAATTAGGTTTACATTTATATTTATATTGATAACATTATAATTTCATAACATTTATATTGACTATTTGTGTGTGATGAACCATCCTGTGGCTGCAATGCAGAAATGCACATAGGTTGTGTACATGAAATGGGTTCTTTTTCTGGAAGTATTTGTCACTAGAACAAGACTCTGATGCCACAAGGTCCCATGGCCTGTTCTGCTAGCCTGGCAATCTGGAGAGTTGATGGAATGTTTGATAGTGGAATAGATGGATTAAGCTTTTCAGGATAAAGATATTTGAATATTTCTGATGCACTTAATGGGAGAAGAAAAAACAAAAAACCCCGCAAATTTAGTATATTTTTGAAAGTGAGACCTGTGTGTGGGTGCAGAGTGAGAGAATCAGACTGGAGAAACTCAGAAGGGCTGGATTTGTGAAGCTAAAGCCCCATTTTTCATTGCAGAAAATTCCCATTCTCCCAGCTGCTCCCTTCAGTGATGTGGTGACCTGCTGCCAGGGGACTATTCCTTACTCTGGCTGAGTAAAGTTGCTGGAGGGCTGGTGGAACACCAGTCTGGGTGTTCAAATTAGTAAGAGATGTCCTACTTCTCCTGGGGTTTTTAAACTTTTACTGGCTTTGCCTTGCCTGATTTGCTGAATCCCATCTCCCATGACACACCTTCACTTCTGTTTACACCTCTCTATTTTTTTTTCTCACTTTTGCTTACTTTTACTGTGAAGTTTCTCTTGGCAAGGATGACTGATAGACAGGCACTAATTTATTCAGGATAGTGCAGGGATGTGCCAGTATTGGCTGGAAAAAATGGATTTGGTGAAAATTAAAAATATAACAATTACTACATAGCTTGTTTTTTTTGTGAGGAGGAGTTAGTCAGGGACAAACCTCCTTCTCAGTTTATCTTGCAGGTTTCCAGTTGGGCTTTGAGGACCACATGTTTGTTTTGAGTTGCAGCTCACAATTCTGTAACAATGACAGGTTTTAAACCTTATTATTTTTCTAAATAAGTACAGTCTCTCTGTTCAGCTCCATTGGAAATAAGTGCTTTGAATTCCTGCCAGTACCCAGGGTCTCTGGCAGGGTCCCCTGGAAACCTGCATGGGCCAAAATGTAATGTTATGCTCCTTTATACTGGCAAAATCATCCCTTGGAGACTGCAGAGCAGGGATAAATCCAGCTGCTTGTCCAAACACAGAAATAAAGCAAGGATTTATTAGCTAGCTTTGACTGCAATTTTGTCTGATTACAAGAGCCCTCAGCTAATGCTAAGGGCAGAAAACCAGACTTGCTCTGACTCTGGATTGCTACAGGGAGAATGAAATAGATTTAATTAATAGAGCAGTGAAATTTTTGTTTAGCTATTTACTGTGTGGGAGAAGAAAGCCTCTTAAATGAGGATAAAGCTACTTGCTTGATCATCATCCTACATTGCAACCCTTTTGTGTTCTCTACTTAACTTTTCTAGAAAATGTTTTTGGGGGTGTTTTTGTTTGTTTGTTCTGTTGTTGTTTTGGATTTTTTGTTTGGGTTTTTTTGCTTTGTTTCTAACTTGTTAATTGCCTGTGACTTATTTAATGATGCTTGCTGTAATGTGAGTGATTTCTGCTCTCCTTGCTTTTGTCAGTTCACTTTGGTATTTTCTCCCCCAGCTGGTATTTTTGGAGAGACTGGAATGGAAAGAGGACATCCCTTAGTATTCCGTGTTGGAAAAGTACCGTGTTTCCTTTTCTGGCAGGAAGAATTCTTCCAAATCCCTCCTTGGTCTGAGCTGCTGCTCTTGACATCTCATTATTTGACTCAGCTGTTTCTGTTTCACCTTCACCCAGCTAATTAAGTAACTCATTGAATGTATTATTCAGTATTTGATTCTGCTATCTGAGTCGGTGAGAGATGGAATTTAAAAAAACCCAAACAAAAACCAACAAAAGAATCCCCTTGATGGGATTAGTGGGAGGATTGCTGCTGGACACGGTAGATGGAAATGGGCTTGGCGGTACATGAATCACACTCTGGGCTGCTGGAAAGGACTGGGATTAGCGATCCTCATTCCTTAACTACCCCAGAGTGACCTGTCAATTGTTTCAGGACATTTGTGGTGTTGGCGGCGTTCTTTGCCTTTATTTCCATCTCTGTTTCCCCGGTCCTGCAGGGCATCCCATGGCTCTGGCAGGTCTGATAGGGGCTTTAGCTGCTGCTGCAACTCGGCTTTGCTCATTGTCTTGGCTCCACTGCCAACACAGATTATTTTCCAGGGCTTTTGGCAATTTGTAAGTCATTTGTTTCTTTTTCTTGGATTAGAAATTTAAACAGGAGTGCTCTGCAAATGAGCAAAATCCAGTGTTCAGCTGTAAATTATCCATTTACATTTCTGTCCCTCTGACTTTGATGCCTTTGTGACTAATCTTTTGTGCAAAAGAGATGTGTTATTACAATTAAATTAATTCCCTTTTTTTGCTTTAGACTATTTTTCCTTAATATTTACATTAAGCTACTGAATTTAACATGACTATAAGTAATATTCTCATTTGTGTAAAACCTACGTATTTTTATCATATCAGTTCAAGCAAAGCTTTTAAAATATTTTTTTTAATAAACCCAAATTAACAAAAAATTACTATCACCAGAGAAATCTAGCTTTGATTTTGGATGCAGCAGATTGAAGTGTATGAGTTCACAGACTGATTCATACACTCTATGAATCAGGCTCATCAAGGATTTGAATATATTCCTTATATTAGAACACATGTATTCCTTATATTAGAATTCCAGAAAAGTTTTCTGTTTTCAACTTGCAGTTCATTGTTCTGATGGAAGTGTCTCCCTCTCTTCCTTCCAGGGCTGGGTTGTCCTTTCAGCTTTGATCAGAAGCAGATTTTGGGCTCTGGGCTGTCTTAACTGGCAGGAGTCCAGCGAGAGCTGAGAGCTCCCAGGGAGGTGTTTTGAAAGTGACTCTGGTGCCAGCCACCAAAAAGCCCCTGGAAAAGTCCTCATCCAGCCTTCCACAAAACATCTGATGCTGATCTGAGTTTCTAGAATAGTTCTTACAATATATGCAGAAGTTTGAGTGCATCAGCACAAAAACAATCACTAGAAAGAAAATTCTTTTTTTCTGGTTTTAAATGATTGATACTTTTTCTCCTGATGAACTCTGTTATATTGAAGGAGTGGGAGCTCCATTCTGGAAGGTTTCATGGCAAAACAAAAAGCAGACTGCAGCAGATGCTGGTTTTGTGTAATTAATGTTGCTTTTGCATTATGTTTTGAAGATTGGGGTAGTTCCTAAAGCAAAATCCTAGAGCTTTGTGAATGTACAATTTAGGGTAAAATACACTGAGTCAATCATTGTCTTAGTTGAGCATATACTTAATATTTTTCATTTTCAAATAAAAGTACATTTTGCCTTTAGCTTATCTGCTTTTGGTCTGAGCAGTCACACACTTTTGGATCTTGATATTCCCAGGGAAAAGGATGACTTTTGGTGGGAGTGATGGCTTTGGAATAGACTCTGACCTCTTTGCCTTGCTTTTGCAGTTGCAGTTTTGTTAGCCCAGAAAGAAGGTTATTGTTCTCTGCAAGGAAAAATAAGTATTTGGCTGGGATATCTCCAGATTAGTATTCTGGCAGGTACCTTTTTATACTCATCTTCTTCCTAACGAGAAGATACCTAAATATTTTATTAAGCTGCTAAAAGACTGAGAATATTTTATGAGACATGAACTTTAATGAGACGTGAAGTAGAAAAAATTAGACTCATTCTTTCAATAATTTGGAACAGTGAAAAATGTTATCTGTCTTATCATACTAACAAGGACTCGGAATATACACAATTGTATCAGCAAACTGAATTTGTATTTAGTTATTTTCTTGGCTTAAACTTGTTTTGAATCTCTACTTTTTGTGTTCTTCTCTAGAGAAAGGCTCTAGCAATATTTCTTGCTGCTTTATTCCAGTGAGAAAACAAAGTTAAAGCATATAAAAACTTTAAGTTTGGGGGTTAATTTAATGTAAAAAATTTAACTAGAGTTGTGACAAGCAGTTAGATTCCTTTTTTTAACATATAATTGGCTTAGAGCTCATGACTTCTTTATATTTGCAGGTTTGCATTGTATAATAACACGTTCAGTGGCGCTGTACTTTTATGTGCTGAATTTATTTACTGTTTGAATCAAAAAATAATTCAAGAAATGTGACTTTCTCTTTGCTGTTTAAATAAGGCAATATATTAATTATGCTGTATACGGTAATGAACAAGCTTCTCAAATTATCTAAGCTGTGAAAGCTGAGCAATGACTTCAAAACTGATGTATATACTTGATGAATACATGTGGGTTTAATTCATTTTCTCTGGTGCAATGAATTCTTTTAGAATTGAAATATTCTTTACCAGAACTCAAATATCAAGTGAATGATTTCTTTTAAATTCTCTAAAAATTCTCAGTTGTATTTCAAAACCTATCTGCTCCCCAGATAGTAAGAGAAGTGCTTGTCTTTTTTCTCATCACGTGCTCCACCCAGCCTCTTTGCTAGGGACAACTTCTTCCCATGTCTCTAAATATCCAAATACCTTTCAAGAGAGTTTTTCCTCACACAGTTGTATCTATAGCTAGAAAATATTCCTGAGAGCAACCTGCTGCTCTGAATTTCCAGGAGTAGCAGCAGCAAGGTTCCCTGCTGGTGCCAGCACCAGCTCATTTATGGCTGAACAGAGGGAGAGCTCAGCCAGGTACAATGAGCACTTCTCCCTGCATGTTTGGGGCTGTGGTGAGTCACAGGAGTTAGAAACACAAGAGCAGATAAACATCCAGTTTTTCATAGTGTTTCTTCTGTATTTTCACTGCTCTACAAATCCAACATTATTATTTTTTAGAGTGTGTGACACATCCATCTCCAGCTCAGTTCTGTGTTCTTATCTCACAGTTCTGTGCTCGCACTTGAAATATTAATGACTTTAGCACAAGTTGTATTAATGGAACAGTTATGTCTTTTGGGTTTAAGTAGAATTAATTCTAGAAAACTGCTTCTCATGAGAGCAATCAGAAGCAGCTGTTGGTTTTGCTGCAAAATATGAATGCAGAATTAAAGAGAAAAAAAGCAGTGACTTAGGAAAGAGGGCTGTTAGCTGGAAGCATACCTTTGCTCTGCCTTGCTGTGGCCACATATTACCAAATTCAAACACTGTGGGGGTGCTCAGTGTGTACTGAAGTTTTAGCTTTCCCTGTGCCTTTTTAATGCACCACACTGAGGTTTGTTGAAGATGTACCCACTAAAACTTTCTGAAAGGTTTCTCCTTGAAGTAAAAGACCTTAGAGGTATCATTCACATCATATTTCAAATTACAGCTAATTTGGTTCTCTACTGTTTGACTATTTTCCACGTGTAGAGGGTGATTGTAGGCACAAAGCTGCTGTAAGTTATTTTCTGGCTGACTTGTTTGTCCTCTGGAAGATTTACCCCGAGTCCCTCTGGCTTGGAGCAAGCCCAGCTGCAAGCACGGTGTGCTGGGCTGTGTTAGGCACGGGATTGTTCTCACCTTCTACTGACTGGGGAGCCCTTCTCACCTGGGGAATGCATTCTAGCAAAATCACTGCCCACAGAGGAGCTGCTGGAGGGGGAGCTTTGCCCCTTGCAGGCAGAGCAGAGCACCAGGGCTGATGGAGATAAGGACTTGGTGCATATCTGCAGTGCTCAGGAGCATTTCTGAGAGAGCTCTGAAATAGCTGGAGAGTTCCCAGTTGCACTGAATTCCTTCCAGTGTTCTGTTCTACTTGTTCTGTAGTACCAGAGAGGTGTTCTTGGGCTTCTGTGCTGCTGGAGAGCGGTGTGCCTCTCACCCTGGGAGTCACAGATGTCCTTGCCACCTTTTTTCAGCTCCTTGGAACCAGTCTGTCTGATTAGAAGTCTTCCTTCCCAGCACTTATACTGAAATCTTTGCAATATGTGGGAATTTCTGTAGAATTTCCCAAGAGAGCTGGTCAAATCTATTTCCATCAGTTGCCCAAAGCTGTGTTATTGAACAGTCAGACCTCTGGGTGCAGTTTTGGTAGCTGAGGGACCTCCAGGATTCCTGAAGCCTCACAGATGCTCAGATATTTAAACATCTGAGGTTTTGTTTTGCTCCAGCTGGGAGCTGCACACCTGGGGATGTGTGCTGCTGAAGTTTGTGCTCATTTTATTCTCCCCCAGGAAATGCAGGTCTGCTGTCAGCTCTGCCTCTCACCAAGTGACCAGGCAGGGTTAAAGAAGAACTCCCAGGATAAGCAAGGACTGTGGAGAAGCTTCACTACCCCAAGAAAGGGACCTTCATTAT
Source organism: Euphonia xanthogaster (assembly GCA_034509185.1). Lineage (NCBI taxonomy): Eukaryota > Metazoa > Chordata > Aves > Passeriformes > Fringillidae > Euphonia > Euphonia xanthogaster. The sequence goes on from JAYDZK010000044.1 coordinate 3,797,160, forward strand.
TATTATTATTATTATTATTATTATTTAGGTGAATCAATTTCCTGGCTTTTGTTTGCCTCCGTGGTCATTGAGGGTGATATTTGCACTGTGAGCCTTTGGAGCCTGGCCTTGGAGTGACTCCTGTTCTGTGGTTAGTGCACCATGACAGCAGGGGGAGATGAAAGGAATAGCATTGCTGGGATTTCTTTCTTATTAAAAGTGCTTCTTTTGAAGAGTATGGGAGCAGCTCTGGTGTTAGGTTATCACTCTCAGCCAGCAGACCTGTTTTCCCATCTCCCCCAGCCTATCTTAAGCTTGTAGGGATCCCAGTTTATACAATTCTCTACAGGGCTTTCTCTTATCTCCTTCTCTCAACTGACAATTTCCCTGTCCAAACATAAACCAGGCTATCTTGCTTTTCCCTCCTTTTTCTCTATTGCATTAAAAAACAGCTTTGAAACTTCACTGTTATGACTCTGATGTTGGCTGCATGTACATTTGTTTTCCTGCCTTGAGCCCAGATCAAGGCCTGTGTGCACACTGGGACCTCTCTGCTCGTGGGTGAACACACCCAGTTCTGCATCCCAGCTCAGGGGCTTTGGGTGTTATCACCAGTACCTTGCCATTTTCAAGTGCCAGTTTTCTCAGTCTGCCAAAATACCATTTTCTGAGCAACTTTTATTGAAGTTTACTTGCTCTCTCTAGGTTTGAACCCACCTGGTGTTGCTGGATGTGGAGTTGGAAATATTTTTCCTAGTTTCAAAGAAATAATTTCTCTTTTGAAGTGTGTATTTGTAAAAGTTTAACAGCAGTTAACTGAGGTAGCATCACCGTGTCATGGTTGCCAAAATTTCAGTGGAGGATGTAAACATACGACCTATTCTAAAGTAGGTTAAAAAAATACTAATTTTTAGTGTTGTCTGTAATTTTCCAAGTTTCTTTTTCCTTGAAACATTTATATTTATGTCATATCCATGGCTTTTTATTCAGTGTGTTTTCTGTGGTCATTAATAAGCCTGCAACTGACTCGTGGGTAAAATAAAAGAACCTACAAAAACTGAACTCAGTGATTTACTAAGACATAAATTAAATCATTTTTCATCATAGTAATGTTCAATGCCTACAAACATGGATTGCAATCTCTTTTTTCAGGCATCTAAATCAGAAATGAGAGTAAAAGAAAGAAAATATACATAAACTCTTATATTTTCTAAGGGTTTGAAACACCCACACAGAGGCAGCATTATCTGGGTGCTGTGGCAAAGGGAGATGACTTCAGTAGTCATTTGGACTATTATTTTTGGAATGAAGAATTGCTATTTCATCTTGTTGAAAAACCTTATAATCTTTTTTGTTTTGGTCAGAAAATCATGTGCAAAGAACCAAGGTGGTTAGAACAGGAGCTGCTGCTTTGTAGAGTACAGAGCTGAGAGCCTGGGAAAAATGGTGGGGGGTGGCTGAAGTTCCTGTGGGGAATGGGGAATTCCTGTGGGGAAGTGGGCATGGAAACCTCACCCCACAGCCCTGTGGCAGTTTCAGGGTTAAGGCTGTTTGGTGTCTCTCTGAGCTTTTACACTGCTGCCTTTTGAATATTTGGGGGTTTCACAAACACAAATGCCGTTTTTCAGTGGTTTTTTTCAGCTGTCAGAAATCCTGGCTCAGATTTTTGATTGCTGTTTCTCAAAGTTCAGTTCTGTGGAATGTACTTGGTGAACTTGGAGCAATCAGAAGTTGGACTGGGGAAGGTGTTGGGCTACAGAAACCTCCTCTGACGCTGTCCAGTGCTGTGCTTTTGGCCCACAGTCACAAACCCTGAGTGCTCCATATTCAGGAGATCAGAATTGCTGCCTCTCTTGAAATTCAGGCAGATATTATCACTCTTAATGCTCTAGTTGTCTCCTTCTACCCTGCATTGTTTAGATATTTGGTTTGCATATTCTAAATGTTAAAGTAAGTTCTTCTTCCTTTACAGAATTGAGGATGAATTACCCATTATAATTTCCTAGTCAGACTTAGACTCTAAAATATGATTCATGATCTTGCCTAGATTCACATATGAAGAAATCAACCTGCTGATCAGAAGCTGCTGGAGTTCCCTTTGCACTTGGAAATTCCTGACAAGCAGCAAACAGTGGCTGATAAAGTATTTGCCGTGAATGGCATCTGAGAATTCTGTTCTTTTTGCCTTTGAGGGTGCCAGATGGGAATTATGTAAAGTGCAGTTAGCTGGAGCCTTCAGAGGACATGCACATTTGGGGAGATAATTCTGCAGTTCTGCTCTCTTGGTGTTGTTTTGTTCTCTCAGCACTGCAGGAGGTCTGAGGACAGGGGAGATCACTGTCCTTCATCTGCTCCTTGGTCCTCCAGAGCCTGGGATAATTCTGATGTGGGCTGAAAGGGTTTTTTGAACCTTTATCCATGAGTTACATGTGAAATGTTTGCACTATGGAGAGGCCAGCAGAGACAATATTGAGTGCAGCAGCTCTGCTGCAGAATCTCAGTGCTCAGCTGGTGCCAAACCCTGTCCTGGGTCTGCTCTTCTGAAGCTTCTTTTGATCTCCTGAACATCAGCTTTACTTTGCCTTTACTGCATCATTCTCCCCCGTTAGGAAATGGATATTTCCAGCCCGATGAGTGACAAAAAAAAAGTGTTGTTGGTGACTATCTGATGGGATTTACTCAATGTTATCCTTTGATTATTGTCACATCATTTTACGGAATGTATTTCTCTGACTGCATCATTGATGTTGTTAGGCTCAGTAAAAGGGATTCCAGTGTAAAAGGATGATGCTCCATGGTTTTGCTGTAAAGTTAGCCACAGTTTGAGATGTTCTTTTGAACCTGTTGTAAAGAATGCTGAAATTGCATGGTTAGTCAGTTTAAGCAGTGAAAAATTAACTAGGAATACTTTCTATTTGGTGGGAATTTAAAGCTGCAGAAACAAGGAAACAAAACTAGTAGCAGATCTCAGATTAATTTACTTCGAAGTTCTTTATTATTGATCAGCTTTGAGGCGGTTTTCACCAGTTATGACTGCAACTCCACATCATTCCAGGGATTCCAAAGGGAAATAACTGTCTTTATCAGGATTCCTTCAGTGAACACTGCTCACCCAAGTGACTTGCTGATGCTATTTTTACTTCTGCATTTATGACATTTCTTTTATGAGTTAATGGATTGTGGAAGAGGGAGCTTGTGTGACTCAGATGTTTTAAGGACAGCCTTTATATACAAAACTGTCATATGTTGAAACACAAAATGGAAAGGGAAACTTTTAAAAACAGTGACTAAAAAAGGCCTCTTTTCCTATTTTGTACTAATGCACCTGTAATCCTTCTAAAAATCAGAATTTCTAACAAATTAACTTATAAATTCATTTAATGTTTTCCATTTTGATGAAAATATGCATCATTCTATCCATTTAAAGGGATTTTAGGATCCTTTCAGGCTTCAGTGAGTGCTGAGAAGCAGTTAATTATGTTTGTGTTTAAGGGTACATGTTTTACAGAACAGCCACTCTGTTTTAGTGGAAGATATTATTGTAATTCTTTAATTTCTGTTCAGCTAGGATAAAACATAAGAGTATTTTTCTTTTTGCTTCAGAAGAGTGAATATACTGGTTGTCTTCCAGAGGATAAATTAGTTGTGTTTTCACTTGGTGGATGCATGGCCCTGCCTTAGTGCTGTTCTGAATGAATTTATAAAAATATCACTGTCTCTTTTAAAACAGTGAGTTGAAATACCTTTTGAAAAATACTCCTCCTTGCTTATGGAGAGAAAATTTAAACATTTGGCCTTACTGTAGCAAGGAATCTGGACCTTAACCTGCCACATGTATGACACATTTTCACGTTAATTCCTTGAGTTTTGGAGCAGCACTGAGTCCAGCACCTGGCAGTGACCCCTGTGATGAAATAACCCAGCACCGCAGGGGATCTCCATTTCCTCTTGGAATATGGTGATGGCACCATGTGAGATGGAGCTCTTGTTGCCATTTCAGTTTTACTGATAATTACACCCCTGGGATTTGTCTCAACAGCAAGAAGAAATGCCAAGTTCAGGAGTGTAGCTGTTTGGACAGTTTGTAATTTGATGCCCTTGTATAAATGAAATCTGAGGCTGGTTTTGTTTTGGGTTTTTTGCAGGGGAGTTTGTTTGTTTATTTGGTGTTTTTGTTTTGTTTTATTTTTTGGGTTTTTTTGTTTGTTACTTTTTTACAGAGGATGGTGTTCTAGATAAAAAAGTTTCAGCCTGTTTACATTATAACAGCAATTCTTCTCACTCATTCTAATAAATTATTATTTTATTATTGGTATTATTATTGCTACTGCTGCTGCCACCACCACCACCCCAATAAAATCCTCACAATTAATATGGAATAAGAAACCACTTTACAGGAACATTGTTTACTGAGCTGATGTACTACATATTAGTTGAGGCACAATATTTTTAATAGATCCACTCCTACCCCCCTTCACCTTGGCAAAGAATATTGGATTTTCCAGTTCAGTGAGTGTCTGGTCGTTATCATTCATGTGCTCTATTGCAAGTTATTGTTAATGGTTATATGAACAGCAAAATAGGAAGCATATATCACCTGTCAGCTTGTGTTCTCTAGGCCCATCTTGGGGTAAATTATAGTAGGATTAAGAGCAGAAGCTGCTAAAATTCAGGTTTCATGATAAAGGTGTGGATTTTTTTTTCCCCTCTAAGGTTTTGGATTTGTGTTCAGTCTTTAAGGAAAAAGTATCAGTATATTAGGATCATAAATTCTGAATCGGTCTTGCCAAAAAGTAATTTAGAAAATTTACCAGATCAAATAAAAAGTGTGTTAACCTGGTTTATAGAGAAAGAGGGAGAAGTACATTTTTCTGCTCTGATGTGATTCTAACAACTTTCTAGTTTAAGGGAAATGTGTGCAGTTATACTTACCATGGGATGAAAATAATTCACCAGAGCAATGTTCCGAGTTCAGGAACAGTGCCATTTGTGCTCCATCAAAACTGGCCTTTATGTAATCAGTTTTTTAGCTTTGGAATTGATCTCCTGTCACTATTTTACTTTGTTTTAAATTGTGCAGCTTACATACTTGGGTATGCTTGGGTAACTTGATTGAACTGGAAGAAAAACTTTATCAAAAGCACAAATTTGTGTATTTTAGCCTGTAACATAGAAAGAGCAGAGAGAAAATGTAATGTGGGGGTAGCAGGTGGGGGTGATCACATCTCTGATGTAAATTTATCCCTCAGGTTCTTTTGCCCATGCTGAACTGGCATTTCTTAATATAAAATTCTTCATTCTGTACAGATTTTTATTTTTGAAGCAATGCCATCAGATTTGGTGAGATAATCTTTCAAATGGGATTTTGAAATAAGTATGGCAATCTTTTTCCTGGGTCAACACATTGCCTACTTCATTAATTAAACGGGAAGATTCACATTTCATCAAGTGTCAAATAGCTGAAGGTTACAGGAGTGAGGATGAAGGATTCTCCTTAGGATTGAGAGAAATGTGTTGGTGTGAATTCTAACATTTGAGAAAGACCTTTGATGCATTTTAAATACTGCTCTAGTTATTCAGTTTTCACTGGTGAAATGAACTGTTCACATCCAATCAACTGCTGATGAACAAACTCAAACCAGATGAAAGGGTGTGTTTTTCAATATTAGATGTAAATGGCACTTGGGATTGCCATGAGATATTTCAGAGGCCAACAAGAGGAGGAGTTTCTGAAACAGAATGGATGAGTTAGTGAGATGAAATCTCCTGGTTATGAAATGGCAAAGGAGCCCTTACCCTGCTCAGGTAAAGGAGCCCTTACCTTGCTCAGGTGAATCAGTCCCTGCCCTGCTCAGGTAAAGAAGCCCTCACCCTGCTCAGGTGAATCAGTCCCTGCCCTGCTCAGGTGAATCAGTCCTTTCCCTGCTCAGGTGAATTGGTCCTTACCTCCTTTGGGTTGATCCAGAGCCTGCAGCCTCAGCCCTGAGGCTCAGCTCATGGCTGGTGCATTTAAGTAGAAAACTTTTTGTTTAGACAGGAGGGACAGTGAGGGTTATAGAGCTACTCTGGGGGTTTTAGTCTGCACAGCTCCTAAAAGTCAACAGTGATGCTTTTTTCCTACTGGGTTCTTCTGCTGGGAATAGATGATTTAAGACGTCTGGTGAATGAGAAATTGCAGGTTATAAGACTGATAAAGATTAAAAAATGCACTTTGATGGCTACTTTTTTCCTTCATTTCTGTACTAGTTTAGGAAAAGGAGGAGGAAACTGATTTTATTATTTTTTTTATTGAATCAAATCTGTTTATTAACTTCTTGTTATGCTGCTTTAAGATTACCTGGCACCTCTCTCTCCCAAATGCCATAGCTCATTTTTACATTCATCTTTCATACACACCTGTGTGGGAAAAACATTTGCCAGTCTGAATATACAGTGGAAGCAGTTGTAAAGAAAATGCAGGAACTATTCCATTTCAGTATGTACTGAGATGTCCTCACATACTGCACAGTACTTCACAGAGATATTTATTATCTGCACTCCAATTAAAAATACTGCATTTGTTTATTAAACATTTAAAAGTATTTACTACTAAGTAAAAGTATTTACAACTAAGGACTCAATATTCCTTATTTAAAAAGAAGGCTAATTCCTCAGTGCACATGGATCTATACACAAAACCACAAAATCTATGTGCACAATGAAGAAAGGGATTTAGGGGTGTGAAGGGGCCGTGTGGTTTTATTGTTTGTTTGATGGGGGGAGGTTGGTTTGGCTTGGTTTGGTTTGGTTTTTTTCTACATCTCTTGACCATCTCTATGTGGTATTGCAGGGGTCCCCAGGGTGAGGTGAGAGATGAGTCTGACTCCATGTTCTTGGCAGGCTAATTTATTATTTTATGATATTATATTAAAGAATGCTATACTAAAACTATACTAAAGAATAGAGAAAGGATACAGACAGAAGGTTACCAAGAATGATCATGAAAAACTCGTGACTGACTCCTCAGAGTCCGACACAGCTGGCTGTGATTGGTCATTAGGTCAAAACAATTCACATGAAGCCAATCAAACAATGACCAGTTGGTAAACAATCTCCAGCCACATTCCAAAGCAGCAAAACAGGGAGAAGCAAATTAGATAATATTGTTTTTTCTCTGAGGCTTCTCAACTTCCCAGGAGAAGAAATCCTGGTGAAGGGATCTTTCAGAAAATATGACAGTCACAATCTCTAGATCTCTTGAGATGGAGTTGTCCTTTTGTAAGAAGCTGCCAGGGCTGTTTGTGTTCAGTGATGTTTTTCTCATCACTTTAGTGCTGCTATAGAGGGCAAAGCATCTCTCTGGGGGGAAGCAGCCAGGCAAAGGTGCCAGGAGGAGCAGCGCACCGTGTGTTTGCTGGCTGCAGAAGTGCATGGATCTCCTGCTGAGACACTTGAGCGGAAACCAAGCTGTGAGCTGCAGCCCTGGGAGCAGAGCACGTGCTGGGGATGCTGAGAGCTGAGCAGCTGGGAGCAGACCCACGGCTGTGCCTCTGACATTTGGCTGTTTTCCTTGGCAGGCCTCCCTGCTGGGCTGGCTGAGCTGCTCTCTGTGCCAGGGGAATGGCTGTGGGACACTGGCTCTGCTGTCACCAGTGTCTTTTTAGCTGTGTGCTTCTGAAAGTGCTTTGGGAAACCAAAGGGTTCTGCTGTCTTCATGACAGCACAGCTTGGCAGATGTTTCAAAGCAAACTGGGCTTGTTTACCCTACGCTGGGCATGGAAGAAGAAGTAGCATCTCAGTCACTCTCTCCTTGCCAACAAGAACAAAAAACTGACTCGTGGTCGATAAGGAAACTTCTCAAAGCTCAATTATGTCAACTTAATGCCCGAGGCTCCAGTCCAATTCTTTATTTCCCCTGGATGTTGAAGCAATAGCTGTCATCATCAGGGCTGCTTTTGAGTTTGCAGTCCTTTGGATGCAGTGCCCACTCCTGCCTTTGTTCTGCATTCTTGTTACTGGGATGACACAGCTCTGGGCCAGGAGGCTGAAATCATTTCCAGTGTTGGAAGCACTGATAATTTGTGGCCTGACTACTTGTGATTTTTGAGAATAGGTAGGAACTGAAACATTTTAAGTTTCTGATGGCTGTGGGTTAACCCCAGTAGGCAGCAAAACCCCACTCACTCCCCCTCAGCGAGGCAGAAGTGAGAAAGTTTGTGGGTTGCTTATTAAGGGAAGTCTTGAGACCAATATGAAATTCTGCTTGACTTTTTTACTCAAGAAAGCATAGTAAATATATAGCCAGCTTTTTGGGAATGCAACTGTTCTGCTGCACAGAGAAACAGCCATATTGTGTGAAAACATAATAGAAGCATGAAACTCAACTTGTTGTGATAATCAAAAGTGCAATATCCAAGAGAAAATAGATCTTTACTGGGCCCTAATTTTCCAAGGCACTTCTACAGTCATCACACATTTTCTGTCATTAAACAATTCCTGTCCTGACATTCTGTAAGCTTGAAAAATTGCTATTTGATTTAAAATTTATGTTTTTTATCGCTACATAGCCCAAAATGACTGAACTCCATTTAAAAGTTCAACAAAAATCCTCTTCAGTCTCAAAGGGACTTATCCTGTGAAAATTTGGCTTAAGTGAAGTAGTTTTGTTGTTGATTTATACCCTGTGCCCACGCAGTTGCCTCTCAGTAAACACAGGCAGCCACTTCAGCATCTTCACTTCACAGAGTGAATCCTGCTCCTCTCAGCATCCTCACCTCTCCCTGGGGTCTTTGATCAGCTGGAGTAGGGCATGGCTTTGCAAGTGATGTTCTGTCTTTTCCTCAGGCACTCATTTATGAAAAGTACAGGACTATCTTTGAGCTTCTATTTATTTCTCTCTCAAATATGGCAAAACTTATTCTAAAGGTTTTGAGGTGTCTGAGGTATGAAGCAATTTTATGTGCTTGTTTCATGTAGGAAACCTGACTGAAAAAAAAATAGATTCCTTCAGGAATGGTGTTGTGCCCTTGTGCAGTTTATAATTTGAAAACATAAACTGTTAAATTAGGTTTCTTCCTCTAAAAGTTGCATCTGTACTCTGGTTATCTGTTGCCAGCTGTCACCTTACCCAGCTCACACAGTGTGTGGCTGTGCTGCAATCACACCAGCAGCTTTCTCAGCTCCTTGGATTTATCAGGAATATCTATTGACCACCTAGATTTCAGTGATTTCAAACATAGGACTGTTTATGTGGCTGTTGCTCTACCTGACACCTAAGGCAACTTTATTAGATAAATAAAGTTCAGTTTAAAAATCCAGTTTTAACAGTTTAAAATTGTTAAAATTTACAGTTCTGGAAATTCCTGTGTATTTTAAGCCATGAAAGTAGAGGGACATATAGAAAAGGCATTTCAGATTTGACCTGTAGGTCAAAATGGTGTTGCATTAAGGAATCTGAAGTGTTTTTGTAGTGTCCAAACTGACAGCTTTACCAAATGGCAGTTTCTGTGGCTGGCTTTGAAAATGTAATATTTACTAGCCCCAAATTAACCTGATCTGGGTTTCAGAAGCCAATATCTACAGCTTGATACTGCTACATGACTGATTCACATCTTAAGATTACATGGGTATCTTCCAAAAATGCTGCCTATTTTATGTGTGGTTTTGGGATATCTGAGGAGAAAGGTGGAGGTTTTACCCTCGGGTACCTGTGCATCGCTGGACTAATGAAACATCTGTTTGGAGAGAGGAGGGGAGTGTGAGGCAGGAGGATTCTGTGCTGGGCAGACGTGTCTGTGCATCTCTGAGTGTTTGGAGAGCATTAAGGAAAGGACAAGTAACTCCTGAAGGTCAGAGAAGGAAAAGAAAGAGGAGTGTGAATGTTTTATATACTCCAGTCCATAAAGCTCCAGCAGCAGCAGTACCTGTTCCCTCAAACAAGTCTTTATTTAGGAAAAAGTCAAAGCTTTCCTTGGGGGGAAAAAAAAATTAACTCTTGATAGCCTTGAAAATGAGCATGAGCAATGGGCTGGAAGCAGAAGAAAGCAGAGCTGGGTGCTCACTGGCACAGCCGGGTGGTGGGTGGCTGTGTGGGAGGGCACACACACACGAGTACTTTCAAATCTGTATTAAAAATGCAGCAGTATTTTTGTAAGCAGTCATTTTTTTATTATAAAATCTGTCAGTTCAGTTTCTGAGTCTTGGAAACCTTCCTCTTACAGTCTACTTTTATCTAGAAACAAGAGAAGAAGGTTCCCTAAACCTGGAGAATTTGATTTTAAGTCTGTGCTCAGATGGGTTGTTTCTTTTTGCCTCCACTCAAAGTGCCCCAGGGCTGTCCTGAGGCATCAGAAATAGGTGCAGATGGCCCAATTTTCTCCTGGTTTGAGCTTGTCCACACAAACCTCTTGGTCCACAAATGTTAGTAAGTAGAGATGAAGCTATTTCTTTCAAAATAAAACTCCTCTCCTACATCTTTGACATTGCAACTGTTGAAGCCATTCAAATCCTTTAATTGGTTTGTTAATTTGATGAGGCTTCTGCCTGAGTTGCTGGGGAAAAACTTAGTGAAGACTTGAATGTCACATTCTAAGGTTTCATTTTTCATTTATTTTCTTCCTCAGTAAGTATTACTGTGTGGTTAATTTGTTCTCTGGGATGGATGAAATAGAACTAATATGAAATTCAAATGAATTCTTCTGCTGGCAGCCTGTTTGTTAGCAGCAATAATGAAACATAATGGCCAATGGATAGAGAACTACATTAAATATTTTTCTCAATAATTCAGGGGTTTGAGATATTTAACAGTCAATAAAAATATCCAGAAGAATCAATAACCTAGAATTTGTGTACTTTTTAATTTTATAGATGTGTGTGTGTATATATATATTTATTTTTTGTAAGGTCATGTTACCTTTTTAAATGCTTTAGTCATTAAGAGGAGTCCATTTCAGCTGCACAAATTTCAAATAAACAAACAAAAAACCCCAAAACAACAACAACAAAAAAACGAACCATGCAAACCACTTTTTATCTCCAAACTACTGGCTGTTTCATGACACTGGAAGCCAGAACTGTGAAGAAAAAACCCATTATTTGTTGGGGTGCCAAGGACACGTGTAAAACACCTGCCCAGCAATCGGTTTATCTTTCACGGGAGGCTGAACAGGATTTTACAAGGTTATTTGCTTCCACCTACTGCTCATCCTCGATATTACAGAGGAGCCCAGCCGGGGGGCGCTGGGATGGCTGGAGCTCCCGAGGCTCATCCTTCCTCCCCTGCCCTGTGCGAGGTCAGCGTGCGCAGGAATTCGGTTCGCCTTTCCCAGTGCCTTGTGTTCACCTGAGGAAAGGAAACATTTCGGAAATTCAGACCGCTTTTCTAAAGTTCCTGCTTTCTTGTGGTTGTCTGGGGGGTTTCTGTCAGCCTGTGCTGGGATGTCAGGGCAGCAGGGGAAGGGATTGGGGTTGGGATGGCAGGGAGAGAGCAAGCTGCAGAGTGTGAGAGAGCTCAGGCACTCAGGGTGTGGGGGGTGTTGGCAGCACCAATGGATGCCTCAGGATGGCGATTTCACTGTTCCTGCTTGCAGTTCCAGGAGTGAAATTAAACCTTGAATTACAGAAACCACGTAAAGTGTGGGCAGGTTTCTACTGCATCCTAAAGCCAAAATTTCCTTCAGGGCCATGCTACTGCCAGTAATTACTGCTGCCTTCTAGAGCTTTCACTTCCCTCTGTTCAGTAACATTTTTATACTGATACTGTTGATGAAGGTAGATTTGCTCACTAACATTTTTATGACTCTTGATGAAGGTGGTAGATTTGTTCCCCAGTGTGTTAAACTTGAAAAATCCCAGCCCTTAAACTTGTGTTTGCCCTGCATTGCTCCCAATGTCCTGCAGAAAACCTTCCTTTGTTTCCCTGTTGCTGCCACCAAACAAAACAGACCAAAAAGGCAATTTATATAAAACATAGAGCTCTTAATATGTTTGTAATAATGTTATTAAATTGGCTGTTAGGCAGTGACACCTAGAGAAAAAAGGAACTGTGTTGGTTTTAAACCAAAATGGATGAGAGGGTTTTTTATTTAATTCCATATTTTCCATGAAACTTCCATAGAAAACTTCCATTCTGTAAAGTTTTCTATCATTATATAAAATACCTAAAATAATTCTTCAGAAGGAAGATATTTTCTGAGTTTTTCCTTTTTATTTTGTGATGTAACAACACTAAAGAAGGTGCCTGGTGCATTGTTCAGATCTCAAGGATTTTACAGTTGCTTTTTAGCAATGGTGCTTTTCAAATAATTCATAGAGCTGGGAAATTTGCAATAGACATAGGAAGTGACAGCACTTTGTCATTTTGCACTTAGACAAAGTAGCACAGATGTCTCCCAGAGAGGAACATTCTCATTTCTTCCCTTCTTGCTCTGAGATTGACAGATGATTCATTTTGATGATTTTTAAAGCTTGGGGTCTCTGTATATATTTTTCTTCAGAAGAGGTATATCTAGGATGTAGACATTTACTCAAATATTTATATTTAAACATAGATTTGATTAAGTCAGTAGCTGCGCTGGTTTAAAGAATTACAGCACTAATTGCTTCAGAAAATTAACTGGGTTTTTTCTTGCCCTTGTGCAGAAGTCTGAATCCAGGTGTTTAGTCTTGAAGACACACAGAAATTATTTAAAATCCAACTCTACATAATTTCAAAGATAGCACATTCTTGCAGTGAGACTGAAGCCATGCAGATGTGGTTTTTCATTGCTAAAGATGCAGTGGTTAATTTGTAAAGATTCACTTTCCATATCACTAGACAGATAGCCAAACACTGAGGGATGAAATACTCGTCTAATAAAACACAGAGCAGAAATGCTGAAATGTGCCATTCAGCCTGAATCTTTTCCTGGGGCTGATCTCAGTTCCAGGTGAGGGCTGGGCTCCAGGTGAGGGCTGGGTCCCAGGTGAGGGCTGGGTCCCAGGTGTGGGCTGGGTCCCAGGTGAGGGCTGGGTCCCAGGTGTGGGCTGGGTCCCAGGTGAGGGCTGGGTCCCAGGTGTGGCTCATTATCTCGTTAGCTCCTGATTGAGCAGAGCAGGCTCAGCTGGGCTGGTCCCACCTTTATAAGGCTGAGGCTGCCCTGCTGCCTCTCCTTGCTGCTCCAGACAACCACACCAGATAAGCTTAGCTGGGAAGAGAATGGGTTTGGCTTCATCCAGGTAAAACTGCATTTTTAATTGAGTAATGAATGCTTGTGAATTTGGGCCTCTTAGAAATTGCTTTTAATGGGAAAGGACAGTGGTAAAATAGCAAAATGCACTGTTCCATGGGCAGCAGAAGGGACCAGAGTGCTGTTGGGTCTTCAGGTTTATCCATCATGCTGAAAGCCTGTAATAGGCATGGCTGCAGCCTGAGAGGAGCTACTTTATTCTGCTTTCAGTTAATTTAGGTCAGTGTGTGAGACAGAGCCACTCTTGTCCTTGGTGATATGGAAAGAGATGATTAATTTTTGATTAACCAATAAGTATGTTAAAGAACATTACACTCTTTCCAAAAGGTGACTTGGGGCACAGCTAGGACATGAAGACCACTGCTGCTAATGGAGTTAGAATTCATTCCCATGAGGGAGAAGGCTTTTGAGAAGCTGAGCTTTCTTTCCCCTCCCCAAAAAGAAGCAAGTGTAAATATCCAGACAGGCTCAGGAAGGGAGCCTGTAGGCAGAGAGAGTATTTCCTTCTCCACGTGGGAGATGTGGGGAGAGACTGTCTGGCTGACTGTAAGGCACACTTGAAAGAAAATTTTTGAGTGTTATATTCCCCAGACTTCAATCTGGCTCCCCATGAAAAGTGATGGAATGTAAAGAGCATTTGAGGTGCTGATTCATGTATTAGACTGGCTAGAATAACAAATGGTTTTTTTGCTGCTTAAGAAATGCCACAACTTGATATGCCTTATGAAACCATCTTTAATATAATTTGCTGTGATTTAAAGTATTTTCTTCTAGGAAACCTTGCTTCATCTTGGTTGAACAATTTAATTTTTTTAAATCTTTTTTAGGTGTAGGTAGGAAGTCTTTGGCTTTGAAGTAAAACCAGTTCTTCATTTAAGATGAATAGACATGCTGTTGAAGAAACATAAATTCTTCACTTTACTTTTTTTTTTTTTTTTTCATTTTAAATAGGAACTGCTATTTGCTATCAGCATTTGAATTTATGTGCAAGTAACTAACCAGTAATCTGAAATCTGATTAGAGTAGTTCAGGCTTGGGTGAGAAGTTGGGGAAGAATTTTTTCACTAAAAATTATCCTTCAGCCATATGTTATTCTTTCTCTAATAGAAATATCTAAAGCTGCAATGGTTAAAATGGTTGAAATTTGCTTCCAAGAATATCCTCACTAGAAAAGTAAAGTTGGAAAGAAAATTAGTAGGGCACCTGTCTACAGTTTAGTGACTGGAATTGTACTTGGCTTACTCAGTTTCCAGGAGTAATGTGCTGTAAAAAGGGTGACTGGAGCAATAAATGCCTTTTATTTATTGTGTAATTTTTGTGATAACCATTATCAGCACAAAAACCCATAGGTTCAATGAGTCAAAATACTTTAGGAATAAAAGGACCATGTGTTGGGTGTCATTAGGTTTGAGATCATTTGTTTCACTCCTGATGAAAACATGTCCAAGATATCCACAGGTGTGCAGGTCTGTGCACACCCATTTGGATATTTATGATAAGCAGAGGCTTTGCTGTTCTTGCACACTGCAATGAGATTCAGACACAAATCTCTATCAGGTCCTGGCTTGCACTTAATAACAGACAGAAGGTTGAGCAGTTTCTCCTCTTTAGCTTGTCTTTGTATTTCTTTCAGCTTCTAGAATTTGTTTATTAAGAAAAGTGAGCAAGAAATATATCTTCCTCAAGATGAAAGCAAAAAAGAAAGTGTATACTAACAAATCATATTTTTCTCCCTGAGAGCTGGCTGCACTATATTGAAATAGGTTGGGTTTTTTTTTTTTTTTGTGTGTGTGTGTTTTCAATCCTGTCTTTAAATTTATGCCTGTAGTAAAGTTTAATGAATTTCACCTAAAGGCAGAATACTAGACATTGTATATTCAAACAACTCTGTGTAAAAAAAATAGCAGTTTTTCAGGCTGAGTTACTCCCCAGGGCTGGTCAGTGTGCTTTGTGACATGGGCTTCTCTCTTTGTGCTTTCAGGACACTAAAGCAGAGTGCAGCTCTGGTGTAGAAACTGAGGACAGAAAAGTAAGTGGCTTGTTTTAATGTGATTTTTCAGGCAACTCTGGTAGCTGGGATTTTCTCTGGTTGTTGTTTTTTCTGTTTTTTTTGAATTAAGCCATGTGAAATTATTTTATGGTTCTTTACATGTGTAAGTGTTCATGTTGTACTTTAATTTCAATGAGGACAAAACAGTCTTACTCTATTGAATATACTTGTTAGAAATTTGAATAACTGCTTTTTCTAGGAGAAGAAGGGAATTATATACTTAATCTCTTTATACTACAAAAAAGTTTACAAGGCAGTTGCATTTCCTATTCTTAATTTACATTATTAACAAAGTTATTGTGTGTCTGTCATGATAAAGTTGGTGTGCCATGTTAAATATTTGTAAGACAGCAAGATGACTGCTTTTTCTTGCTTTAGAAGTAGTACCTTTGAAACCTTATTATTTTTCTTTTAAAGGGTTGATTAAAACAAATGTTTCCAGTTTTATTTTCTGTGGACAAGTATAAACCAGATACAAAATACATTTTCAGTTGTGTTCTTCACATTACTTGTGGTAAATACTAACCAAGAAACAAAGGCTTCACAAAGAAACCTTCAGCTTCAAAAAAAATATTGTCAGAAATAAATATCAATGCAGTTTTAAAAAGAGTAATGGGTTTTGTTTGAAAATCTGTTGCTACTGAAATGTGAAAATCTGGATGACTAGATCTGTGCAGGGTATTTCTGTGTGGAATAGTAACTGAGTTTGTGGAAGTGTCGAGCGCATGACTTGTGATTTTAATGTCTCTAACTCCAGCTGGTATTTGCTCTGTCCCACTGAGGCTGCAGGTTCTGAGCATCAGCTTTCATCAAACTCTCCAGGTGTTTCCATTTAGGTTCATGTTGCTTTAAATTGTGCTAAAATCCAGGCTGGGACCTTACTTCTAAACCCTAAGTTTTGACTTTTTTTGGTGTTGGTAGCAACCATTAAAATTGCCCAGGGCAGAAGTTCTTTCTGTAGTGTGAATTATGGGAAAAGGTGTCAGGAGCCTGACAAGTTTGAACAAGCTTTGAACAAAGCTTATCAGGCTCCTGACACCTTTTCCCATAATTCTTTTATAATTCCCATAAACACTTTAATAAAGTGTTGTGTTTCTTCTTCCTGGTATTGCAAGTTTAATCTAGCAGAGCACCAGCCTGTTGCCAGTGAACTGTGGAGTTTTTTCCTGGTTTTTGATGCCATGGTTTGTACTTCAGGAGGAATTTTAGGAGATGTGTGTCTGAGACCCTCTCCTGTGACTCAGAGGGACTGCTCTGAGCTGGGGGGGGTTTCCTCCTTCAGTGACTCAGGATATCCAGCTTTTGCCATTAGCAGAAAGGGTTGTCTAGAAAACCCCTGGATTTTTCCTCGTCCTTCTGTTATTTTATGGGAGCACTTTGAAAGAGCAGGAATGTGATAAACACCCTTGTGTTGCAGGATCTGTTTCATCTTTCCCCCGTGTTTGGTCCCAAAATTGAAGCTTCCACCAAGTTTAAGTGGCAGTTGTTCTTTCCAGTCCAGGGAGGGAGTTACCAGTGATCATCAAACACAGATCCATCAGTCTTGGCTAATACTAATGAATTGTTTCATGTTTGTTGAAAGCATCAATTAAGAATGTAACATAATTCATAAACCTGAAACATTGTAAATAAATATTTTTATTTCATTGAACTTGAAATCAAGACAAACTACTGCAATTAGGGTATGCATCATTAGTATCTAATGATTTGCACTTCCATAATGAAATATACTACTAATGAAATATATCATTAGTAATTAATGGGAAATTTTCCCATTTAACCACAAAATACAAACCTGCAAGGTGCCTTTTCTTATGTTCTTTTTTTTTCTGAAGTTTTCTAATATGTAGCTTCTGAAGTAGAAATTTATGTAACCATGACTAAAGCATTGCCTGCAGGCAAACTCAAATTTAATAACTGTACTTATTATGTTGAAATCTATTATTCTGTAAATTCCAAAATAGCAGTTAATTATCGTAACCACTTCATCACTGTGATCTGCCTCTCCTTGCATTGCCTACAACTGACCTTTCCATGTAAGATTTGTATTTATTTCCTGCAAGGCTAAGAGCTCCCAGGTTTGAGAATACCAGGTGACAAGCAATGCACATTCTGCTCTCTCTGGCCTGGATAATTATGAATTAATTGCCTTTACCTTTCCCAGCAGAAGACCTATAAGTGCATGTACAACTAATTTCCTACTTAATGAATCCTTTTTTCCTGCATTTGACACTCCCAAGCTTTCTTGTTTTGATCTCCCACCACCGTTCTGAACATCACAATATTGGATGTTTAATGACTCCTGTGATCACAGGAATGGCTCAGCTTTGCTTCTCAAAGGAATCTATGTGCAAAAGTCACCCTTAAATTGCCACAGGAAAAATCCTGTTAAAAACATTCCGTGTGTGATTTTTGTGAAAAATCCATGGAAATCTGCAGCTAGCCATGTGATGTTTGGGAATTTGAGCCATGATTCCAGAGCCTGTGTGATGTTCTGCTATTGCAAGGCTGATGGCAGATTGTGAGGATGTTTTTCCATTTA
This sequence comes from Euphonia xanthogaster, assembly GCA_034509185.1. Classification (NCBI taxonomy): domain Eukaryota; kingdom Metazoa; phylum Chordata; class Aves; order Passeriformes; family Fringillidae; genus Euphonia; species Euphonia xanthogaster. The sequence continues at coordinate 3,814,936 of JAYDZK010000044.1, forward strand.
CCTGTGTTTTCTGATATAACTCTGTGTGTTGGGCGCAAACAAAATGGTTTTGGTGGAAGGCAATTAATAAGGATATTGGCCATTTTGCCAAGAGGGAGAGCACGTGGGTTCCTTGGAAATCCTTCCATTTGGTATAACCAAACCACTCTCTGTCTCTAAGAAGGCTTCTAATGTGTGCAGCCTTCTTGCTGGTGTTGCCCTTACACAGCTCCATCATCTCCCATTACCTGAAAAACCTGCCTTGTTTTTTATAAAATTGTATTTTTTAAATATTCCTTGAGGTTTTTTTTATTTAATCTCTGTCCATATCTTGGTTCTGACCAGTTTTTTTTGGGTTTTTTTTAATATGTTTATATGGATTTGCTTCAAACAGTAATCTCCAAAAATATAAATAGAAAAAGAAACTGTAAATAAGATTTCTCCCAGTCCTGCTCTGTCTTTGAGTTCTGAATAGAGCACAAAGGACATACTTTGTTTTACTCTGCAATTGTCATATCATCAAATTAATTCTTGGCAATGCTGTGAAACCAAAGCTCTGATATGAAGTTACATCCCCTGACATCCTTTGTGTGACATTTCCACCTGACACTGCAAACTGGAAGTTAACTCACAGTGACCTTTCTGTGCTGGATAATTTTGTCTCAGCTTGTTTTCACCATGCTGAGAATGTTTTATTCTTGAGCTCTGGCTGCTTCATCTGTGTTTTATTTCAGTTAATTCTGCCCCTAATGGGGCTGTGCTGGCTGTCATGTGCAGTGTCATTCTCCTGTTGCTCCCGTTCAGCAGCAGCTCAGCACCATTAGCAGGGGGCTCAAGGTCACCCAGGGTGTCCTGCTGCATTTTCCCTTCTGGAGAAGGAAGTGGCTCAGGGAGAGAATATTTTTGAGATGCATCTTGACTTGAAAATGTCCCACTTCAGAGCTGGGAGTGCAGAGGCTTTATGAGAGCTGCAGAGTTTATGGCAGAGCATCAGGGCAATAACCTGATGGGTCAGGAAAGCAGGAAGGTTCCCTGCAGTGCCATAATGTTCCTAACTCCCTATTATCTGCTGTGGGATATGGGGGAGGCAGTAATGCCTTTCCTTTTCTCTGCCTGCTGTGCAAAATATTTCATTTTTTTTTCCTTTAGTACCTTCTGTCAGTGGATCTCAAATTACTTTACAAACAAATTAAAAACACCTATGAGGAAAGCTATGAGCTATATAACTTACAGTTATATAGCTTGAGTTACATATGGAGAAATAGATGTATGAAGGGCAGGTGTAGGCAAGGTTATAAAGTGTGTCTGAGATAAAATTAGGTGAAAAAGAGAAGCATAACAAATCTGTTTTGCTTTGTCTATTCAATGGCTTCTTGCAGGTTGTTTTTAGGGTTCTTTTCGTTTATTCATAGTGATCATATAAAGATGTTTTTCCTGGAAGTTTAAGGGAATGGTTTTTTTAGGAGGAAAAATTTATCCAATTTCTCTGATCTTCAGGTTACTTTAGAAGGGAATTGATAAGGGGATCAGATAGTGAGGAGCACCATGGAGGGACTAAGTCAGCTCCTGGCATCATAGATGTGGGTTTGTTATTATACTCTTTTCTTTCATGGTAGTCCCTTTTCCTGCTGTTTAGGGGCTCTTTAGCAGTGAATAGGAATAAGTGTCATTTTTATTCCCTGGTGAAGGCATTGTGCAATCTGCATCTTTGTGTAGATTATTGAGATGCATTTTCACTCCCATTGAAAGAAAATATTTTTTTGTGAGGGAAGATCATAGACTCCAATGGATTAGTGGGAAGTGTCTAAATTGTATTTGGGTATAGATTTGGAGGAATCTAAGGAAGTTTTGAATGCTAATGGCCCTTCTAACAAAGTGAACAAATTATTCCTGTTTCTCCTGCCTCTTTCCCTGGTGTACAAACAGTGCCAGGTGTTGTTGAACCATTGCAGGACAGGACCACACAAAGTGGAGAGGGTTGACCACAGAATTGAGGAAGCAGGGGGAGTAACCCAGAGGGGGAATAATGAGCTGTTCCAGGAATAGCATCCTCCTGTCACAGCACAGCAGATGTTTTCCCATGACATCTCAGCTCATGTAAGTCAGATTTATGTGATGCCTTCCTCAGTGCACAGTTTCCACAACTTCCACAAAAGGGTGAAGTTATCTAAGGGATGTGTGTGTTGTGTGTGTTGTTTGTTTGTTTGTTACCAGAAAAGTTACTTGAAATCCATGGCTGATTGCTTCACAATTATTTGAATTCAAGATCTGTTGCTCTCCAGGGATCCTAAAAGTCAGAAAGTTTAATCAAGCCCATAATCTACATTATTTTGGCAATATTCATTGTTATTCATATTACTTTTAGTGATATTTTTAAATCGACTGATTTTTTTTCTCCTTTGTCTTAGTTTTATGTTCTTTTCAAATCAAAGCAACACTTCTTGGAAAAGAGGGAAATGAAAGTTGCCCTGCAACTTAAGACACTGCATTATTTATTAGTCAGCCTAATAAATATTGGCAATTCTAATGTGAGGAATAGCTCAGAAATACAGTCCATTTCCTGGCATGTGGCTTGACAGAGTGCAAAGTCTTGCTGCAAAGTTTCCTGGTATTTGAATGCTCATAATGTCAGCCCTATTACTGCTCTCTTGTTCTCGCTGTCACTGACATGCAATTATGGGATTTCACAACTGAAGTGCTGACAGTTGCTCCTCTGTGTGTGTGTGTCTGTCTTTCCCCTTAATCCAACTCTATCTAGCAATCTGTAATTTGATAAAGTGGAATTGAAGTGACAGGCGTGACAGAAGTGCCAAAACAATAATTTGACCTCCCACTGAAGTGTCAACGTGTTCTGCTGCATGACTTTTACATATGCTGAATACACTGAAGGGACATGGATCGTGTATTTTCTGGGCTGCAGCACCTGCTAAGGCACAGGGCTAAAAAAAGCTTCTACTACAGCGTGTCTTTTGGCCAGTGTGTTCCACCTTGAGCCATCACATCTCCTGTCCCTGTATTAATAGGTATAATCATGATTGCTGCTGCAAATAAATTACGTTTTCATTGGGAGATTTTTTTTCAAATCTTAATTTTGAAGATATTTGGATAAATCTCGAGATTATAATTCTGTGATTGTCTACAGAATTAGTCCTCAGACTTTATTTTCCTTTTCTTTCTGGATCTCTTCTACCTTGAAATAAATTTCATTAGGTATATGACACATTCCTGATAATAACTTCTAAAAATCTCACCGAGCTAGAAAGAACATTCTTTTATATGCATGAATAAAATATTTTATTAACACTGAAGTAAATGTATGCACAAGTTACTTTGGCATATATTCATATGTACTGTAGTGCATTGCATACAAGTAATTACGTTTCACTTGGGGACAAGGGGCAGGACAGAAGGTGTTTGCTTTAATACTTGGCTGAATGTAAAGTTAAAATATTGAGATTCAGGGGAGAAGAACCAGAGGGGAAAAGGAAAACTCAAGTCTGATTTGATGGTAATTACCTATCAAAATTAACTGAAAAAATAGTTTGTGGGAGACTCCAGCCTTGCTGAAATGTTGTTCACACCTGGCCATTAAATTTTCAACAGGTATAAAAGCAGAGGAGAATTGGCTTTTGAAGTTATATAAAGAAGGGAGAAGGCCACAGATCTGTAAATATTAGTCTGCTGTGAATGGGAACATGTCTTGGATCTTGTCTGTGTTTGTGAACCAATAAAGCTTCCCAGCAATGGGAGGCTGCAGCTTCTGCTGCTGTGCTGGAACATTTCCTTTTAAAAGGTTTTGGGTGGTGTCAGCTTTTCATGAGCCAGGCCCCTTAGCATGGGGTTTTATAGTGCTTACATTTGCCAGAGAGTTTCATGGTCATTGATGCTTTAGAGAAAAATGAGTTTGCAGTTGACATTTCCTTCTCTTTTTTCTCACTTTTTAAAATAAAGATTGAGCTGACAACATATACCTATGACCCACCTTATTGGCAGGTACTTTTGTGGTCACAGGGCTTTTAGACCTGGTCTGAAGAGTACTGAAAGAGAAGGGAGGCCTTACACTGGTGTGAGCAAAATTATCTCTGTGCAGACTGAAGACTCTCAGGCTGGGGCCTTTTTTTTCATTTAACTTAGTGCCAGCCTGTGCTTAGGCATAGAAATGCTTTGTTCCTACATTTTAATTTTCCTCTCAGTAAGGAAAATAGCCACTGACAGGTTTGTTTTCCTAAGCTTTCCTTAAAGAGCCCTATTGGTGAGTTAGAAATCCAGAGATTATGTATTTCTCCAGAAAAAAGGAATGGAAATGCGAGTTCTTTTATGATTTATTCAGAGGCCTTGTAGTAGAGCTCCTGCTGAGAGGAGCCCACCAATGTGCTGCTATGGAGGAGGCTGCAGTTGCTCTGTCTTTATTTAACACCAGACAAATGCTCTGACCTCAGGCTGCTTGTCTCTGGTGCAAAAGTTGTGTAGTCCTGTGTACTCTTCACTGGAACTATTGTATAGGAAACTTGGAAATGGCAGTTGAGATTTGTGAGAAGAAATCCATGCAGGTCACAGCTCTAAATCCTGAAATGGAGAGAGATAAATACCATTCTTTCTCTATTGAATGCTGTGTACCTATGGAAAGCTTAAGTTTTTATATTGAAAATTTGAGTCAATGCTTATATTTTTGCATTTGTTCTCCTTATAAACAGAATTTTTTAAAAATGAGAATAAGAATAAATTCTTATGGAAATATTTAGGAATAGTAGATATTTAAAATGCTCATTTTTTTATTCTGCTCCATGTCTTCAGCATCACTGTGGATGGGAGCAGAGGTTGTGCACTGACCTTCTGTGCATGTGGGCTCAGTTCTGTGTCTGCAGCAGCATCTGAGTCTGCTGGACAGGCTTGGAATGCTACACATCCCACAGGAATGTTTGGCTCCAGAGGCAGGAGCTCTGAGATTCCTGCTCTCTGTTAACCCCTGGCTGGTACCCAGGTGCTGTCCAGGAGTTGGCTCATGTTGGGGATTCTTTGTGGGCATTGAGGTTCTCTGCAAGCAGTGATTCAGAGAGAAGTACTGCATATGCTTAACAGCACTGTCACAATGCAGGGGGAGGGACAGAATGTCACCCACAGGGCTGGACACACTGATGGGCTGGCTGAGGCAGCAGCTGGTACCCCCAGCCTCCTGACACGGGGATGGGAGAGACACAGGAAAGGTCAAAGTGAGAAAATTCATCAGTTCAGATAGTTTATTAGGTGAAGAGACAAAAAACCCTAACCCAACCCAAACCCCAGGAGGTGCAGAGGAAGTCTGGAGGGATCCCAGCAGCAGGACAGGGTTCCTCTGCTCAGTGAGGCAGTGATGAGCCAGGAGCCTTTTGTTCATACCCAGCATGAGTTCATCTGTAGGATTTATTTATTTTTAGTCAAAAGGAGTCCATAACTCCCTGAGCTGCCTCCCTTCACTGTGCACATTCCTTGGGCAGTACAGGACACATTCCCACACTGTGAGTGGGTAGGGAGAGCCTTGTGGCATTTGTGTGTGGATGCAGAGGTCTCATCTCAGCACAAATGGATCAGATGCCTCTCCAGGAGTACAAGATGATCAGAGGCAGATTGTTTTCAGTATATCTGAAGGGGACAGACTGAGTCAGATGATGGTTTTGTTTGCCAAATTAATATCTGGGATGTAATCCAGGCTGATTAACAACATGGCTGTGATTGGCTCAGGAAAGGGTAAGCAGACACTTGGAAGGGTTTTTTGTACCTGCTGCCTCTATTACTTTCCCAGTAGCTTGAATGTGTGCAAGAATATGCTTCTGTCCAGTAATCCAATTCATTTCTCATTGATTCCAGTTTGTCTTTTTCAGTTGTGTTGGATCTCTTGCCAGGTAAATCTTTTCTCTGTAGCAATAAATGGCTCTTTTTGGTGGTGGTTGGACAGTTTGATCAAAACTTCCTAATTCCATTATATCAGAACTTATTCTTCAGCAGTGATGCAGAGTGTCTTTTTGTCTAATGAAGCCTGTTTTTAGAAGAGCCCTTACACTTAAATTTATATATCCATATTTAGAAACCTGAATTTGTATGCATCTTTCTGTAGTCTTTGAAACATGGTTGAGGATTCTTATGTACGGAGTAAAATAAGGGTTAATGGCATTTTTTTCCCCAGATTTTTTGAACAGAAGTATGTTTTATTGTCTTTCAGTGTGATGGATGAGACAGAGACCATGGTTTATATCTAAACCATGTGCTTTCCAGATTAGATTGATGTAATCATAGCAGTGTTGCACACTTCAGCTAAAAATTTGTTCTTCTTGAACAAGGTCAGGAAAATCCAGAGATTCTGCCATTTACTTCATCTCTTCAGTACTAAACCAGGACAATATTGAAAGGATTGTTGTACAGGCATGTCCCACTATGTCCTACTTGCTGTCTCACAACTGTTTTTTAAAAGATCAGGGATTATTTCTGAAAAAAATAGAGTATAAATGTTGAAAAAAGAAAGCTGATATTCAAAGTCTAAAGTAAGGTTTCTTTTATTCATTTTATCCCTCCCTATCAGCAGGCTAATGTACAAAAGAAAGTTAATTTTTTTTCCCCTAGGTAATGGCAGTATGAATACCATGCAAGGAGCAAACATTTTGACTTCCAAACAAAGCCATTAAAAAAAAAAAAAATCTGATCTCTGTTACCCTCTTTCACTTTCAATGCTTGATAAAGGTCGAAGTCTGAGGAACAGAGCAGGTTTGTTACATGTGTGAATTGTCTGAAATCCAGCAGGGAACATCTGTTTCAGCAGATTTGTTTGTGCTTCTGGAAACTTTGGCTTGCTGTGGCCTTTTGCTGGTATTTGGTTAATGGGTAATGTAAGACAAAATTTGCAGGGAGGTGTAAAATCTTATTATACCATCTGAGGTGCTGTCATCCCAGCTGGATGGAAAACATTTTTTGTGCCTTAGTTAGGACACTTTTATTGGTACCTCCTGAAACTTTTTGCCTCTGCACCCAAAGTTTGATGTTTCCTTGTGTTGCTGGCTTGCATTTCCTTTCTCCTTGTCTGCCTGTACTATTGCATTTCTCCTAAACGGATTCCAGCATTTCTCCTAAACGGATTCCATTATTTCTTTGGCTCACAGCAACCAAAGAAAATCAGGCTTTGCTTTTTACCTCTGAGAGACCAGGTGTGGAAGGTGACATCCAGTCAGGAACATCCTGGCTGGCTCTCATGGCCTCGCAAGTCAATATCTCTCCCATTCTTTTCCAAAGCACTAAAGCACATTTCTGCATGAAAAGGGTTGGGTTTGTATCTGCTTTGATGCCTTTTCACTGCTGTTGGAGATGCAAAATGTTTACTCAGTATATTTCTAACTAACCTTGGGATGAAAATTCTTAGCACAGTATTTGAGTAGCTTTGAAAAGCTGGAACACCTAAAGAACTTTGCCCTTCTGTATTGGTTATATCCTATGGAATGCTTTTGAAGAACTGTGATGCACTGTTTATTATAATGTAATGAATTTTGAATCTTTACTACACAGTCTAAGTAAAAAAAAAAATGCAAAAGGTAAATTGAAAACCCTTAGAGTCTGTATTGCATCAAATCTATGACAGCATTAAAATTCAATAGCATGCAGAAAAGCAACACTCCATCTCTCTAGGACAGCTTCATTTGTATCAAAGTCTCCTAAAAATTGTACTTGTATTGCAGCTGTGATTGCAGTGGGGATCTGTCTCACTGCATGAAGAAAAAGCATCCAGTTCCACCTGGGGAAAGAAAGGGTTATGTGAGCTGCCTTGCCCTTTCTTTTGCTCCTCAGCTGGAGCAAAAGCAAATATTAGCTGTTGCTGTGAGATTTGGAGATTATTGGGTTCCAAAATTTTAATGTTTATTCCTCAGGTCAAGTCTTCAAAGGAAGGTGTCATGATTTTTAGAAGTTCTGCACACTTGTCAAGTTTCTTAACCAGTTCAAGCTCTGTCAGTGTCCATATTTATTTTGGAGGCTCTGTAAGCTGAACTCTATTAGGAATTTATTAACTTTGTGCCTTTAAACCAAATGGCAGTGTGCTCAAATCTGATCTGATCTGTTGTAATCTGACACGGTGGACTGTGAGAATTGAGTCAGACTGGAGCCTAGACCAAGTTATTCTGCATGCTAATGAGTTTATTTTTCCAAACATTCCTTGTACATTCTCTCTCACCTCAAAGTCTGTTTCAAAATTAATTAAAAGAGCTCTGGAACGTCAGACTCACTTAAATAAAGTTGAAGTAAATGTCACAAACTGCTCTTACATTGCCTCTTATTTCCTCTGTATCTGAAACATACCCAATCTTATTGTGAGTTTTTCCAGGGCCACTTGTGTCATGGTCTGGGGATTTTTTTATCCTATCCATCTGAATTTTAGGACCAGACTGATGATCCTAATAGTCCTTAGTTACCAAAAATGTCTCTCTTACTTTCATTTGAGCTTTGTCTAAAACATCACTCAAGCTGGATTTGCTTACCCCTAAAGTTTGTTAGCTGTTGGTGATGTAATGATCATTATAAAAAAAAGAAAGCTCTTTTTTAGTTTTTTTCTCCTGACATAGTGAAGCTCAGAGTCGATTATATGTACATGGTTTAAATGTTATGAGATATGTAGTTCAAAATTTGTTGTAGTCCCTTAATTAATGAAATACCACTTTGTGCATTTGTCTCCGAGGTCCACAATCATAAACTATTTAGCAATGGTTTTCAACTTACATTGTTTAACTTAAATTTTAAACTAGTAACTCTATTAAAAAAAGAAAAATAACAAAAAAATGACAAGACAAGCATGATTCTGTATTACATGGCATTTTAGCCATAGTTTTTAGCCAGTTAGTTTGAATGTTCTGCTCTCATATTCTGTCTTTACTTGAGAATCCCATTTTCATTTATGCATGCAATGCTCTTCCATGTAAGTACTACAACTCCTCTCAGTACCACGGATTTTTGCAAATGTGCATAGTGGTGAGGCTTGTTCCTTTTTTTACATGGAAATATTGAGCTGGCTGCGTTTCCCCACCCCGTGCTGATATGGCTCCCACAGCCAGACGATGGCACTGTAGGCTAAAGAACACACCTGCCAGGGACTCCTGGCTCCTTTTTCAATGGATTAGGTGTTGGGTTTATTCCTCACCACCAACGACTTCATTTCATAATACCCTGGAAGTTATTTGAAAGCCTGTTCATCCTCAGCAGAAGCCATGGCCTGGGTTCTCCATTACTGCACTGTCACTGCAGCTCTTCTGGATGTTTATTGGACTTGTTCAGATCTCATACAAAGCCAAAATAATTTTTCTAATTTGTCTGTCTATTCTTTAATGTGGTGAATCCTCACTCCACTAAAACTATTTTTCTAAGTGTTTTGCACAGTAAAATTCATAGAAAAGGCTTCTCTCAGGGCACTCTTCTTCCTTCTACTTCTTTTCTTCGCTGCTTTTTGTTGTATGTAGTAAAAATTGAAACATTCCAATGGCCACATCTCTGTAATACATAAAAAGAGTTGGAATTGTAGCTCCCTATTTATATGTTACATCAAATCCATGTGTGTGACAGCAGCTGCTCTTTCTCTCTGAATCACACAAGATCCAGGCAATGAAGAAATTAAATTGACACAAAGCATTACAAAATGCAGTTTACTTTTCATGCTGGCCTCTGGAAAAGAGTCCTAAACACTTCAGCCTAAAATGAGAGCACTTTTTGTCACAAGTGGCCTGACTGTGACAGAAACCTCAGTGCTTTTCTTTTACTCTTTCACCTCCCTCCTCCTTTTCTCCCCGAACTCTTGATGTCATTTAGGCACTATTTGTATTAGATTATTTTGTTAGAGGGAGAGGATTACTGCTGGATTTATGTATCTTGATAAGGATTTCCTTTTTATTTATTTATTTCTGTTCATAATGAGCAAAGAGAAGCTGGGATAGCCAATTCTCAAAGCAGGAATATGAATGATATAACACAAAACCAGCTTGAAGGATTTGGTGATAAGTAGGTGAGTTGTTCTGGGATGATGCTTTTGAAAACAGAGTTTATGTTATTTATTTTTGTAATAGTCATGATGAAGTTCTTTCACAAAAGCAATTCTATTAATTTGTTCAAACCACAAGTGAATACATTACTAAACTGAAAAGCACACCTCAGCCCCCACCATTTCTAAAGCTTTTGATTTTGCTGAGATTTGCTTTGCTCTGTAATATGATTGTTATGCTTAAACATATTTATCTGAGCAGGTTTATTACCTGTCATAGTGGGGTTTATTTATTTGTTTTCACTTATTGCTGAGTGTGGGATTGCCAAACAACTTGGGCTTTCACAACAGGGTTGCTGGTACAATATTGTTCACAAAAACCATTTGCACATGAGTCCCTAAGGGGTGGGCTGCTACACCATGCCTGACATTTATATCAGGGAGGGTGAAATTAGCAGTGGATTCTTTTATCTGGAGCTGCCATGTGACACTCCTGGGGATAAACCAGAGACCCACAACTATTAACTTGCCTTTTCCAGCCAGTCAATGAAAGCCTGACTCGTGTGGCCTGCAGGGCACAGCACAGGACCTGGCTACTTAGCCAGGCATTTATTTACAGCATCTGGGGGAGCTGAAAAGGGGTTTTTTTGACTGGCAAGATTAATAAGTGCCATGGCTGTGTGTAAGGAAAGCTGCTTTTTCTGTCGGCATTATAATATAACATTACAATATAAATATAATATATTATAAAATAGATTAATATAAAATAAAATAATAATATAATATAATAATATATACTATTTTAACAATAATTTATATAACATATTATATTTTTATATTATAATATATTAAAAATAAAACCATTTTTAGTCATAAATCAGAACTCGCCTGACCCGTGTTCCTCCCTGTAACCTTTGTGCCCCTGCTGCTCTGATAATGTGCATTGTCTCACAGAGTGGTTGATGTCCCACCTTGCCAATGCAATTTCATGTGCCCCAGGAGCACATTTTAAGTCTAAGCTGAGTTGCCATTGGTGGCATGAAACTTTTTATCAGAATTTTCAAGCCTGTTGTTATTTACACACAGCCATTTATGGACAGGGGAATTGTAGTTGTTAGCCACATTAATGACACCCAGCTGCACTCTGGACACAACTGAACAGAAAGTTCTTGCAGGAGTTGGCAGCTGTGAGTTCCCTTGGTTCAGCTACTGGGGTGCTCACTGCAGTCCTTGAGTGTTTCAAGCTCACTGCAGCAGCTTTTATGCCTGCCTGTCTGCAGATCTGATTAACCCAGCTGGACTGTGATTCTGGCCTTGGCAATCTGTCACCTTGTGCAACAAAGCTCAGAATTTGCAAATTCTATAATGAAGTTTGCCTTGGATGTTGGGGTTTTAAAAATTTTGGGGTTTTGTTTTGTTTGTTTTTTGTTTGTTTGTTTTTGTTTGTTTGTTTGTTGTTTGTTTTTACTCTCCATATTCCTTTTACTGGGTTCTCTAATCTTTGTTTTCTCCATAGGTAATGCAAAGTCTTTGGTGCATAGTCTTGTTTATTCAAAGTTTCTACTTACTGCTTTTGTCTCCCTCAGTCTTGGTTGATTTTTATATTTTATTTGTACTTGAGAATCTGTTAAAAAGTTAGGCTAAATTTAGTATGTGTCATCCTTCTTGTAACAGTGCACCTTAAAGGAATATGATACAAGTTTGTGATATTGTCTAATTATTCAATAAACTGTTTAAGGTTTAATCAAGTTGAAATCAACAGCCAATGATATTTTAATATGGATGGAGTGCAGAAGAAATTTTGGTGTCTGGAAGTTGTATTTTGAATATTTCTGAGCTGGGAGTGGAGGTGTGCACTGTGGAGTCACCATTTACAGCTTTTAACTAAATTGTTCTTAATTGCATTTCTGTTAGTGTAGTGAGTACTTGGGAATCCTGAAAGATCTTTCACACGAATAAGTCATCCAGTGGTGATAAATATTTACCTGTCATGAAGTGGGAAATTGAAAAAAATAAACGAGCTGACAGAGATTCAATGTTACATCAGGGAGTTTATCTCGTAGAAAAAGAAATAAACTGTGTCTTACTAGGGCTTATCTTCTAACTTAATATTTCATACTAAGAGCTAGGCAGTGAAAAGAGGTTCCTAAAATATCTCACCACTTTTTATTTTAGTAATTAAGACAGTTGAGTTCCTTTTGAAAAGACTGGAATGACTGTACAGTGCGAGGGCTGGCTATTGCCTGAAGGGAGCTAATTACCTGCCTGGTGACTTGGATGGAGAATTTGCCTGTTGGAGGAAGAATTCCTCTTCTGTTCTGCTTAGGAAAATCTTTAGTCTCCTACTGGTTGCCAGAGCAGGCGTGGCTGTCCCTGGATCCCTGGCAGTGCCCAAGGCCAGGTTGGATGGAGCTTGGAGCAGCCTGGGACAGTGGAGGGTGTCCCTACCATGGCAGGGGGTGTCAGAACTGGATGATCTTTAAGGTCTCTTCCAACTGAAACCGTTCTGGGATTCCATGATTTTCTGAGCTGTGATGTTTCTCCATGGATTTTTGTGCATGACTTGCGTTGTTCCTTTTCCTGTGTAACCTCCAAGTTCAGTTTCTTGCTGGGAAGCCTCAGGACAGGTGGATCTGTTAATTAGGTTGCAGAAGAATTCAATTTATTTATTATTCCAGAACCAGCTCATCATATAGGATCATAAAAATGGTTATTTTGAACTGCTGTAATTATTCAGGCACATAAAAATCTCCTTTAGAATGATCCCGGTGATGTGTTTGTTTTTTTTTTTAATTTGAGGAAGACAAATTATACTGTTGATATGAAATGTAATTCTCAGCCTAGACATTGTTTGCATTCAAACAAAACCTTCTGCCACTGCTCACAAATTCGAGTTTCCTGTTTCCTGTGTGTGTGATGATAATGTGAAGCTAATGGTTCAGCCTTGGACATTTGGTAAATAGATTGGTGAGGTGTCTCTTTTGCAGCAAATAACAAACCAGTAATGCTGCTCTTCAGACAGGGGCTCATCAGAGAGGTGGGAGGGGCAGGAAATCAATTCTTCCTATTTCTTAGAGGAGATAAGAATCTCTTGGAGTTGGCACAGATTAATTATAGAGACTATATCAGTTGTCTTCATCAGAAACCCTTGCTAGTAAATCAGTCTTACTAAAATGCCTAATATACCATCCTTTTGAGCAACTCATAACTTCTTTGACAAAGCAGTATATAATTTGTCTCTTTTTACTTTTTTAAATTATTGGTTTATTATTGGATCCACTAAATTCAAACTTGAAAATGTGAAATCAATCCTGACATTTAATTAGATGGTCCAGGTTCTCTTCAGTATAATGATGAAAAGCAACTGATATTCTGAGGTCATATAATTAAAAAATTCCCTACAGCTACCCTTTAAAGGTTTTGTTTTATTTAGATATACATGTGCATTTATGGAAATGTGCAGCTGCCTTAAAAATTCTCCATAATTCTTACAAATGCAGTTTTTTAGATTATTTCTTTAATATCTTGCTTTTGGAAATTTCTTATCTCACTCTTAACTCTTGTACGCTGAACAGTAGACAAATGGTAAAAAAGGATTTAGATTTCTATCTAGTGATGGTGAAAATCTTTAAAAATCAATGCAAGCAGTATAAATGCAAAGAGGATAAAAGGGGGAAATGCCCTCTTGTTTCTGTGGTGGTATCAATGCAATATTTTAGACATGCACTTTGGCCACCTCGAGGGTGCTGTGCTTTATCTGGATGTTGGCCATAATCTCTGGAACAATTACAGCACTGTACTGGTTTATTTTACACATTAAAGGTACAAGTGATTTTAGAAAACAATTTTTTTCAGTGATTTTTTTTTGTTTTTAAGATGCTGTGAAGTGAAACCTCATTTTTAGTGTAATTCTTATAAGGGAAAAGTCCAAGACCTTCAGTGTCCTACAGAATATGCTGAATTTTTAAAGTGAAGAATACTTTTTTTTTTCATGTTTGCCCAAGCACATTATTCCAGACATAGAATGCTGCCTTAGCTTCAAGTGGAAGCAGGAGAAGAGAGACCAATGCTGAGCCTGGACCATGAGTTCTATTCAGCATGCCCAGTGCCTCTCTGAGTGTTCTGATCTTAGAGCTTCCCCTGTGCAGGAGGGGAGTGGTTCATCTGCTGCAAGCACACAGGAGGGAATGTGAGAGCCATTTCCAAGGAGCTTGGAGTTCCTCCATCATTCTTGTGCTCTGATTTTGTGTGAAACATTCTGAGCTGGCTGGCAGGTCCTGTATGGCTGCATTGCTGTCTTTGTGCATGGTTCTGTCTATAAGGGAAGGGTTTTCCTTTGGTCAGGGCATTCTGGTGCTGGGCAGGGGGCTGGAGGTCCCCGGGACAACTGTCCACTGAAATGCTTTCAGGGTTTCAAACAGCAAAGAGTTTAGAACTGCTGAGTTTCTGTGTTCTCTGCAGAATTACCTGTTGTGATGTGGGGAGTATGATGGTTACAGAGCTAATGCCTCCACCCAAAGAAATGTATTTATTAACAGTATGCAGGCTTTTTAATGCTGTCTGGTTGCTGTGCATTGAAGGAAAAAAAAAAAAAGAAATAAAAGGTAAGGTTTAGCTGTTTTGCTCTAAACTTTTCCAATATGTGAGTTTTCTCTCTCTCTCTGTTTGCTAAATTGATGAGACATGCATAGTTCCAGATAAAACATGCAAAATACTTAAGTTCATGGAAGAAAGAAAACAATATTTTCACAATCCGTTTTCCCCTTATAAACAACCAAGTTGATATGGTTTAACTGTAGTTTTTCCAGCCAATTCAATATAGAAAGCATCACTTACTATTTAAAAGAAAAAAAGAAACAAACCAAAACTAGGGGAGAAAAAGCTTCATAAGATTAAAAGAAATGTTTAACAGGAAAAACTGATGAATTTCTGGGGACAAATAAAAATATCTGCACAAATTTAATTTGATGCTTACTATATACAGTTTCTGTATTATGCTGTCAACTGAGGTTAATGCACATCCGTAGGAGTAAATAAATTTACACTGGCAAAAATTTTACCCCTCTAGATACTGGAAATAAGAGCCAAGACTGAGGTAAGTGAGGATAAGAGTTTTTTCAGTTTTTTGTTGTTGTCAGTACATAAAAGATAAAATATGTAAAGTGTTGTTTTCTAATGACTCCCTTTATAAACTACTAAGTCTACAAATGCATTTAGTTATTTGCTGATTATAATTCTCTACTAAATCAAAAATTACTGCATAAAAACACTTCCATAAAGCCAGCTCAGTCTCTTTAAATGATGGTCTGGAAACAGGAGATCCTTTATTCTTGTTTTTCCTTGGAGTAATGAAAAATGAAAAAAGTGTTGTGTAAATGTCAAAAACGTCATCAGGAATAAATCCTGGGGGTTGGTTAATGACACTTTGGTGCCTGGTGGTGAGCAGCAGGCCCCCAGCCCTCCAGCAGGCAGCTCCAGGATGCTGGGAGCAGTAATATCTCAGGAACTGTGTGCCACATTCCATCGCTGATTGCTCATTTCCTAAAGTCTCCCAGGCACCTGGCCTAAGCTCTGAAGCACAAAGCCTCACCACCACCACCAGCAGATTTGTGGCTGTCTGCACCACGTATTACAAACTGTAGGATTTGTGTTATTCCCTGCCACAATTTCATTATTTAATGGATTATAAAACTATGTGTGTGTGATATCTTAAAGGTGTGATTTTGGTTGGCTTTTATGATGCCAGACATGCAGTTGCACTGAGACACAGCTTATGTTAAAGGAATAACAAAAATCTCAAGGGAAAAGTGAGAAATAAAGTATGTGAGAACCCAGAACAGGACAGTTGATAGTTCAGGAAGCTCATTCTTCTTTCCTGTTGTAAAATCCAAACTACTTATGTTGGGAAGTATGCCTCTAATTAGGAAGTGAAAGTTTCTCCTGAAAATCTTGGCTAGTCAGAGGTAGGAGCCAGCATTGCCTTGCTTAAGGGCAGGTGATGCACCCAGGCTGGCTTCCTGAGGGAGCAGTGCTCACCTGCAGGGCCAGTTCCAAGGCAATGTCCACAGGGCTGGTGCAAACAGTGCTGCAGGACAGGGCACAGATCCTGTGCCAGGCTGAGCAGCCCCAGGAATATCTCCTGTGCCAGCCTGAGCCTTCGTGAGGATGCCCTGGGCGTTTGCCCTGGGCTGCTTGGAGCTGGAGGGTGCCCTGCTCTGGGGAAGGCAAGGGCAGGGGTGTGCAGTGATCTTGAGAAGAAATGTCTGCCTGGTGCTTGTTCTCAGTGTGCAGGAGATGATGAGGGAAATGCCATCATCTCTTGTTGAGTACATTTACAAGGCTGTGTTCATGAATTTAACAATGGAATTATGGGATTTGTTTAGGAGGAAAAGGAGCATTTGTGAACTGTCAAATACTGGTTACATTTGCACCCAGGAAGTGGGGACAGAAGTGGAAATGGGTATCCACAACTCTGCCTACCACCAGATTCAGGATTTTCAGCCATTGTGGCTTGGCCAGTTGCAATCAGAGAAAAAAGAAATAATACCTGGGCACTTGTTCCTCAGAACTTGTTAAGGAAGTGGGAGCAGTGGAAAGGCTCCTGAGTGACCAGACACATCTTTGTGTGTTGGTGCTCTCCTGGGCTGGGCTGTGCTGCATTTCCAGCAGTGTACACAAAGGATTGAGAACCAAATTTGGAGATGTGCAGTTAGCTTTCAGGGAGAGATCTAAGTTAAAGAATGTGCGTGGTTTTAAAGCTAAGGATATCATACGTCAGTTGAAAGCTAGAAATCAGCACTTCATTCCTTCCTTCTAGCAAATGGCAGTCTCTCTTTATTGCAGTGTTAGATTTTTCAAAATTATTTTAAATCCTAACTAACCATTATGGTTTTGTCGCTCAATTTTTACAGAACTCTTACCTCTATACTGCTGAGCAACCTCAAATTTTTTTTAAATACTGAACTAACTGATGTTCTCTTATTTTCTAAGATGACCTATTATCTGTTCCTTCTTTTAGCTGCTTGATGCAGTTTTTTAATGTTTCAGTATGCTTTTATCAAAGGTGAACCTCTTTTGATCCCACATTAAAAACAGTTTGTGGTGTGTAATTACTATGTGCAAAGTGATTCCAATACTAACACCTATTCAAATCTGTGTCATTATCCAAATAGAAGTGGAATTATTCATACAAGTTGATGAAGAAAGATTTGAGCCTTCTTATTTCCTCTGCAGCTTTCCAAATATAATATACTACATTTGGGAAATCACCTGAGCTATTAATATTTATTTCTTTAAATCGTGTCAGATCACATTTTCGGTGTCTTACAAATGGTCCATCAAGTGTTTTTCTTTCTTGTTGGGACAGAAAGATCTTATCCTATTACTGGTGAAGGAAACTGTTAGATGGAGATTTTCTCTTTGGCAAGGCTTTCTCCCAGCTGCTAGATGAGTAAAGTGGTTTTTGAGTCACTCAAATTCATTTTCTCAAGCTTTGCTGTCTCAGTAGCAGTAAGCTAAAATCCCTCTTGTGTGTCTGCCAGGAGGGAAACCTAGTCCTGCAATATACAACAGCACAAGATCTGAGTTGATAATTGCTGGAAATAACCTACAATATTTGGTGTTTCTAGCTTGGGGAACTTGCTCTGGGAAGGGATTGCTGGACACATGTGCTCTTTGCTATGTTTTGGCATGTTAGCATCAATTCTGCATGTGGTGTGATGGTTTTAGGGTTATGTAAAACCTTGAGTACTATTTCATCTGCTCGATGGACAGTGTGGAGCTTAGCAGTGATCTTGATGTTGCCATCTCTCCTGTGGAGGTAGGGGTGGTGGCTCTTTTCCTTGAACTGTCAAGGAGCCAGACTGACTGGAGAACAAAATATGATCAATGGAAATTCAAAGAAGGCATTTTAAAATAAGTCAATTTAGTAATTACAAGTCAGTGTACCAATAGATTTTCACAGCAGGGAGGACAGCAGGGAAAGCAAAGAGTGCTCATTTTATTTTAATTAAGCTTTTCTGTTAATTGGGATCAGAGGACTCTGTCACGAAGTGGGAGAGGAGGAGCTGTGTGATGATAGACTTGGGCGCTTGACTCGGTCAAGTGGCTTCCATTACTGTGGTTACAGCATGGAGTGCACTCAAGTGCTGCTAAGGAGCTCTTCAGGTTGGGAATGAGCATTCAAAGAGCAGGATACAGCTCTCTTGATCTCTCTTCAGTTCTGTGGCTTTTAGAACTTGCAGCAAGCCCACAGGCCTACTCCCCTTTCCCTGCCAGAAGGAGACAAAAATGAGTTGCTAGAAGAGTCCTGTTTAGAGGCAGGTGGGGAAAACACAGATTATTTCTTCAGTTTTGATCATTAGAACTTTCTGCTTAAACTAAAGAGTCTGTATGGCTTGCATCAACTATGTGGGAAAACAGTCACTGTGATTAGACCTGAAATTCTTCAAATCTTCTGTAGCTGCCAGGTCCTCTTAACTCCTGGCTGTGGTTAGGAATTAGGCAGACCTGTTTGCTTGGTATGAATAAAGATTTTTTTTCTCTATATAGACCAGTTAGTAAACAAAATCCAGTTTGATATGGGGAAAAGATGGTTTTAGGTAGCTGTGGTTTAGGAGTTAGATGTGAATGTGCCTGAACCTCAGCAGAGGCATCCCAAGAGAAGAGCTCCCTGGTAATGAGCCTTTCCAAGCTGACAGCACTCTCCCACCCACACAAACACACAAGTCCAAAACAAATGACTGGCCCAGGTTTCAGCTGGGGTTTGCAGTGTGGCTCTGGTCTCCTGATCCACATCCCAACAGGTTCCCTTAAACTGATCAAGAGTC
This sequence comes from Euphonia xanthogaster, assembly GCA_034509185.1. Classification (NCBI taxonomy): domain Eukaryota; kingdom Metazoa; phylum Chordata; class Aves; order Passeriformes; family Fringillidae; genus Euphonia; species Euphonia xanthogaster. The sequence goes on from JAYDZK010000044.1 coordinate 3,833,722, forward strand.
ATAGTAAAGGCAATGTTTATTTCTTACAGAACTCCTAAAGAAATCTTCTGTTCCAAGAACTGGCTGTGGGCTCGCTGTTCTGTTCTGAATTTTCTGAACTGCCTTAGCAAATACTTGAAAGGATAAGAATAGTAAACCTATTATCTGATAATTACCTGCTGCAGGCTGACTGCTCATTTGCATGTTCTGATTCTGGCTTTGCATTATATAATTTTAATCTTTTGATTATGTTCCACTTATGAAGGGACTTGGATTTTTTTTTTCCTGTTAAACACACTATCAAAAAGCTATTGCAAGATATTCTGGATCCAAATGGTAATGTTTGATCCAAATATGTCAGGGAGCAACTGGGTTTTAGTATCCCAAGGTATGCCTGCAGCTGTAGCACTCAAGTAATTTTGAATTGGATTGGACTTGTAATCAGTGAACTCAGAAGGAAAAAGAAAAATCAGAACTCTATTTTGGCAGATTCTTTAACCAATGCTGGAAAGATTTCTACAAGGCAGTAGTAAGGGTTCTTTGTTAGGCTGCTCTAAAACAAGCCATTGAAAACATAGACCAAAGATTTTTCTGGGATATAGATTTCCTAATAATTAATTGGTTAATCCTGTGCAATGTGAGCCTCTTCCTGAGGTTTCAAGGCTTTCTGGGCTCTACATATCTGCTCTTCCCACATTGTGTCTCAGGAAGTCAGGAGGGCCCTTGCTTTAATGAGCAGTGTAAGGTATTTGTATTTTAAGTTCATGAATTCACTTGGTAGGGTAGTGTGTTCATAGCTTTTAGTTTGTGTGCAGTATCATTGTGTCAGATAATTCTGCACAGATAATTCATTTCCGTGATTTAGGATGTTCTTAATTGCTTTACTGAAGGGAGATTGAGCACCTTTTAACCAAACAGCTGAACGATTTGCTATGACAATTCTGCCGCTGTGCATTCACTTAATTTCCAATTAATCAAAGATTCAATAAATCATTAGTATAATTACACCTGCTCAAATATTCCTACCCCAGCACATTAGCTACACTCAGGCAGACTCTTTTACCAGCTGTGTGAATGGATTTATTTGTCTGACCCAGTTGGTTGCATGTCCTCGCTTCTTATGAGCCTTGAGAAATGATAGGGCAGAAATTTTAATTATTTATAATACCAGGCATTCTTTTGATTCGTTGTTCATGCTTTTCGCTTGGATGCTTCTGTAGCAACTTAAAACAAACAGCAGTGCAACAGTGGCTGGGTAATTTCTGAAGATTTTGAAATCATTTCCATTCCCCTGCTGTGCCACTTTCCTAATTACACCAAGTCCCCAAGTGCATGATAATTCCCTCATCACCATGCATTGAAAGCACAGATGATTAAAACAGCACAGCCTCCGTCACAGAAATGTAACCAAAAGTGGAGCCCAAAAGTACTTTGCTGAAAGCCAGTCATCTAGTCCCAGAAATTAATTTTAGGATCTCTTTTTAAAAAATTGCACGAGTAGAATTTCAAAATATCTGTGTAGTTGCACTTAGTGTCTGAGGAGGACTGAAATTTGAGGCAACTCTCCAAGTATAGAAGCAGGTAGCTTTGAAACACCTGAGCTGTGTAGGTGTGTGTTGCTGTTTGTTCCCTCCACACAGATGAGAAGTCTGAATTTCCTCAGGTACAAGTGGTATTACTCAGTATTTGTGTCTGCTGATTGGTGTAAGCTTTAAATCATACTTAATGTGTGTCTTTGTTGTGAGACTTAAGGTAAACAAACCCGGACATGCAATTTCAGTCTGTAATATTTTAAATAGGAAGCTCTTTATGTGGGTGTAGACACATTTTAAATTGTGCAGCGCAGGTTCTGTTGCTTCCAAAATAGATTTACTGCTTGCAACTTGCCTGTATTTTATCTTTGAGTTAGGAATTGGAGGAGATTGATAATGCTTTAATCCCTTAATACAAATAGGTAGGATTTTTTTAAATTTTACTGAAGGTGTCATGATCCATCTAGATAGTATTATACTAAGCATATTCAGGAAAAAGAAAATAAAGTATAAACAGAATAGGGAATGGGTTGCTGGAGGAAAGTTAACCTATTTTACTGAGGGGAAGTTCTTTATCCTGAAGGGAAAAAGCATCAAAGAATCTATTAAAATAAAATTAAAAAAAAAAAAAAGGGAGATGAGAGAAAGATAAAGTAATTGGACATTATTTTAATTACTTAAACATTTGTCAGGATTATTTCTCATCTGTTAAAAAATTATTGGTAGAGTGCATCAGCACATGGGTTCTCTGACCCTTTCAGTCTGCTAGAGCACAGAATGGAAAAAAACCTCTGCTCTGGATAAATGTTTCTTGGCTCCCCGTGGCATGGGGCCTTAGTGCTGTGGCTGGCAGAAATGTCTTGCTGCACAGAAAACAGGAAGATTTATTCATCCATTAAGCTGCATTTGGGTTTGGGTGCTCTGCCCAGTGTTATTGAGTAGGAGTTTTCCTAATTGTATGTTTGCATTTCTAATAGTGGCTCAGCATATGATCAGCCTAATGCATCTGCATGGCTGGGCTCCAGGGGAGCCCTGGAATCTTGCTGGAAGGTGGAGTTGGAGCATTCTGTGGAATGCACGGAATCCTGATTGGAAGCTCTAATGCCCTGGTTTTAGTTCCTCTTGCATTTTTGTAGTAGTGGAATACTGTAACATCACCAGACACATTTATCTACCTTCACCACGTTGAGATTGCCTTTTCCTTCAGTTCTGAAAATTTGGGATCAAATCTATATTCTCAGAATTTCCCTTTATAGTCCATTGTTGCATTTTCTTTCACAATTTTTACCCTTTAAAGCTGTCAGGATTCTTTGTCTTAAGCATTTTATTTTAGTTCCCCTCATTCCAGTCCTTTTCACACCTTCAAAATGTCTCCCCAAGTCTGAGCTCATTTAGCTTTACTGAAGTTTGTTGTAAATAATTTATTACCTTGAAACATAACAGTCTAGGAAATTAATCATCATAAACAACAGCACAGCTTTTAGTTGCCTAGGGACAGGGTCATAGTCTGCACAGAATCCTCTTCACCAGTTAAAACAGGGATATAAAACCCCACTTTACTTGCCATCACAAGGTCCTCTTCAGGAGTTTCCTTTTGAGATTTACCTTTATTTCTTTTGTGGTTTATCAAGTACACCGTAATATCTGGGTTATTTTTCTGAAGCTCTTTGGCAATTTAGTTAAAGTATTACAATATTTGATTTTTTTTTTTAAATTGCTCAGGGTTTTTTGACCATTATTGTGTAACAGACCTTCTCTTCCCCAACATCTCTCATCCCTCTGGGTCTGGAAGGGGACAGTTTAATTCCAGGTTGACATTTTCAGAAATACCCTGCCAGCTGGTGAGTGTTTTTAGCACTAAAAGATAATAACTTGCAATTTGTTTGAAGCCAAAAAACAACCTCTAGTACACACAAACTTGAATTAAGCAGCCAGCAGACTTTTGGCACCCTTGGTTGGGTACCAGAGCACAGGAAGCTGGCTTGGAGGGCAGTGTCTGTGCTTGGGCATTGCCCCTCCCCTGGCACCTTGTATCACTGGCAGTGGAGCCTGGAAGGCAAGGCAGCCTCAAGACAGCCAGCATGGGGAGTGGAAGGTGAAATGCCTGCTCCACAGCCTCACTGCAAACCTCTGGCACATCCTGTAACTCACCTCTGGATTATCCTGAGCTTTGACCAAAATCTGTTTGCAGTCACAGAGCAAACAGTACATTAGTTTGATGTCATAATTACCTATGCAAATGTAATTTTCAATTCTTGCTCCATTCATTCACCTCCTTTCTGTCTGCCAACACGAGCTAACTTTGTAGGAAAGTAAATAAAACTTTTTATTTATATGTTATTGCAAACAAGGCGCCCCCAATGTCTGGGAATGATTGGCATCTGATTCCAAGGCTTTGGAATGCTGAACACTCACTTTATTAAAACTGTACTATATTGCATTACAAGTATATCAAAGAGAGATGCTATACTATATCATACTACTTACTGAAAAACTGGTGACTGTCTGCAGACTGGCAGTCCACCCAGCTTGGACCTGATAGGCTAATTAACATACACAGTCTCCACCAGAATCCAATTACCGAATTCCTCCAGATAAACACGCTTCCCAACACATTCCACATGTGCAAAACACCAGGAGCAGCAGGCAGAGATAAGAAGTGTTTTCCCTCTGTGCTTCTCCAGGAAAAACCTGAGAGAATTATGTCTCTCTCTGTACAGAGAATGTGAATGCCACAATATATATTTTACTTTTTTACAAAAAAAATATTTTTTACTTTGTAGTAAAAAATAAATAATATCACAGGATAAAAGGTAGAAATAGTCAACACCTGAAGATAAAAGAAGAAGAAGGGAAAGTGAAAATGCTCCCAAAACATGCTTAGAAAAGGTGAACACAAGGCTGAATTAAGAGTTTAAATATGGACATTCACATTTAGGAAAAAAACCTCATCACTTGAACTGCAGAACACCATGTAACTCTATCATCTTGATGAGGGCAAATCAGTGTCTGTCATCCCAGACTGGATTGGAAACAGCAGATCCCATTTCCACTCTTCATTATGCAGAAAAATGGCATTAATGTTGTGAGGATTCTCTAGCAGCAGTTCCTCAGCTAAAGCATGCCACTGCACAGACAAATCCATTTAATGCTATCTGCAATGTGAGATTTGTTTCAAATGAAGGGGAATTAGCTTCCCAGATTGTCAGATGTACTTTTTATGGATGATTTCAATAAGTGGAAGACCACACTGGAAGCAGGAATCAAGAGAGATTTCAGGTTACTCTCTGTGCTGCGTTTGTCCCCCAAATTCCTCCTTCCCTCTAACCCCTGAAACCTGGTACAGACACCTCACACCTGTCGGGTCTTTGCACAAGCATTTGGAGAAGGGCAGTGCTTAAAAGCAACATGTGAGCATAGAGGGCTGCTGCTTGCATGGGCTGAGCAAGAGCTCCCAAGGCTGCTGATTTGGATGACACATTCCCCCAGCTCTTTATTTTAAAATCTACAGCTATTATGACTTTTTTTATTTGAGGTCAGATTCTGATATCAGCCAGATTTTTGTTTACGTCCCCTTTTTAATATTGGATTGCTTTCAAGTTTGTATTATTTTCAGTGTTCTTTCTAAATATTCTTTTTAGAGCTGAAACAGATCTGTGTAACACCTCTGAAATCATAATTTATATTATATGGATGATAGTCTGAGGAATGAGGAGGATTTTTTTTTGAGGACTGCCTACACCACCCAATATATTATCAGTAAAGACTGTTCTATGAGGTACTTATAAGACCTCCTAATTTCATATTAACAGTTGATTAAACTTAATAATACATTGAGTATCATATCAAAGCATATAATTGTAAAATGCTTTGCCTTTTGGAGCCCAGAGGAGTTCCTGTGGTGATAACTTTAGAGGCTTATAAATGTTTTTATGTCTTTTTCTCAGATTAATAAAATTTTTATTATGTTAGAACTATGTTTGGATAGTCTACAATTAAATGAATTTCGTGAGCAAACTAAATTAAAAGCCATAGCCATCAATACAGAGTGAGTGATTTGGCCAGGGTTCCGTTTGTGCAGGTTTTGTGTGTCCAGATGGGTGTTTTGCTTTGCCATATTCATCAGCAAGGAATCTCAGGGCACCCTAACATCTGTGGGAGGCCTGAGCAGACACATTAGATTATTTCCAAACTGCAGTGAACAGCCAATTTTTTTTTCTCAGAAGGAGATGATGCTTTTTCTCAGGAAGAGATGATGATTTTTCTCAGGAAGAGATGATGGTTTTTGTACTCCACTGGGGAAGGGAGAGGGGCTTCACTGAGCCCAGAATGAGCAGGAGGCATCTGCTGGTGGTGCTGCAGAGTGCCAGGAGCTGCTCAGTGACCTGGTGCTGCACATTCTCATGCCTCCACATGATCTCTCATTTCAGAGGGAGTTTGGGAAGGCAGGCACATGGCAAACACTTCAGAGCTTCCTCTGCCAGCATCAAGTAGCAGAAAGTGAATTTCCATACCAAAAGGCAAAACTCAGCACAGTGATCAGTAGCTGCTGCTCCTACAGCTGTAGTACTGACCCTAAAGGATGTGAGGAACAAAATCCAGCAGCATTTTAGACAAGATCATCAACTCTGTCACTTCCTGGTGCTCCAGGAAGGGCAGAAAGGGTCCCAAACTGAAGAAGAAAGCAGAATTCCTTTGTATTGCCTATACATTTTTGGCAGTAAATGTGGTGTTTTTGGGGTCCTCCGTTTTAGGGAGGAAATTATGAATCTGACTCCATGTTCTCGGAAGGCTAATATATTATTTTATGTAACAATATTATATTAAAGAATACTACACTAAACTATACTAAAGAATACAGAAAGGATACAGACAGAAGGCTAAAAGATGCTAATGCAAACTCGTGACTCTCTCTTCAGAGTCTGACACAGCTTGGCACTGATTGGGCAATAAGTTAAAACAATTCACCTGTTGGATAAACAATCTCCAACCACATTCCAAAGCAGCAAAACACAGGAGAAGCAAATGAGAAAATATTGTTTTCCTTTTTCTCTGAGGCTTCTCAGCTTCCCAGGAGAAGAATCTTGGGCAAAGAGGATTTTTTCAGAAAATATGATGGTGACATCCTGAGGGCTGAATTCAGGCACCCCCAGTCCTGGAGGTGAGGCAGGCAGCCAGCTCTCTGCAGGCTGCTCTCACGTTTGCTGCATTCAGCCTCTTCTGCTCTTCAGCATTTCTGCCTTGCAAAGCCCAGGTGTGCTGTGCACAGCTCCTGGCGTGCCTGTGGGCCGGGACAGGCAGGGATTCAGGGACCAGCCCGGCAGTGGTGCAGAGGTTAAAGCATCCCTGTGCTCCCTGGCTGCGGGAGGGAAAACAGCCCGACCTGTTCCTGCCTGGTGCTGCCTGACCTGCCTGCTAAGCAGGGCTGGGGCTCCTTGCAGCCCTGATCTCAGTGCTCACCGAGCCATCCCTGCTTCCTTCTGTGCCTCTGTCCCTGCTCCCTGCACCGCCATCATCCCGGGGTGGCTCTGCCGTGCAAAGCCAGCTCCTCTCCTGCCTGCCCCATCCTCTGTGCCCTGCTTCTGTGCTGCCATAAGCCCGAGAGCCAGGCTGCTCCTGCCCCAGCACTGACTGTTCCCCCAGCTGTATTGTCTTTATTTATCTATATAAAATTTCATGTCATTCATTGTCCTAAAAGGCTGGCAGGTAATTCTGTAATTACCATCCCTCCTGTGGTGCTGGCCTCTCCTCTCTCCCTGCTAGTTGGATGTCCTCTTCAAGTTTAATCCCCTGGGAATTTACATTGTCTTTGCCATCCCCAAGGGAACAGTGCTGCTAAATCCAGGTGCCAGTTCTGGCCTCTGGGAAGCCTTTAATTCCCTTTCCCATTAGCAGAATGCCCAATTAACAACCCCTTGTGACTCCTCTGCTGGTCCTCCTTCCCACAGAAGTGGTCTGGGGCTGGCTGTGTGGGCTTGGATGTGATGGAGTTCATGTCCTCTTCCCAGACAATCCAGCCTGGGGTGCTGGGATGTGCCAGTGCTGTTTGTCCCACACTCTGCAGACCCACTTTGATTCCTTCCAGGGCTAGGGAAGGCTTCAAACTGCTTTGCACCCACCTCTTTGCCTCAGAGACTGCAAACCCCATGGAGGTTTCCCATTGCAGCCCCCCAGGGTGTCTCACGAGCAGGGTGGGTGGTGGGAAGGGGGGAGGCTGCACTGGAGCATCTCCCAGGCTCGGGGGCTCAGTGGCAGAGAGCATTTGCAAGGATCCTTCTGGTGAAGCAGAGGATGCTGTAAAGCAGTTCAGTGCTTTGTTGGTTTTTGTGCTTTGCTTTTTTGTTCCCTTTAATGGGAATTGTATTCTGTGCATGGAGCAGCTGGTGATGCTTCTGGCTGCTGCTGCATCACCTTTGAGCAGCGCTCATGAGACTCCTCTTTTCACTGCCTGCACGGAGAACTGGAGCAGAGGAGCCCTGGGTCTGTTCCTGCTGTGACCCTACTGATGAGAGAGACATTTCTGAGAAGGCAGGAGACACCTGGTCCTGCCTGGGGTGGGGACACAGGGAAGAGACCTCGGGAGCTGAGGGGGTTGGCACGGGGTCTGTATAATCACGGCCAGCAAAGCCCAGTGTGTGCCCCACTGATGGGTAACAGCTGTAAAAAGCTGGGGTTTGATTGTTATTTCTTCTCTAAAAAGGTGCTTTCCTCAGTCAGAATGCTCAAGTTGCAGAGGGGAACCAGGCCTGAGCCAGGGGAGGGAAGAGAGCATTCCCAGGGTGTGGGGGCCTTCCCAGAACTGTGGGTTCCTCCTGGAAGGAAGAAAGGCTGTGGGAGAGAAGCAGGATGCTCCAGTCTCAGTTCCCATCCCTTGGGCTCTGTAACAGGAAGATGTGGGGTTTGCTTTGTTTCAGCTCTCCAGAGGAGATCCCTTAATAAAAAGGGAACATCTTCTCTTGCTGCCTGTTCAGGCAGGGTAAGATACCAGTTAGGCACTCTCTGCTGATGTGACACTAAAGACTTGCCTGTGTTTACCTGCCCCTGGCAGGATTGCTGCAAATGAGGTGTCAGCAGGGATGCAGGCTGTGTGGGTTTTGCAGCAGCGCTGTGGTCAGGGATGCTGCTGGCACCCAGCCATCAGCACCTGGGGAGCTTTGAGCTGACAGTGCCTCATCACTTGCTCATCCACCTGGCACCCCTCCTGCTCAGGGACCTCGAGGGAATGGCTGGAGCACCAGGTGTGCTGAGCACAGCTCCTGCAGCCCCTCTGCTGAGGAGGTGGCACTTTGTTACCCCAGCTCCAGCACAGGCTGCTTCCCCAGGAATCACCTGCTTGTCATCAAGAGCAAAGACCACGTACAGCACCTGTGGGTCTCTCAGTCCTTGTGTGATTTGGCTGCTCTGTGGCCACATTTCTCTCCACAGAGAAAAGCAAGGCACAGCTTCCCAAGGATATTTCTGGGATTCACATTCTCTGAACCTCAGAGAAAGAAAAAACAATTCTTATCTCATTTCCTGCTCCTGTGTTTTGGAACAAG
>JAYDZK010000044.1:3842870-3866495 GCA_034509185.1 Euphonia xanthogaster
AATCTCCAACCACATTCCAAAGCAGCAAAACACAGGAGAAGCAAATGAGATAAGATTGTTTTTCCTTTTTTTCTGAGGCTCCTCAGCTTCCCAGGAGAGAAATCCTGGGCAAGGGCTTTTTCCAGAAAATGTGATGGTGCCAAGTAAATATCAAGCCAATGGAAGAAAATAGGCAGATTTGGTGTTGGCAGAGAGGATGTTTGTGCCAAGTTTGGGAGTTTATTGAGGCGTGTTTCACCCTGGGAGAAATGCCCCAAGGAGGTCAGGTACCAGCTTGGCAAGGCCCAGCTTTGTGCCACTGGTGCCAGCTCTGAGCTAATCCTGCCCTGGGGCTCAACATCTCCTTGTGAGAAGAGCCCTTGCTGTGTTTGGCTTTCTGGGCCCTTCACCTCACTCACCTGGGCTGGAATTAATCTACACTGTCCTTCTGAACTGCTTCTCCTTTTTGGCTGTCATTTCATAGTGACTTCTCAATCCTTACTCTAGTTTGTGCCAAGAAATGTTGATTTTTTTGAAGTTACTGTCTAAAAGTAGTTTGTAAATATAGTAATATTAATTTTTTAAAGTAAAAAAATCATTTTATGAGTGTTTTTAAATGCTCATGGAACTAATTTCCTTCCAATTTATGTGTTGGTTTTCCTTACAAGTTAAATTTAGCACGGGCTACTGTTTCATTGAAGTTTTAAGGTGAAGTAATACACAGTTTCTGTTGGCAGAATCAGCTGGCATTTTATATTTCTGTCTTGAAGAAAACCAGTGTTTTCTTACAATCTTAAACAGTAAGGGATCCTACACCCCACACCACTATCACCCTGCAATGAAAAAATCAAAACCACAACCCAAACTGGAAAAAAAAAAAACAAGCACAAAACCCCAAACCAACCAAACAAAAACCCCCAAACAAAAATACCCGAAACACAAAAAAACACACCAAGAACAAAACCAAGGCAACATCAGCTTAACTTAGATAAATAAAGAAATATTTACGCTCTTTAGGACAAAAATCTTTTTCCTTTGAGCATCACGTTGTATTTTTCTTGTGTTTATGGAAGTAAATGGTTCCTGCTGCGCCAGGGTGCCATAGGACAGATAGAGTTAAGGATGATTCTGAGAAAATTATCCTGAAATTCTTTGACTCCTGTCTTGAACTTGCTGCTTTTAACTTCCAGGAGCCACCCAAAGTCACCACCTGCAGTCCCAGCTTGCTGTACAGATGGAGTCTGTGGTATTTACTGATAAAAGAACATCATCCATGTGATTTGGTGACCTGGGAAAAAATGTAACTTTGTTTTACCAGTCCAGGAGGGGGCAGTAAATTTCTTTTTATTGTCCTTGGAATCAAGCCCAACCTTCTCTCACCATGAAAGGCTCTTAAAAATAGCACTTTTTTAAATTAGAAACCAATATTGTTACTCCACTGTCATTGTTTTTAACTCCTTTTCCCTGGCAGTCTTCTTTATAAAATAGAAAATTACCACAACTTTCAAAGTCAGTAATTTATAGCTTTGATCTTCAATGTATTCAAAATAATCTGTAATATGATAGACATTTTAAATATTAAAATTCCATATGAAATGTATTCCAGAGTTTTTTTCAGTTTTGTTGAAAATACTCTTTTTTCAAGGAGTACTAATGAAATGGAGCAGACTTTGCCTCTGTGCTAAAATAACCTCATTTTCTTTTCTTTTCTAACCCTAATATTCATATACATATACAGAGGAACCAAGCTGATTTAAACACTCCCAAATTGCATATTTGCATTTCTCAGCATATTACAATGAAACAGAAATGAATAGGAGGCAAAAAAGTCTGGTTTGTATGAATGCACATCATTTTTCCGGGCAGAAAAAGTTATTTTTCTTACTTGGCTTGGAGGTAAATGGAAATGATTATTGGCTCTGAGAGGGAGAAAACACAAGTACAGATCTATGCGTGTGACATTGGCTGGGGGAGGACAAGAAGCTGTTGCAGTCAGACGATTCTTTGGAGTTTTGTTTTTGCTGCTGGGCCAAGTTATTAGCATGAAATTTCAAGTGGTCTTGTGAGTCCAAACAACCTCCTTGAATGTTTTCACTGTTTGTAACTGCTGTAATTCTCAAGAAGAGAAAAAAATCCCGCAAAACAGGTGATAATGCACTCATAGCTGGTCCAGAAGTTCATCCCAGAGGGAGCAGAAATAGCACTTTTCACCTTGATCCTCCTCGAATGGGATATTTTAGAGGGTTTGTTGAGGTGTTGTTCTGGTGGTGTTATTAATTATTTCAATGATTTATGATTATTAATAACTCTTGTTTAGGGACGTATCTTCATAAACTGGATGGGAGCTCATAAAGCCCTGGCTGTGTTGTCCTGAGCAGTAGAAATGTTGTGTTCAGTGCCCTCAGTGCAATTTTGGAAGGTGTTCAATATTTGGAAGGTGTTCCTCGTGCCCTGGGAGCACAGGTGGTGTCCCATGGAAATATTTGCTGTTTATTTGGTGGATGAATCTACCGAAATATTTCCCAAACCAACTCTTTTTCTTTTTTTACTGTGTATTTTCTGTGGTTAAAGTGTGTTCAGCTGATGGTTCATCACCCTGGTCCACCACAAACAGCAACAGTTTATTTCTTCTGAAGGACAAACTGCTGTCACAAAATTGCTTTGCTTTTCACTGATTTTGTTTGTTGCTTGTACTACTACTGTCGTTATTATGCACTATAAGGATTATTAAGTGAAAAAAAATCCCAACTGTATCTTCTTATTGCCATTTGTGGAGTTAGGGGGTGCTGATGGGAAAAGAAATTATTTCATATGGAAATGTGTCTGAAATAAATTCTAGCCTACAATTTTAGAATAAGAGTGGGCTGGAAGAATGTGGGAGGAACTTTGTGAGTGACTTGAATTAATAAATGAAGAATAGATTTTGAGTGAGTGCCAGCTCTGTTGAGTACAATAGCTCTGTGTAGAGCTAAAAATCTCAGACCAAAGTTATCAAAATCAGGTGCCTGAAGTTGCATATGTAAATGTGATTTGATTGCCAGAGTGTGAGTCAGTCATGACTGGTGATGGGATTTGAAGGGAGCTGCTTATGGTTCCCAGCTATTAAAAATAGTTTGTTGGTAGATATTGTATTGTTTCCCAACAGGTTGTGGCCAGTATAAGATGGGTGCCAGTGTAACAGCATTCACTGATGATATGTAACTTCAGTTACATATTTGTGACATTTATCCTCCTCCCCTGCTTTAGTTTTTTAAGGTTAAGGACCCAAATACTAGATGACTTTATTTGCCTTAACTTAAAAGTAATATTCCATTAAATATAATTATTTAGGAATTATTTATATATATAATAGCTATAAATATGATTTTTCTTTCCAGTATTTCCTCAAAAGAGAAGGAAAACCTCTGGAGACTTTCAGAAGGGTTTTAGCTAAGTGTACACTGTAGTTAGGTAGCTGAGATCGTGGTGAGAGGTGCTCCAGTGGAATCCTCAGCACATTCCTTTGTCCAACCCCCTTTCTTTGTCTATGGAGGAGCTCTTGATTACTCTGTGCTTGTGTTTTCTATAACTTCAAGTTTCCCTGTGCTTGTTGGTACCTGGAATTTGGAGTGAGGGATCTCATGGGCTGCCTCTGCCTCGCTGTATTTCAGCTCTCCTGCACTGGCAAGAAGAAGCAGGGAGGTTGGGTTATACATTTCATGGATTTTATGGCTTTATCATTCCCTACCCATATTCTTTACTCTTTAGAAATGGTGTATCCTTAAGCAGCAACACTACTGAAGCTATTTTTAAATCACTGTTGAGAATTGTTACACACCAATATCATGCATTTTTCATTAATCTAATCTTTTCAAGATTTCTTTAATTCTTGCTTGACCTGAAATGTTTCCTGCTACATTTTGTGTGTGGAATTGCTAAGACTGTTTTACTACCTCTGACTGGAGGCACACGATGGTAATAGAATACGAATGACATTCATCAGGACTTAGAAAATTCAGTAGTCAAAGTGGGGAAATGAGCTTAAGCACAAAGTCATCAAAGATGAACTTCAGTCCATTTTTCTTTTTATAGTGTAGTGTTAAAAGAGATAAAGATACTGGGTTCTGAAACAGTGATACATAGCAAATAACCTGTTACTTTCAAAACAATATGTCATTATTCTGGATTAAAAAGGGTCACTTTTAGCTCCTCATGTCTTCATAACTTCCTAACTATAGCTAATGTCTGGTATTGATTCTGAATAATTTAAATCGCAATAAAATTGGGTTTTCATGACAGTCAGAGGCATTTTATATTTAATGTTCATTTAAAGAAACACAGTCCCTTCTTACCTTCTGAATTTCAAACCCATTAAAGTAATTGCAGGTCGTTAAGCTAAATTTCTTTGAATAATCAGGACAGTTAATCTAATTCATACACTGTTCAAACCAATGGGCAGGAAAGACTGGAATGCCAGGCGTGGATTTTTGAGAGATTCACCTGGTGGATGTTCAGATGTGCTCACCAGCATTTCCTCAGGAGTCACCCTCAGGCTTCAAACTTTTGGGACGTAAAATTGTGTTCTGCTTTTGTCTTTTTAAAATGTATAGACTTCAAAAGAGAGGAGGCTAAAGTGGATTGTTTTCTTTCCCTTGGAGTAACCAAATCACTGTGTAGTCATAGAGATCTTGATTGTGTGCTTGCCATGTGTTATGGACATGTAAACTATCACAAAAACATTCCCAGATGATGTCCCATATTTAGCAAGTGTTGTGGTTTAGGGTGAAGGAAGTTGGAATGCAAATCCATAAACAAACAGCATCTAAAAATAAAAGTGTCTAGGTCTGCTTGGGAGAACGGATACGTTTCATCTCTGAAGGTTACTGCTCACTTTTGTGCAGGTAGAACATGAGGGTAAGGCAGTGGGCTGGTGGTGGAGCAGACTTGAAGAGCCTGAGTTTGCAGACAAAAGCAGTGAGTGCAGGTTTGTGTGTGTGACAGGCTCTGCCCATCGCTGCAGGGCTTTCTCAAACATCCCCACCCTCAACAGGGGGCAAGGGCAGAGTGAAAACACTGACTTGCTAATTGCCTGCTTCATTAATGAGCATGGAACTCAGAGACAAGGAACGGAGAGTTTGGGGTCTTGGGTGTTCGGTATGCTGGGCTGTTGGAAGGAGGGCAATGGTTGGGATCCCTGCACTGGGGAAGGAGAGAGGTTGGGATCCCTGTACTGGGGAAGGGCAATGGTTGGGATCCCTGCACTGGGGAAGGGCAATGGTTGGGATCCCTGTACTGGAGAAGGAGAGAGGTTGGGATCCCTGTCCTGGGGAAAGGCAATGGTTGGGATCCCTGTACTGGGGAAGGAGAGAGGTTGGGATCCCTGTACTGGAGAAGGGCAATGGTTTGGATCCCTGTACTGGGGAAGAGCAATGGTTGGGATTCCTGTACTGGGGAAGAGCAATGGTTGGGATCCCTGTACTGGGTAAGGGCAATGGTTGGGATCCTGTACTGGAGAAGGAGAGAGGCTGGCATCCCTGCACTGGGAAGGGCAATAGTTGGGATCCCTGTACTTTGAGTTGAGTTAAATGAATGCAGTTCATGACATGAACAAGAGCAAAACAAATGCTCCCGGGGGCCAAAAAGGGCAGAGTGGGCCTTGCCCATGCATTGGTGTCCAACAGGCCTGCTCTGGAATGAGGGGAATTTGATCTGAATGATGAATTCCATCAGTTTGGGTCTCAGCAAGCAAACAAAGGATGTTTTGCACATCCCTGTGCTGCTGCCTTGCCATAAAGGAACCTGGGACTTTAGTCCTGGGCTTTAGGATCCCTGCACTCGGGGGTGGCAGCTCCTCTCCCTGTCTCTGCTCCCTCTCAATACCCTCCCTAAGGGGCTCTCTTTGTGACCAGTAGATCTCTTGCATCTGCCTACACTTGGCAGCTGTGTTTCGTAATGGGGGATTTATACTCACACACACTGCTTTAAATAAGTTTAAATTTTCATGACAATAGACTATGAAAAAATTAAAGGTTTTTTTTTTTTGTTCTCTAAGGAAAGCCATAAAGCAGCTGTATTATTTTTATTCTTTGTAGGAATTACAATGCACTTTAAAAAAAATTAAAAACCCCCTCCCACAGAGATTTAAAATAAAATAATGGCAACCCCCTTATCTTTTCATACCCAAGACACAGGACCAGGAAAGATTTTAAACTCATTGTTGATCAACTCATTGTCTGTCAAGATCATAGAGATTATTCTTGGTGAGAGATTTTCAGTCAAGATAATACTGGTGGGTTTGACTTTGCTTCTGGCTTGATGTTATTTATAAATAATTAGTTTACCATTCTTTTGTGTAAAAGATGGTAAACTAAATACCTTATTACTGTTCTACAGAATCTGAATGTGTCTTGGAGACAGAGATATTTTCCACAAGTGTCATGTGTGCTCTTTCAAGAATGGATTTGTAGTCTTGCATTATAAGCAAGTTCACGATATATGTTCCAAAAAGTGTAAATATTCAATTTCAGTACCAGCTATTACTATTTTGAGATTTGATGACAGAATTTTCCTGTAGGACTCCCCTTGTTTCTTAAGCAGACTCTGTAGATCTGCATTTGATTTTGCTTGCTTAGTAAATGGATATGTTAGGTAACTTCAGTGAATTCAGTGGGACTTAGCTCCCAGCTTAGGCAAGATTTTCAGCACTGATTTGAATGGAACTGGCTACTTTTGTATAATGTTATATGAGATTTGACTTAAAAGTTTTTACAAGTTAATTATAAGAGTTCCTGTTTTGAATTGAATATCCTTTTGGTAAACATTCAAAATTATGATTGAATAGTGTTTTGAAGCTGCTGTTATGTCTTCAGAATGTAAGAGAATGCACTTAGAATGGAATGGGGTTTTTATTCTACTAATTGCTTTCTGAATTGTTTTAATTTTTGGTCTATGTTCTCACTTTTACTGACATAATGTCTGAAATATACTCAAATGCATGTTGCAGCACTCCGCTTAGTTATCTTTATTTGACCACTTAAATGAGGCAGAATATTTTCTTCCTATTCTGTTTTGTCAGTCATTTTACTGTACATTTTGCTGTTAAAATCTTGAAGACAAAAAACTAAACCAAAAACAAAGGCACCATTCAATAAGTTGGAGCTAAATGCATGTAGGCATGTGGGGAAAATACATAAATTATTCCCTGGAGTTAAATTATGGATGTATTTATTACCTCGCTATGTAAGTGCCACAGTTCACATGTGATGCTCTCTGGAATTAAAGCAATGATGTGCTGTACTTAAGCACATATATTTTAGTTAGGCCTTTTGAATTCTTAGGAGTTCATTTCCCTTCCCTTGCTCAAAGTTAATGAACATTTTTTTCCAACTGAGTTGACTTGCTGACCTGTTAGTTTTTGGTTTAACTTCAAAATTATGTTAATTTTTCAAATTCCTCTTGAATTTTCCTCGATTTCAGTGACCACTTGCCTCCAAGTTTCCTTTGACCAAAATTAATAATTGCATTTCATTATGCTCGAAGTCTGACCTTTTTAATCTGCATATTTCTTGCAGGCTATGCTGGCTTACTTCCACCACAATACATTAGAATGGAAAACTATTAGAAATATTGATTTATCATTTATAATGCCCAAGTGATATATTGAAATGAAATTTGGATGCCATCCAGCCCTCAGATAACATTGGCATTGTTGGATGGAGTTGCATGATCTCATCCTAATTAATGTGCTGGTTCCATGTGAAAAGCACAGGGAAAATAGCCCTGGGAGCTGGTCTAAAGTAGGAGCTCAGCAATGAAGGCTGCTGAGGGTTGTGATTGTTCCACTGTGCCACCTTTAATATTTAATATTCCATATACAGAGAAATCAGCACTTGGCTTTCTCTCTGCTCCTTTTTTGATTTTCCTCCTGCCTCAGCATCACCTTGTTCTGGAGCTGCTCTGTGCAGGGTGTGGCCCATGTGCACAGTGGGGCTTGATCCAGCTCTGGGCTGGTTATCCTGCAGTGCACTTGGTGCAGCAAAAGCTTCTTTTAATCAGGTGAAGTTCAAATCAAATGAATTCCAAAGCATTTGTCTCAATTTCTACATGTTTTTCTCATGCTAAACCTGTGATCCCCACCACCCCCTGCACTGCAGCAAATATTCATCCTAGTACCTCTGTAATTTGGAAACTTCAGAAAATAAAGGTGTTTTCAGTTAGCATGTGTAATGTTAATACTCAGTGGGTTTCATTGCCACAGTGAAACTGAGAGTTCTCAGTGCATGTTTGTGTGTCATTGTGCACATGGAGGAGCCTTGGGTTGTGGTTGGGTGATATATTGACTATTTCAATAGCACAAATGCTTTACAAAATCCTGGCTGCTTCTTTTTCCAGTCCTTCTTTGGGTTCACTCAACTAGTTCATTGCCCTATATAAAGTGTGGTGTCTATATTCATTGATTTAGTCTTTATTCATTTATTTGAGCTTTTTTTTTTTTCCCCTGCTACCAATCAATCCAACAGCCATTGGACTTGCAGGCTTGGTTTCCATATTGGCTTTTTTTTTTTTTTCCAAATGCTCTGTCCTTTATTCTGTGAGGCTTCTGAAAGCTCCTTGCTCCCCTTTGTTCCCTGTGTGTGGAAGGCAGTGGAGGGGAGCTGTCCCCAGGCTGATGTGAGGGAGTGGGAGTTCCCCTCTGATTTCCCAGTGATTGAGCTGCCTGGGCTTCAGGGAGTTGGCAAGGGCTGGATTTTTATGGTTGATATGTTTTTGGTCATTTGTCATAAAATCATTCTAACCAAGCTGTTTACTGGTCTGAATACTTAATTACTGCAGGAGCAGGGAATGGCACGAGCTGTAGTTTGTGCTGAATTCATGTACAAAGAAAATTGGTGGTGCTTTTTTATTTTTTTTTAATGAGGATTCTACCTAAAAAACACCCATTTCATTTTTGAAATGATAGTCAGAATTTGTTTTATTTTAATCCTAATGTATGACAGAATAATAATAGTTTTATACCCCTAATACATATTTCAAAGCTGGATTGATTTAATTCTAATGATCATCTGTTCATCTCATGTTTTAGAGATTGTTGGACTGTTCATGCTTTTATAAGGGTTTAAAATTTCGTTTTAATACTGGAAAAATTTCTTTTCAATACTTGAAAAGGCAAGTTGGAAAAAGTCAGTTTAATTTGTTTATGGGCAAAAGAAAGGAAGCACTCAGAATTGTAAGTATAATAACTTTGTCTTTTTGAAAACACTTTAGATCTTCTAGGAGCTCATTTTATTTTTAGGCCATTGTTTAAAGAAAACTAACACAAACCCAAAGATTTTAATTTCCTAATTCTCACATTGTCCCTTCCTACTCAGGTGCTTCTTAAGGGAGGAGAAGTGTTGGATGAAAAAGTATAATTTTGGGTTTGGTTTGCTATTAGAATTTTTATATATTATATAATATTTTAATCTTGCACTCTGCTTCTCAGGTATAAGTCTGTTTTGAGTGTTACGCCCACACTTACCATAGAGATAGATAAAAAATTAATCTTTTAATGGTATTCTGCATGGTTTCTGTTGTAAAAGAAACCAGCCATTTATCATGTTGGTTAGAGAAGAGCTCCAATTAGTTTGATTTCATGAAAAGCAACAGACTTGGATCATGACAACAACAAAACAATAATCCACAAGGGAAAAATTGCAATTTAGAAAAGTAGATTTTTTTTTTTTTTAATTGGGAAAACAAAAATAAAAGGCTTTGCAAACTCTAGTGTAATTGCGAATTATCAAGTAGTATGACAGTACAGTGTTTAAAAAATGAAAAGGAAAATGCATTTTTACACGCTGTGCTAATAGAAGCTGCATTCAGCAAATGTCTCCCAAACAGAGTGTGTACAGTGGTGTTAGCATGCTGGCATGGGGGAACTGCCATGGAAACACTCTTCAGCCTGACATGATTTCATACAGTTTTATGTGAGTCAATATAATGTAAAATCTGTTAATACAGGGACAGAGTTTTGGACAGATTTGTGATTCAGGTCCTCTTACTCCATTACATGCTTTAAATCTAAGAACAGAAATATCAAAATACTGCAGTTACACTAAAACCAATTAATTTTGATCATTCCTAGGTGAGCAATTGAATTCTAACGTGCTAAAAGAATTATTTTATATGTTCATAATAAAATGGTGACCTGGCTACAGTTTTGACCACTTGTCATGAAAGATAATTTGTCGCTCAGAATGTTCATTGATTTTATTCAGAATGGAGAGTGTTTCTTAGCTGGGTGTGCTCACACTGCTCCCATGAGCCCAGGTTAGCATGCAGGGCTTGGAGACAGGGCTACCACTCCCAAAGCAACTCAGCTTGTCCAAATTTAATTAAAAAATTGACTCCTGCAGTGAAGATTTGTGAATAGTTTTTATGCTTTGCAAGTATCTCATAAATGTTATGACTGTACCTTTATAAAATCAGTTGTCTTTGGGAGGTCCCCCTCTGCTCTCCAGCAGATGTTGGAACTGGGAGCTGAGTGACTGAATTCAGGAGAGAGCTGCTGTAGTTTTATTTCACAGGAGGAACTCATGGACTGGTTGATCTAGTCTTTCCCTACAGCCCCAAACATGCTAATACTCAGTGGGTTTCATTGCCACAGTGAAACTGAGAGTTCTCAGCACATATTTATGTGTCATTGCTCAAATGGAAGAGCCTTGGGTTGAGGTTGTGTGATGTATTGGCTACTTCAATAGCACAAATGCTTTTCAAAATCCTGGCTGCTTGTTTTTCCAGTCCTTCTTTGGGTTCACTCAAACAATGCAGGATTTTGTGACTTTGTGTCAACGTCCCATCTTCCACAGAATTGTAAGGTCATTTTACTGATGCATCTGACAAAGGTGTCCGGCAGGTGGGAGGAGTGTGGCTCTGTGACAGGGGAGGAGGCAGAGCAGAGAGCTGGGAGTCCTGTAAGAACCTCCCTGAGAAGGCAGAGCCTGTGGCTGTGTGTGGGGGCTTGCAGCAGCCACCTACAGCATGTGGCAAGGCTGGCAACTGGGGGCTTGCCAAGAGTGGGAGGGAGAATGAACAAACTGAAAGTGAAGGCGTGTCCAGCAGAATGGGCATGGGCTGTGTCACTGCAATTCTATAAAGGCCTTAATCCAAAATGATGGTTCTGAGCAGCTGCAGCAGAGGGTGCAGACGCCCAGGTTCTGGTGATGGGGATCTCACTGCTGTGCAGATGAGAGATTATTGCGTTCTAGGTTCCAGCCCAAGTTATGGAATGTCAGTATATTGAGGGAAGTTTAGCTACCTGACAATAGAATATGACTGTTCTCCTTTTCCCCCCATTTATTTTACTGTTCCGCCTTTTCCTGCTTCCATCTCAGCAGATGGATTCTGCATAGAGCTGGGCAGTGTTCCCTCAAAGCAATGTTACTCCTAAGCTATCCTTAGTTATCCTTAAAAGCTAAATAATGTTATTATTAGTTATCCCTAAAAGTTATTATTAGTAATCCCTAAAAGTTATTATTAGTTATCCCTAAAAGTTAAATCATGTTATTCTAAGGCCAAGCAGGTGATGCCTGCTCATAAGGCAGCTACTGTGAACAAGGGACACATGAAAGCTGCTATGAATATGAGTTACTGAAGTCCCTAAATTGTGCAGCTTGCCTGAACTCACAATAAACCTTGCTAAATCTGGGGAGTTAGAATGAATAAACAACAACAACCAGAAAGAGGAGGGTTTTCTTCTAAATGAGAAACACAGTCTTTCATAAATGGATCATAAATGGAATCTATACCATTTCTTCAGTGTATAGGAAATAAATAACTTTCAGTTATATTAACTTTTGCTTTCAAATCCTGGTGCTCTGAATAAAAGACAGTGATATTTTTATTGTTCAGAGAAAAGTATTCCATATACAAAGTATCATTTAGAAGCTTGTCTGAATATTTGCTGAGCAAATTAAGGTCAATATTCACCCTGTTGCATGGGAGTTAACATGCAACTTGTTAATCTAGAATAATATTTATGATTTCTTAGCACTGATCTGAAAATCCATCCTTTGCTGTCTCAGAGGTCAAGCCAAGTAATCCTGAAGCCAATTAGCTTTTGGATAAATAAATTAATTTATGAGAAATGTATAGTTTGGGCTGGGCAGTCTATATTACACTGGGAGAGTACAAAATAGAGTGGACTGGGAGAGACCTTGTGGTGCTGTAAAGCTTTTCACAGAGGCACAGAGTGGTGTGGGTTGGAAGGGACATTTAGGATCATCCAATGCCAACCCTCTAGACCACACCTCCCACTAGACCAGGGTGCACCAACCATTACCCTTCCCCATAAAATACATTCTGCCTTGAAGAGGGATTTGCAGACAGTGTTTTGATCTTCACAATGACAGAGAATAATTCCAATTGAGCAGGTTGAAGGGGCCTTTAGCTCAGTCTCTTGCTCTGCCAGCATGTGAAATGGCATCTTGTCTTACAGCCTTCCTGCTAATGTGCCTCAGTCTACTTTCCATTAGTTTCAGTGAAACTCTGAAGTGCAAATAAAACATGTTATTTGGAAATATTTCATGAGCAGCTCTGTGCAGTTTGAAATAAGATATTTAGAGAGAGACAAATTCTAAGAGGGCTACAGGATTACAAATCACAATGTAATTTTAAAGTTGTAATGAGAATAAGTTGCACAGAAAGGTCTCTTAACAATTATTGTCGTGGAAATGAAGTAGCACAGCGTTAATGTTTCATGTATTCTGTGAAAGATGATAATAAACTGTACTGCTTTGACCTTATTAATGTTCTGTAATTTGACTTGCTGGCAATTCGCATTTTTCTTTGGTTACAGCCTTAGTAACCTCTGAAGAAGAGGTAGAACTGGCAGTCAATCTAAACATAAGTGAATAGTGAAAAGGTCAGAAATATCAAGAATGATAATTGTGATACCTCCTTCTCATGACAAAGGTAGCAAAAAGGCACAATGTGTGTGTTGGAATAACAAAGCTTATTACAGGGGTTTTTCTGTTACTTATTGAGAAGTATAAACACAACCACACTTTTCCCTTGTAGGTCGTTCAATACTCAGCAATGTGGGTTTTTTTCTTCCCTTTTTGTAGAATCATTGACTCGTTTAGGTTGGGAAAAAACCTTTGAGATCAAGTCCAAATCCTGCCAAGGCCACCCCTAAGGCATGTCCCCATGTGCCACATCCATCTCTTTTTTAAGTGTCTCCAGGGAGGGTGACTCCAGCAGTTCCCTGGGCAGCCTGACCACCAAAAGGGTGAAGAATGTTTTACTAATGGCCAATTTCAAGTTCTCCTGTCCTCTCCTGCATTCCCTGGGAGCAGAGCCCACTTGGCTGCACCCTCCTGGCACGGAGGTGCTGACAGTGAGGTGTCCCTGTCCCTCCCTCCTCTTCTCCAGGCTGAGCCCCCCAGGCTCCTTCAGCCTCTCTGCACAAGACATGAGCTCCACACCCTTCCTCAGCTCCATTCCCTTCCCTGCACCCCCTCCAGCCCCTCCATGTCCCCCCACAACTGAGGGGCTGACACAGGCATGGGGCCACTGGCACCACTTCAGCCCTTGTCCTCCAGCAGCCCTGGACCTTTCCTGCTGGGAGCCTTTCCACACCCTCTGCCCCAGCTGGGAGCTGCAGGGGCTTCTTGTGGCCCAAGGGCAGCACCTGGCAGGTCCCCTGGAACCTCATTTTGCCCTAAAAGCAGCAGCTTTTTACTATGGAGGGCCCCCTGCTCTACAGCTCCCTACAGCCAGGTGAGGTCGGGCTCTTCTCCCAGGCAGCCCCTGACAGAATGAGAGCACAGCCTCAAGCTGCACCAGGGGAAGCTGAGGTTGGGCATCAGGAAAAAATTCCTCACTGAGAGAGTGACTGGGCACTGGGATTGCCTGCCCAGGGAGGTGGTGGGGTCACTGTCCCTGGGTGTGTTTAGAACAGCCTGGACGTGGCACTCAGTGCTGTGGTTTAGGTGATGAGGAGGTGTTAGGTCATAGGTTGGACTTGATGAGCTCAAAGGTCTTTTCCAACCCTGTGATTCTGTGGACCAAACTACAGATGAAGGAAACTGAGTTTTACACTTTGCTGAAGTTTTTTCAATTCCACAGGACAGATATTTCTTACTACATGTTTTGGCTATGTAATTGAATACAATTTTAAAAATAGTATAATCTGGAATCAGCCTGAAAGTTTCAGGTTTTTTTTCCTTAAAACAAAAACTTCAGGTTTTCCAGGAATTTACAGAACAAAGTTGTGGTATTGAACGTGAAGGGCAAAGGTCTGATTAACATCTTAACAACATTCTTTGATTTCTACTTACTTGACTGAGCACTGAATCAGGCAAGTACAACCCAGTACTTTGTGATACTGAGCAATGTCATTGATCAATTTATTCCTGCACCATTGAGGAGTGAAATGAGTAATCAAACCTCCTAAAAAAATATGCTTTGTTCTTGGGATTTTTTTTGAGGTATGTTAATGGAGATAAAGAGCATATAACATGTATCTTAATTCCCATGTGTAAATACACACATCAATAGAAGCCATCTATTAAAAAAATAAATAAAATCCAATTATTTTTCTTTTAAGTCTTTAGCTTGTTATAGTTGTGGGATAAGAAAGTAAAATGTTTTGAGGTTTCCTGTTAGTAAATTTGAATCTTTTTTAATCCCTCTCTCATGCCAGTGTGCTTCTAAATGTAAAGAATGTAGGAAGCTGGTGAGAATGGTATAACGTGATATTTTTCACAGCTGGTTTTATACAGATTGGCACAGTGTACAGTTTAATGGTGACACTGAAGATACTGTGTGGAATGCTTTTGGATCCAAGTGTTGCTTAAAATTTTAAATTATATTTAGGGTATTTCTCTGACGCCTTTTCAATTGTAGGTTAAGTTTTTTTCCTGCAAGTGTGTGTGAATGAGGGTCTTGACAATCTGAAAGTGTAATTTCATATACAGTCCTTCTCATGTAAAACTGAATCCATGAAAGAAAGCCAAGACAAATACCCATGGGAGCTGAGAAATTCACATTGTTTTGCCAAGTGAGCTGAGCAGTACCTACATAGTTTTTTCTGCAGTAGCTGGATCCTCAGTAGGCCAGACATAGCTTTGGGAAACAATTTTGAGATGTTGTGGTTTTCAGTTTCAGCAATATTTAATAAATTTACCATATAATATGCATGGGATAAAAGTCTTTAGGCCAATTCATGATGTGTTGAAGTTAAGGAGATATGTAAACAGCAGTGACATGAATTCCTGTCCAGGTGTTTTGGGGATGGTTCCATTTTTATTTCCTTCTCAGTCACTATAACACATTTGAAGATTTTTTTTTTTTTTTTACTGAGACAATATTGAAATTCTTTCCAGTGTCATATACTTTTTAAGATCTCAGAGTAGCTATGTAACATCATAAAGAATAATATCAGAACACTTCAAGATTCTCAAAACAAAGACTAATGACTCAAAATAGTATTTTTTAATAAAGACTGGCCATTTAGTAAAAGTGTATTCTTTCTTGGAAGAGATTAGCTAAAAGTCCTGGAAAATTCAAATATTCTGAGCTTAGGAGATGGTGTCAGAAGCCTGTGTTATGGACGGTGCTTTTGGTACTGATGAGCCACAGCTGCACAAACAGTTCCAACTTTCAGATGTAGAATTCAAAACTTTCCTGTATTTGCCAAAATTAATTTTTAACACAACTTTGTGGATTCATGGAAAGCCTTTC
The DNA here is from genome assembly GCA_034509185.1 of Euphonia xanthogaster. Lineage (NCBI taxonomy): Eukaryota > Metazoa > Chordata > Aves > Passeriformes > Fringillidae > Euphonia > Euphonia xanthogaster. The sequence goes on from JAYDZK010000044.1 coordinate 3,858,552, forward strand.
TCAGGCTCTTGCTTTGCACTTAGAAGTGCTGCTTTTCGTGCTTTTGCAGCTCTGCACACGTCTCATCTCAGCCCCGTTTTATGCCCAAACACACCTCTAGCCCACACAAACCAGCAGTTACACAATTTTTATTGTTGCACATCATTCACAATTTAATGCTGAATCAAAAAATCTGAGGCTGTAGAACATGTTCTGTATGCTGAAGAAATGAGCCCTACACCAGTTGAAGATGTGGGTGGTTCTTTATCAGTGAGGGGTCTCTCACTGCTGTCAGTTTTGCCCCTAACTCCAGGTATCTCACAACCTGGAATGTAGAACCTGAGAGTGATTTGGAATATGTGAGGAAGATACTCGTTGAAAGAGTAGAGGGAAGTTATATGACTGATAATATTTTTACCAAAATTGTGTGGAATTGACTTTCAAAGAGTTGTGTTTACTGTGCTGTTGTCATTTGCTCTGCATTCCTTAGAAATCCTCAGTTTGGAACAGTATGGTGAGGTTTCACTTACCCAAATATGTATTACAGCAATTTTCCAGGATGTCTTGTTTGGCAGCTACTGTTATTTTCTACAATGTTCAAATGACAAATGAGATTACCACATAAATTATACCATTAGTTTGTTATTAGTTTGTAATTAAAAATGACTTAATCTGTACTTTATGGATTTTACAAATGGAAAAAAAATAGTCTCAGTGAGAGCCCACTGTAGTCACATGGAAATGGGGTTTGAATAAAGCAGAAGAGCAGCGTGGTTGATAAATTAATTAAATACAAATGTACATGGCTGTGATTGCTTGGAATTTGTAAACAGCCAAGCTCACAGTGCATAGGAACACATGGATGCTAATTCCAGCACTGCAGAAAGCTCTATTGCAAGGTTGTGTGCTTCCATTTGTGCTTCTCAGAGAACACGACTACAAATCAAAAAGAAGTGTTAGGTTTGTGTCAAATATTACACAAGGCATATTCCATGGGGAGTTCTCACCCGACTCTGGAAGTGAAGATAGGAGCTGCTGCTGCTGCATTTCAGTGTTAGTCTGGGTGAGCAGGAGCTCATCTCACATGTTTATTCATAAATCCTCTTTATGTGAGTGTAGTATGGGTCCTAAAGGTGCCAAGAATGTGTTTAATGAAGGAGAGGGAAGGAACTGAAGGGTATGTGGTAGATCTTAAAAGTCTACTGGCATTCATAAAACAGATACAGGTGGGACATAAACTGCAGATCTAGGTAGGTAAGGAACTTGCTTATAAAATCAAAACGTGTTTTATACTGCTGGGTGTGAAAAGTTTGAACAGCAGCTTTTAAAGGTGTAAGCACATTCTAAGAATATTCTTTGGGGTAGTGTGCATTATAAACACATTGATGTAATCCAAGAAATAATGTCTCTATTTTTGTTTGAGATGTAGTAGCAGAAAAGTAAAATGGTAAATTCCATGATCACTGTTTCTTTCTTCTCAAACTTCGCTTGGAAAACGTATTTTAATAGTGGAGAACAGAACTGGCTTCTCTCAGTGACACTGCACAAAGCTAGGACAGTTTCTTTATGAGTGGTGATGACTGGAATTTGTCAGTGTGAATTTGGACTTCCTTTGTGTTCTCAGCTCTGTGAGCACTGCACAGCTGCTGCAGGCACTGCTGCATCCACATGGAGTGAGCTTTGGTGCTTGGCTGAGTGAAGTCTGAGCATCCTCCTGCCTTGGACAGCAGTTACAAAGCCCTTTGCAGCTTGAAGGCACACGGTGGTTGAGTTTGAGCTGGCTTTGGGTAGGTTTACTACAACAGATCTGGGCAATGAACGTGGTCTGGGCAGTGTTTAAACAGAAATATGTCTGTGCCCAGAGCTCCTCAGTAAAACCCCCAAGAACACCCCAGGAAAATTGTGAGATACCCCATGGCTTCAGTGGTGCAGGATCCCATCGTCCTGGGGCAAGGCTTCATATCCCTGCTTCAAAGTTTTACTGACTCTGTTCAATTCACTGATGGATGAACCTGTCCTAGAGCAGAAACAGGCTGGGTGCAAACTTTATTTCATGGTGTATTTTAATATTCAAAAGAGGGGTGACCAGGCCTGAAGGAGTAAATAGCTGCACTTTGTAGGGAAGGTCTGGTTTTGGTTATTTCTGTGTGCATTTCTAGTCCTTTACAGATGTTAAAGGACCATTACATTTCAGTCATTATTTCATTTTTAGAGAGTAGAAGCCTTTGTTCATTGGGTGGGTGGCTGATTCGCTCTTCAGCTTATTTGGCAAAGGAAAACACTCATAATTTTTCTGTTGAAAGTACTGGGATAAAATATTTTTTTGGTGTTATTTAGTTAATTGCATGCTCCTGACATTACCAGACATGATTATGAAATCATCAAAGACAAGAATGAAGCCAGTAGCAGACATGATTGTGAAATTAGGGAAATGCAAACCTGCTGCCTTGCAATATCCTATCAAGTGGCTCTGCAAAGTTGCACAGGTGTTTGGAAACACCCAAATTAAAAATATCAGAGAGAGCTGATAGTAACTGTGTAACAGTAGAAGCCTTCAGCAATGTAATTTACCATGCTTGAGAAAGAAATTTCATCGAGGGTCCTCGTCTGTGCACCTCATAGAAATAGTAGGAGCCCAAATGTGGCAGGCATTTGTCACAGAAATCTAAGATTGAGTGTGAATTTTAGACTGAGCACATCTCAAGACTCATCTAGGTTAAGGAGGTGTCCTAAAGACTTTTTTAATATGGTTTGCGGCTTTGCTTATTATTAGTATCTCAGAATGAGTGTGTATCTCACTTCAGACTGGTGGAAAGCTTAAAATAATATTTTAACAGAATAAATAGCTCTTGTTTAGGAAAAGAAGGGGGAGGAATCACAAGGTAATTTAAATGTCTGTGTTTTAGTTTTTAAAAATTAATGGGAACTTGAAGTTTGCCTCTTCCTGAAGGAGAGACTAAAATTACATGTGATACTAACAGCTGAGGAATTTGTATTTTAATAGATTGAAAAAAGTGATTAAACTGAAATATGTACAAGCTTGGGGTGGGAAGGGAAGGTGCTGCTTTGAGGACTGCTTTGTGCCACATGGATCTAAGTTCTTACCTGCCACCCCAAATTAAACTTGAAAAATCAAATCTCTTCCTTAAACTTTAAAGCAATTCCGCTTTTAATAATGTATGACTTCAAAATGTATCCTTTCAGTACAAGAGTAAATAATTTTATATATACTTAGAATATGGTTTTGGGATATTAGCTCCAGCCTGTAATCTGGATGTATTATTTATTATGTAAATATTTTCAAGGAAAACTAAGTTTTTCACTTTTGGAAGTGAAATTAAAATTTATGTCATAATACTGAAGTCTTGCCTAAATCCTTTGAGAATGGTTCCTTTAGAAAATAGAAGTTATGTGTAACTATATGAGCATACATAGGTAAGCACACAGTGTATGTGTATGTTTATACACACACCATATCTATCCCTCAGTATCTGCACATTAAAACATTTCAAATAAAATCACATTAGAAATATTCTCTTGCTGTCAAGCTTTAAGTTAGAACTGTCTCTGTCCCTGAGGGCATTCCTTCCCTTGAAAGGGACTACCCAGTAGTGAATGGGAATTAAAAATACCTTCCAGCTGGGGGCTCAAGGAAAAACCTTCAGCCTGAAAGAAGAGGTAACAGCTACACAATTAGGGTAGGAAATGGATTAAAAAGAAGCCTGGATTGTTGTTCTAGAAGCCTCTATGGGATGTTTTGTGGTGTGAGCTGCTGTGTGGGGCTGGAGACCTTGAGGAGATGTTTTGAATTCCTCTCACCTAAAAGCCAGCATAGCAAAATGGAGAATTCACATTGTATTCAGGAAGAAGGAATCCAGTTTCTCAGGCTGACAGTTTGTTTAAACTGTGAATCTTGATGTTTTAATCTCATGCATGTTGGTAGTGCTTGATATTCATAACTGGTAGGTTTGATAAATTTTTAACATGGAAGTTGAAGATGATGAGAAAACACAAGGGGAGTTTTGCATTTCGCACCTTGTACTAAAGCCTTGAGGTTTAATTTTCACTTTTTGCACCAAGAATGTTCCTTGGAGGAAGATTAACTAGATCTCATGTTGCCCTAAGCTGCCTTTAATCCATTAAGGTAAAATAAAAAACCCAAACCTTGCAGAGTTAGCTTTCCAAAACCCCAATTTTAGTAAAGGCAACAATATCAATGCTTGAGATCCAGAAGAGGTTCATTTAAAACTAATATATGTTTTTACTCAAAACCTATGGGATAAATCTTGTTATTTCTGCATAAGTAAAATAACAGATATATCAAGATGGGAATACAGTTCAAATGTATGCCTTGCCCTAGTTGTATTATGGAAAGAAAATCTAATAAAAATAGATTAAAAGAGAAGGCCGATAAAAATTGGAACTGAGTCACCAGCTAGGAAGCACAATTGAATTTATTTTAAATTTTAGTATTCTTAATCTTTTATTCATAATTCAGAAAATTATGTTATTATGAGATTGGAGTTCCTGGGTTGATTTGAAGGAATCCATTAGCTGCCTTTCTGCAATTGTAACTATTTTCTTTCTGTTGCACGGGCCTATTTCAGTTAACATATGTTAACTTTCACACAAGCATCACAATTATGAGCGTGCTACAAGTCCTTGTATTTACTCAGAGGTGCACGTGGGCTCTAACATTCTTCTCATTAAGGATAAATTAGAACTAGGTAATTAGAATTAGGTAAAATTACAAATGTATTTCTTATTTTTTAAGGGATATAACACCTTTTTCATTTAATTCCTTACGTATAAATTTCTATTAATTAAAATTCTATTACTACACATCAAATTAAAAGAAAAGAACCTAAGAATTAATAAGTGAGTTGACTTTAAAAAAAAAATAAAAAATCAAGTGCAAGCAGTTTTTGGAGCATATTGTGTCAAAACAATTGCTGCTGTGTCCGCTGTCATGACATAAGTTGTTGCTTCATTTGTTTTAGGAACCTTTGTCTGGCATATCAGGCATGCACGATTTGTAGTGAAAATTTCATGTTTTAAGAAACAGGTTCAGGTTGTCTCAGTGACAGAGTCAGCAGGGCTCCTTGTCTGTGGGCACAACCCAAACAATTAACTCTGGCAAATTATTAAAGCACGCGTGTCCATGACAAGGTGGCGGCCAAACTTTGGCCACTGGGCTACATTAAGACCTGGGAAACATTAGGAAAATACACATTCGTTTCCTCTATTTGAGCAAAATAACTCCTAAATCTTGTAGGAGAATCAATTGCAATAAAACCCAACATGTTTGTAAAAAGCTGTAATTTTTGGTATTATTGTAATTATTATTTTAGTTATTAAGGATTCACCTGCTTCTGTAGTGTCTTTAAAATCTTTTGGCACCCATCTATCTTCATAGCATCAGTTCAATAACCTGTTTGGTGTTATTGTTCTGTGTTTATTTTAACTGGGACATGTCTTGCAGACAGTTCAAAATGTGTGAACAGTTTCACACAAGCAGATTTGTTTCAGATCCTGATTTGTAGAGTAGGAATGATGTTTGCTATCATGAATATATTAATAAATTGTTTTGACACGTTAACAAAAAACTTTCATGGAAATGGAAGTAGAGTTCTGAGGGAATTATAATACCCCTAATGATGGGGTGCAAGTTTTTAATTGTTTTTTGGCTCTCCCTTCACATCTGGATCAAATGAAAATAATTCAGAAGGCATAGATGGCCTTCCTGGAGCTAAGTTCCTGGAAATTCAAATGATAATGGTATAGAATACTTTCTTGGCATAAGGGGATGTAAGTGATAAAGATTTTCTTTTGATTTTCATTGAAACTATTGGAGAGAAGCAGCAGGTATTTGTGTTGCAATGCTGGTGGAATGATGGTGAGGGATGAAACTTAGAGACAGTTATTTTAAAAACACACAAAATTATGCATATACATGCTTGCCGTCATGTCTCATCATTCATTCCTTGTGATATCTTTGTAACTTCTAAGAGAACTGAAATTGATTCTAAGCATACTAAAATTAATAATTGTGAGTTACTGTTCAAGACCAAATGATGTTCAATATGGCAATATGAATATTATGCTGACTGCAAGCTCCTATTGGCTTCATTGGAAGTAAATCAATAACTCTGAAAGGCAGTGCTGTGCTGCTCTCCAGCTCTGATCACTTCCTGATCAATTCAGTTGCTGAAGGGAAATGTTATGTTTGGTAGGATAGATTGTTGAATAAACTAGAAAATGCTGTTTAGCATGAAGGAAAGCCTACATAGAAAAGTGAACTGAAAATATCAAATAGACAGAAATGGAATAATTATCTGTTCTCAGCAGTTCTGTTCATTTAATATATTAAATTAGGTGAAGCATTTAAACTGGTTTCTATGGCATATTATTAGAATTTGTGGATGGGAGAAGACAGTCTGTAAAAATACTAGCATTGGTATTGCTGCTGGGGACAGCCTTAAAAATCAGGTACAAAGCATTTTTGTCTCTCCTGAGAAATGGGGTGGTGTGTCACTGACATATTTTCTGAAAAATACCTTAGGTAGGTTTTTGCTTGAGAAGCTGAGAAGCCTCAGAAAAGAAATGGGAACAGTAACTTTCTGATGGCTGAGCAGTGTGGTCTGGAGATGGTTTACCAACAGGTGCATCTTTGATTGGTCTGAGTAAATTATTTTTACTTAATGACCAATCTCAGTCCAGCTGTGTCAGACTCTGGTCAGTCACAAGATTTTATTATTCATTCCTTTCTAGCCTTCTGATGTCTCCTTTCTCTTTCTTTAGTATAGTTTTAATACATAATTTTCTTTTAATATAATATTTATCATAAAATAATAAATCAACCTTCTAAAACATGAAGTCAAGATTCTCATCTCTTCCCTCACCCTGAAAACCTTCAAACACCACCACAGTGGTGGGGAAGAAACAAAAACCAAAACAACAGTGAAATAAAGCAGAGCAAGGGAGAATAGTAAGAATGGTATATGATTCAGTAACAGTCCTGGATTGCTTTTTTGGGCAGCTAATGAAGCACAGAGCCAAATTCCACTGCTGCCATAAATCAGTGATGGCCCACTCCTGTTCCTGCAGCAGGGTCCGGGGCAGGGAGGGGACTCTGGCCTGTAAATGCACTCCAAAATGGAGCACTTTTGGTAAATAAACTCCAAAAGGGGGAAGGATGGAGACTGGGCTTGGTTTTTGCAAACCCCAGGCTGCACAGCTGCTGCTGCTGCGCCTCTCGCAGGGTCCCGCTGTCGGTGCGGGCTGATCTACTGATTGTGTGTGGCCAAGACATGAGCAGAGACTTCACCACGATCAGAGTTTCAACTCTAACACTCAAAGTCCTGTGCCAATACTTTCCTTAATAGATTTAGGCTGTTCCAAATCTTGCCAAGCTGGAATTATTGTTGTTTTCTTGTTTGAAATATTTGCAGTTTGGATTCTTACTGGTGCAGTTCAATTTGTGCCCTAATTGCTTTCCTCCCTCACAGATCTTTAGGTTTCTTTGTGTGGAAATTTGCATTTTCATTTAATATCATTATCCTAATGACCACATATGATCGTTTCACTTGCTAATTATTTTAAATAGGTAATGTGTAAATTTGTCATTTGATTTAAAAAGATATATACCTATTTAAAATATGGCTTATTTTTGCTGAATTTTGCCAAGAGTTGTTTGAAATTACTTTCTCCTACCATCATAATTTCAGTCTGAAATATTTTTATTTTTTTTATAAATCAAAACTAGTGGGCAAATGTATAAGAATTTGGTAGCTATGAAAGATAGATCTACAAAAAATCAAAAAACAGATATCTGCTTAATCTAATTTGAGATTAAATTGAATGTTTTGCTGGAGAAAAAAAACAAATCCACATTTTGTTTTGATACCAATAATGCTACAGAGACCATTTGTACCTGTTGAGATGCTTGTGCTCCTGGACTTCACT
>JAYDZK010000044.1:3884312-3917736 GCA_034509185.1 Euphonia xanthogaster
AATGCCTCCCGTCTTATTGGCAAACAAAGAATGAGTGAATGAGTCCAGGCTTTGGGGCTGGATACAGGGAAATATCAAGGATTGCTTAATGCACGTGAGTTCAGAATGGTTACAGGAGGGCAGAGACCCCGAGGTCAGATGGTGGCACAGGCTGAATGTATTGCTGATTTGATTGCTGTAGCTCATATTTTGAGTGTCTCTTGTCTCTGGAGGAGCATTTCCCAGGTTCTGGAATTTGTGTGGTAGCCTGTACAATTCATCCCATCTCCTGGAGTGATTTAGATTAGTGTGGTCTGCTTAAATCCATTCCTGGAGGAGTACACAGGTAAACACTTGATGACCTGGAGCAGGCCAGTGACATGTTTTGTTATTTGTTTTGTGCTCAGCCATCAGTTCTACAATGGTTTGTTCATGCCTTGAAGTGCAGATAAAGCTGCAGTACAGAAATAATAGAACTTTAAATTTTAAGTCTGTCATTACTGGTGTTAAATACATCAACTGAAGGCTGGGGGTCTGTTTCCATAGTGTTCCTTCTTTTTTGATGCTGGAAACCTGGAGTTTAGAAATGGCAGCCTGCCTGTCTTAAAGCTGGTCTGGGCTTTATGGTGCACATTGGAACTCAGAGCTCTGTCACCTGGATACCTCCCACTGTGCTCCCAGAATCCACCTCTGAACACCAGAAATCATGAGCTGCTTTCCCCAGGTCCTGGGAGCCTCACTGACTCGATTTTGAGTTTTGGGTATTTAAGATGCCAGTGGGGGAAGGGGAAGTGTTTAAAGTGAACAGTGAGAACGTTTTTGGAGGTACCTTTTTGGATTTTTGGGGTTTTTTTCCACCTTACTTTGTAGTAACTCCCTGATCTCTGTATAGGAAAATACCTTAATATTTGTACACAAATGTGTACAGGGCACACCCACAGATGTGTCTTACATTAAACCCAAGTTGTGGGGTTGGTTTTCCAGCACTCCCCAGCCATTGTTCACAGCCAGAAACAACCTACTCCTGTTGCCTGCTCCTACAAGCCCCAGCACATGAATTTTTTTGAGGCTGAGCTGAATAGACTCTGTTTGGCACCTGTTGCTAATGCTGCAATCAGATTGATTGCTACCCATTGTGCCAGGTTTTCACAGAAGTTCCATTTTCTGGTTGCTTGTGTTTGGGTTTGTTTTTTTGTTTTTGTTTTTTTGTTTGTTTGGTTTTTTGTGTCTTTGGTTGTTCGCTTTGTTTTTGTTTAATTTTTTGTTTGTTTGGGTTTTTTGTTTGTTTTCTGTTTGTTGGTTTCGTTTCTTTTTTTTTTCCTTTCATCTGCTTCTCAAAATAAACCTCAGATAACCAAACCTGTTCTTGAGAAGAATTTGATGCTATTGGCAGTTATAACTATGTTAAATGTCCTTATTTGATTTTTCTTTTTTTTAATTAGTCAATGTAGTCAGCTTAGTATGAGTTGACATATTCTATAGCAGTGCAAAGGACTGACTAATTGTAATATGATAAAAAGGCAGAAATTTTGCTGATATTTATTAAAAGTCAGTTGGAAATAGGACTGCTTTGAATGTGTGATAAATGGGTTTAAGTTTTCTATATTGCTAGTAAATAAGAAATTATTTAAAAATCACCCTTTCCAAAATTAAATACTTTCTCTTTTGTGTATTTAATGAAGGCTTTTTCCCCTTTGAAACCCATTTAGTGCTGAGCAGTTTCTGTGAAACTGGGCCCAAATCCTTAAGAATTATTTGCCTTTAACAGAGTGGAGGCTTTAGTTAGCAAAATCTGGCCTTTTCAATCTAAACTAAAACTTCATTTTCTCTTGTATACATTTATCAGCTGGCAAAGAACGTGGTGTGCAGCAGTAAAGAGAACTTGCATGCTCTGCTAGTGAACAGCCAAGGGCTGTTATTTTCTTTAGTGTATTTCTTCTTAATTTCATGGCCAAAGACCACATGAGAAAAAAAAAAAAGAAAAACCTGCTTTTCAGGCAAGAGGAAAAAGTGTTCTTGTTCACCAGAGGAAATGTCAAGAGCAGAATTTGGAGAAGGGGGAAAACATGTGGGAGTGAGAGAGGAATGTCTTGAATTTGTGGTAACAGGGAATGATGGGATGCAGTGAGAGTCACTTTCAGAAATCACCTTCTTTTAAGGCCTATCTACTTAGTGTATATATATATATATATATATATACACCTGTAAATGAACCTTTTCAGCCTCTACTGAAACAGATTTAGAACCAATGGATAGAATATATTTATAAATCAGGAATTGTACCAATTGTGGCTGCCACAAGGACCTTGGATTGGACCCTCCAGCCCACACGTGCACTCAGGGCAAGCAGTTATTATTATCCAACTATGTTGAGAAGGGAGAGAGGAACTTTGAGAGGTATAAAGCTCTTCTGAGTTCTAGAAAAATACATCCATAGGTGAGGAATGCAAGAATTCTGCTTGCCCCAAAACGTTTCTTGCTGCAATCTCCTCAGTTGCCAAATCTACCCACTCTGAGCTCTTGAATCAGGGGCTGGGTCTGTCTTTCTCTGGGAGTGATTTCCTGGTGTCACTGTGCAAGCCTCTCTTCACTTCCAGTCTAGAAGGATTTGCTGATTGCTGGTAATTCTTTGATCACTTCTTCAAACAACTGATCACAATAATTATAATGTTCTTATTTAATGAGGCAGCACTCCTCTAAGGACTAAGCAAATATTACTTATGGCTCAAGTGATTCAGGTACAGAGAAGTTTAAATCATCATGTAGTACCCAAGGGAGGGCTGCACTATTTCTGTCTCAGATGTCTGAGAAAAAATACGAGTGCTTGCATCCTGTAAGATTTGCTTAGGAGATCTGATGCTCCTCAAATTACACAACTTTTTATGCATAACTATGAGGACATGACATAGATCTCTGCTACGATGGAGTAAACAGTTCCTCCAAGATTTACTGCAAAGTATTCCCATATTTTTCAGTCTATAATCTTTTATACTTTTCAGCTCAACTCTCCCTTCTTCCTCTCTTCAGAAAAAAACACACAAACATCCCAAGTTTTATCAAGTTTGTGTATAAGGACAGTAGTTTTTACAAGGCCTTGTTTATACCCAGTTTCTGCATATGACCTGTTTTGGTTAGGAATAGGAGCAAAAAACCCAACTTTCCTAATTGCAGCTTCTTAACTGAAGTGCTTCTGCAGTACAAGGCCCGTGGAGTGACAGGGTTACATGAGAACGATTGTCTTTGACAAGAAATAGCTCATTTTGTTCCAAAGTGGATTCAGCCCCACAGCAGGTTTGTGCTGTTGACCTGTTGCAGCTTTGGGCAGGATGCCCCTGGAGCAGCAAAGGGCAGGTTGCTCTTTCTTTGGTGATTTTCACGCAAGAATGTTTGAATTAACCTATTGTACAGCTTCAGAGTGCTGTTCCTCCCAAGCCTTGGCTCCCCTGTGGCATTGCACTAGTGGAGCTAAATTCAAATTAACACTGGGAGTGGGTGGGGGCATAGAAAATGTGCAAAGCAATGCTTTAATTGTGATTGCTATTTAGAATATTGAATAATAGCAAAGTTACATTAAGGTTAGTCAAGTGACTTTATTAACTTAATTTCCTTTTTTTCCTCCAAACCCTCTTTGCCTGAGATTTCCTGGAGGGCCTGTGTGGTGATGCTGGGCAGGACACGGGTGTCAGTGTCTCCAGGGTCCCTGTGTGCCAGCCAAGGCAAACATTTGCTAGCAGTATTCTCTGGCAGAGCAGCTGATTGTGCTCTCAGAGTGCCCAGCCAGGCCAGCCCTGCTGTCCTTCCTCCCCTGAGCATCTCCAGACATGAAATTCTGAGTGCTGCTTGTGGAGTCCTGGCTGCCCTTCCATTCATGATTCATAAGGGCAAAGGTCCTTAGAAATTTCCACATCATCCTGGACTATTCTCTGCTTTTTTAATCTGTGCTCCTTCCCCTCCTATCACACCATGGTGCTTCTCTTTGCACCACACAGCTCTCCCACACTGCTGTCCTTTTCCCTTGCATATGAACCTTTTCTCTTTTCCTTATTGTGCCTGAATTCCTTGGTACAGAGAGTGGAACTTGATCTCTTTCTTTCTCAAGTCTCTCCCTGCATCAGAGACCATGGAATATGACAGGGATTTATACCAGGGACTGATTGTGTTCATTTCAAATAGAAGTGACCTATGGGAAAAAGGATTTATTGAAAGGTAATGACATTTGCTGCTAGTTCAGAGCTGGAGGGAGCTACAGGGTCACTCACTTCAGTGGAAGGGGCAAAAGGTTTAAAATGGATGAAGTAGATTAAGACCATCATGTTCAGATACCTGTTTTTCCACTTGAAACATAGAAAATTCTAGTAAAAGGACTGGGAGAAAAAAAAAACCCAAACCAAACCAGCAAAGGCACAGCCAAAAGGGTTGAATATATAACAATATCTTTAAAACTGCTAAATGAAACCAAAATGGGGATAGCAAATCTTAGAAAAAAACATTCTGCAATGTTTTCTAGCAACCAAATAGATAAATCACTCACTGCTTTCATTTTTAAGTTCAACAACAGTACTGAAGATAATCAGGTGGAGAGAAAAGGAACTTTCTTGGTCTCTTGTATGTGTACACCATTTTATAAATGTAAAATTTATATAAATGTATAATTTTAATGAATGGACATTCAGAATTAAATGTATTTTTTTGATTCCAGAATCGGGGGTGGTAATTTCCCCTTGAGAATTAACATGTCCTCAGAATGGATAAATCTTATTGTTGACTATTTCTAGACTGAGAGCACTGAGGATCATCAAGTTATTTTTCTATTATGATTGCTTTATTGAATTAGTTTTCTGCAGATTTGAGGATTCCCCTATTGAAATTTCTAGGAATTGTTAATTCTGAAGTCTTAACTCTTTCCTTCCCAAAACAGGGAGGTTTTAGAACATTGTGATTGTGTGAATCTAGTTTGTTTGCTTTTATGTATTTTTTAAAAAAATACAGAACACTGCTGATTTTCAGGAATTTCACCAGTAAAAACATTTGTGGAAGGGTTTTGTGTTAGGGGCTTTTTTGTGGGTTTTTTTTTTTTTAGGTTATCTTTTGTTTCCAGATTCTTTCTCTTTTGAGATATATTTTAATTTTTTTTTCCACTAAGGTCAAGCTACTCTTAAGAAATTGCCAAAAATCTAGAGTGTGAAGATTGTGTTTTGAAAGGCAGTGTTTCAACCACTGAAACAGTGGTGAATGACCTCGTTTTTTGTAGTGTTCCATAATTTACTAAATGAGTCTCTATGTGGTTATGACCTTATTAAATCAGTGCAATCATAATCTGAATAATTTACTAGTATGAGGTAATTATAAGGGTACTTTAAAAAAATAGTTTTACCTCTACTTAGAACTGCTTGGAGTCTTTAAAATAAATTTCATGGTTCAGTAATTTGAGAAATCATAAAAATTGTTACAATTAAGGAAGTGGTTAATAATGTCTATCTTGTGTAGCTGCATTATGGAAACCAAAGTAATTCCTGTTTTAATTGTAAAAGTGTTAAATTTAAGTGGTGGCAGGCAAATGGCTCATGTAGGGATTAGTGATGGAATCAGAGAGTGGAGCTGCCTGGCTGCTGGACCAGGAAGACTTTCCCTGTTATTGCTGCAGGGAGTTGGGGCTGGGGCTGGGACAGCCCTGGTGGCTGCTCTGGGGCAGCTCGGAGCTCACAGGCTGCTCACTCAGATCCCAGGGGCTCAGGCACTTCACAACAGGCTCTGCCAACCTGTTGATAATCAGAATGAATCCCACTGTGTCACCAAAACTGCAGGAAAAACAAAAACCCTCCAACACCCAACACCATTTTTAGTGTTAGAGAATCGAGGCATTGCTTCATTCCCACCAGGATGTGCAACAGAAATCATTTCATCCATGCAGAGCCTGGGCTGTGCAGAGGAACTCATTCCATGACACACAAAGTTTACTAGATTTTTCCCAAACTTTATACAGTCAAAATAGAAATCCATGGTGCAATGTTCTTTGGTCCCAATTTACACAGTGCTCAGTGTTTGGTTTCCTCTTGGTTACGGATTTCTTCACCTCCAATGCTAATTTTCTCCTTCCTTGGTTCTCTCCTCTCTCCTTTCCAGACCTGGTGTCTCTGACCCTGCCAGGGGTGATGTTTGGGGTTGATGGTTGTTGTCTTTTGTGCACCTTCTGTGCTACTCCCAGTCTGTTGAGATGTTAGTTCATCACTCCTTGAGTGATGGAACAGTCCTTAAAAAGAAACTTCAATTCTGTTCCCCCAAGGCAGAGGTGAACAACACTGACTAAAGTTACAAAAAAACCCTACCAAACAAAACCCCAACATTTTGCATCATTTTTTCTACATCTGGATCACAAGGGCTGTGTAATTCAGCACCAGGGTGGCCAAAGAGCTGGAGGAATTGGTGGGGGCCCTTGGTGGGGTCAGCTCTGTAATGCTCACCAGAAACAAAGGAAGGTGAGCACTCTGGGACATCAAATCCTCTTTATCCCTGGCTGCTTTAGGGCTGCACACACCAGGTGCAGAGAAGACATTGTTCTGGAGAGGAGTCACCTCAAGTGTAGAGTTCCCAGTGGAATAGAAGAGCTCTGAGCTGCCCAGTTAATTTGCTCAGAGCAGTCTCTGGACATTTACCTTTGCAAGCTCTGCTAGCACTGTCATCCTTGTCCACAACACAGACCAAATTTTAAACAAACAACCCAAAAACTGTTTCAAAAAGGCAGAGTTTCTCTTTGAATGATGAGCTGTCCCAAGAGAGTAAGCTGGGGAAAGTAACCATGCAGTAATATTTAACCAAGGGAACAACAGGGGGAGGAAGGCAGGAAAAAGAAGGGGAAAAATACAGGGCAACTGCAGAAAGAGTTAAGCCATTTTTCTATTTACATGGTTTATTTCACAAGTGTCTGACTCATTGGGCATAACCAGCACAGTTAAATTACAAAATTACTATTTGGTTCTTTTTTATTGACTACAATTCAAAGCTGCTTCAAGCCTTCCAAATTTAATCCCCCCAGCTCTTTGCCAAGAACATTACCTTTTATTTTCAGCATTAAACTGTGTAAGATACCCCTAAGGCTACATGTGAGCTCACCCTCCATGATGGGAGCTAACAGAGTGTATCAATTGTTCATGATTTCCTATTCTCCTGTAAATTGGGAGAGGCGGGAGAAGCGCTGGAATGCGAATTTTGTGCTGTCAGCAGTTCCTCTGCAGGCTCCAGCACAGGCAGTGCATAGCAAGGGAATTAATTGTGGGATGTTTGCAGCTCTTCACTCGGAGTTGCCGTTTAGCAGCCTGTCAGAACTCAAATAATCAGCCTATTGCGTGTATTTTGATATGCTTACTTTACTTTAACTGTTGGGATATTCCCTCTCCTGCCCCTGCTTGGTTCCAGTGAAATTCAGAAGCTGCCAGGAGACAGCAGGGACAAAAAGCCTTTTTCACAGACACCATGCAGCCTCTCAGGGACACTTTCTGAGCCTTTGGCTCCTGAAAAATTCCTTGGGTTCGAAGTAGCAGAGATCTTCATGAGCTTATTTCAGGTGTTTGTCTCCATTATGCTCCACTTCCTATTCTCAGATGAGAATTTCTTATAAATTGATCGAGTTGCAGGTGTGAAATATGTGAAATATTTATTTATAACCCTAATTGCTTAATTACAGGTTTTTTTATTTGTGGAAATTAGTGCTGAACTTATGCTATAAATTATAACAGCTGCCTTCTCAGGTATATTTTGAAAGTCAAATAGGAAACGTATTTTTAACGGAATTATATTTAAAAATGTTTCTGCCAATGTTGAGAAGTTGCTGTTTAACAACAAAGACTGGGTGTGAAATGGTTTAGTTGATAAGGTGGTGTTAGGTCACAGGTTGGACTTGATGATCTTCAAGGCCTTTTCTAACCTTGTTGATTTTGTGATTCTGTAAAAATACTCAAATGAAAATATTTCAAATATTGCAAAATCTAGCAACTTCTCTTTTTTGTTTGTTTGTTTTTTTTTTTTTTTTCAAAAGAAAATGTAATTTGAGCCGCTTCTTCCCCTAACTTTTCTTCTATTTTATTCACACCTATAGACACTATTTTCCAAAATGGCCCACAAGACAGTTATGGACTTGCCCTACTCTAATGTTTTAAAAGATAATTTCCCCTTTAAATGTTGATGCCATTTTGAGTTCAAGATGGAGGTCAGGTTGAGAATAAGGTTATGAGGAAAGACATGTATGAATAGATTCAAGCAGTTGCATATTTTAATGTTTTCTATCCCATCAATAATGTGTTTAGCTCTTAAGGTGTGTGTGGGTGATGTGGCATTAACAGCAGCACAACTATTGAAAACTTCATGCTTGCTCATCACCTTTTTCAATTGTTCAATCTGATTTGTTTTCAAAGCAAAGTTTGTTTGTAGAGGAGAGATACAGTGTAAGAAACCAAAATGTTGCCAAAGTAGCATTGCAGAAAACACATGAGCACTGGGAGTAGCCTGAATTTGCAGGAATGTGTCTGTGTGTATATATATTTATATATATATATTTTGTTATATATGTATATAGAGGTATATAGATGTATGTATATATACACATACATATATATGTGTGTGTGTGTATATATAAACACATACATACCCATATGTACATGTGTGTACATATATGTGTGTGTGTGTATTTAATTCATGAACTTGTATATCACCATTGCAAGTGAATGATGCAATTCTGTGAGGCTGCTGAGGCCCTGGCACAGGGTGCCCAGAGCAGCTGTGGCTGCCCCTGGATCCCTGGCAGTGCCCAAGGCCAGGCTGGACAGGGCTGGGAGCACCCTGGGATAGTGGAAGTGTCCCTGGCCATGGCAGGAGTTGCCCACATTTATTATAAATTTGACTCTGCTATTTAATTTTATTATCAAACTCTCCCCTCCTATTTAATTTTGGCCATGTGTGTTTTAAGAGTGCTCTTTCATTTGTTTTAAGGGATTTTGTGAGGGCTTTTTTAGCAGTCATATAAAAAATTTGCTTCTCATCCTGACAGTAAAAGTTCACAAGTGATGCTTGCTAACTTTGCAAGAGCTAATGAGGGTCTGTGAATCACCAAGGTAAAGTGCACAAATAGCAAGGTATTTGCTGCCAGCAGAAGTTATTGTGTCTGCAGCTGATGCAGTTTTTCCAGAGAGAATCATAAATAAGTAAAGCTGTGTACTACATCTCAGCAATAATCATGGATTTCTTTGTAAAAATTGAGATTCAAATTAGAGGTTGATACATGACAGTGGCTTCAGTACTGCTGTTTGTTGGGGAATGGATAAAATGGCTTTTATTGTGATTATTAAATATATATGTATATAAATAAGGTTTCTGTTCTTGGGATTTTATGACATTCTTAAAAAAAGTAATAAAAAAAAATCTCGAAGTCTCACTGCAGGGAAAAGCTCCCAAAGTAAAGCAACAGGAGGGAAAAGGAAATGAGATTGTGTGATTCAGAGGCTGATCTCCAGAAATGTGAGACTATTTTCCAGTTCTGCTTGTCAGTCTTGTCTAAGTTAGGGAATTGGTTTCTCACCCAGATCAGTGGAAGGCTCCAGTGCACAATTTGTCCCTGGCAGAGATGTGCACAGTACAGTCTCCCTGGGTAAGGGGATCACTGCTTTCTCTGAAAAGGCCTTCAGGAGAGATGGGTGTCATTTGAATATTAAATTTCATCATACAATTTGCATTGTCTTTAAAGACTTTGGTAGCTTTGAATTAAAGAGAAGTGAAATGTATTGACCAGAAGAGCTAATTTGATTCAATTTATATAATATTTTGAGAAATGCTGTTTGGTTGTTGGCTACAAAGCAATGTAAACAAGTATTTAAATTGTGTAGGAGGCTGACATGTTTTACCAATCTATGGATCTCCAGAGTCTCTCGTGTCTATTTGTTAAATCTCAGAAGAGTGAGACCCCAGCCCGAGTGCTAACCCAGGTGCCACAGGTAGTACTTGTCTCATTATTTAGCAGATAATCCCAAGCTATAAGGTTGTAATTTTTAACCATGCTTCTTGTCACTATATTGTTTAGTCATTTGTCTTTTCCAATCTCCCTTGAGTTGAAAGCAAAGACACAGTGAGAATTTGGAGATTTACTCTTGGGAGAAAGGAATGCTGAGGAGGCTGTGTGGTGCCTCACGGTGCCAAGGGGAGTCAGTGCACACAGAAATCACACAGCTATCAGGTGGCCTCATGTGCTGCCAGCATTCCACTCACTCCCACACTTCAAACTGCTTTGTCTCTCAATTTCATTAGAAACCAGTCCTGGCTTGAAATATTTATAACTGAGCAAGTGACCTCTGAAGTTGGTTCTTGAGCTGCTGAAGCTGTCATGGAGCATCCCTGCTGACTGTGGCTGGTTTTGATACTCTTTGGTGTTGAGCATGTTGCCACTCTGGCTGAGAAATTTGTGGTGGAGCAGTGCCTGCAGCACTGGGGACCAGGGGTTCATGGGACTCGAGTCCTGATATGAGGAGTGGACTCAGATCCTGATTCGTGAAAATCCAGTGAACTGGGAACTCCAAAGGAAAGATCTGCCCAAAGACTCTCCTTAAGAGCTCTCTGGAGGTTAACAAAATAATTAAGAATAAATATTTGCCTGTCTCTACCCTTACCAAATGAAATATAAACTTTGTTAGGCTCTGTAAAGTAAAGGAACATCAAGTGCAGTGCATACCCTTTTGTTTGGTAGATAAGATGAGTGATCATGAGGATAAATGCATAGCAACTGATGACAGACTTCCTGGTAAATACTGCTGCATTTGAGGTATTAGAGTGTCCTTGGTGCAGGTTGAAATTTCTTCTTGCTTCAAAAGAATGATAATGCCAGTGCCTGAAAGCTTGCAGATGGCCACTGTGCTGTCTTGCTTCAGGCTGGTGGATGATCTTCTACACAAAAAGCCATAGAAGAAGTCATACCTCTGGTAGAGTGAACTGGGAGGAAATAGTGTCCAGATGGTTGGGCTTTAGGATGACCATTATCAGCTCACACCACCGAGGTTACCTCGTGCTTCACTCTGGTGTTTGTAAGAGTCAAAGAATGATAAAGTGATTGGATACACCACTGCCAAACCAGAGCTTTCAGAGCTGGGCATGGACTGGGCTTCTTGGACTTGTTCAAGTATGTGGAA
This sequence comes from Euphonia xanthogaster, assembly GCA_034509185.1. Lineage (NCBI taxonomy): Eukaryota > Metazoa > Chordata > Aves > Passeriformes > Fringillidae > Euphonia > Euphonia xanthogaster. The sequence continues at coordinate 3,895,457 of JAYDZK010000044.1, forward strand.
GAGAAATAGTAAGAAAAATAGAAAAGATGAGGGGACACTGCATGGGTGAGTACACAGACATAAGATTAAGGCCAGAGGAAAAAGAAAGTGCAAGAAAATATCCTGTCTTAAATGTTGGCAGGCAAGAAAATGACTTGGAGAACTATCAAAAAAACTGTTTGTTTCTTTTTTTTTTTTTTCAAGAAACAAGAGTGCCAGCCTTTTAAACAACATCAACAGCAAAAAAGAAATAATCTCTAAAGCAAGGACTCAGACCCTAGGCTTAGCAAAAAGAAATTGTGTTAATTCATTACAGAGGTGTAATTTAAAGTAAAAAAACATTCCTCATGGTTGGCTTTGTCACTGCCTCGTGTGCTGCAATAATCTAAGCTTGTATAACACAAATATTCCAGAAGGGCATTATTTGAAAATATCTAAAGCAGGTAATCCATCATTTTTTAAAGTTTAGTTCAGTATTTAAACAGACATTTAGTAATATGAACCATTACCTGTTCACAGATTCTTTCTGTGCTCTAGTTAATTGTGTAAGAGGGAGCTCATTAAAGGAAATAACTCTGCACTGGTTTGTCTGAAGAAATGAGGTTGCACCAGGGATCAAATCCAACTGAGGAAAAATAAAATTACTACAATCAATGATGGGCGCAAAGAATAACCCATTTTGACATCCAAATCCCAGTTTGAGGTTGAGCTCAAACTTAAAGAAAATTTGAGTGTACCAACACTTTTGATAAAAAAGTCTTAAAAATAAATACGATGCCTCAGGATATGAGGGGCATTGTTTTGATTCCGCAGCATGATTCTGTGAGTTGAGCTAAGCTGGGAGATGATTTGTTGTGAAATGATTTTTCATTTTCCAGTCAGGAACGCCACTTTACTCCTCCTCACCTTAGCACAGGAAGCAGCTTGTAGCCCAGAATTTCACATTATACTTAGGCACTGCATCTGCAGAAAGCCATGCAGCTGTAAGCCTGGACTCCTGTCCCTGTAAGATAAATAAGACTTAAAGGTGAGTTGCAGAGCTTGCCTTGGCTGCTGAAGCACTTGAGTGGCTCCTTTAGTGGCTCAAGCCCTGCAGAGCTCCCGGTGCTCATTAGCTGCCTATTGATTGTGCTCAGAGCCTGAGCTTCTGCACCCAGGGATGGAATCGCTGCTGACAGCTCCTGCCCGGGCTGTTGACACAGCTGAGGCTTGAGGAGAAATAAAGTAAATGCTAAGCTTGCTTTTGGAGCCTGGGATATGGTTAAAAGTCACCTTTGTCACCAGAACAGCTTCATTTCTCTGATTGTGTTGTGATTAGAGAGCAAAGGTGGCAAAGGTTCCTCAGCAAAGCTTCCTCTGTGTTTTTGTTGGAATTTTGACTTTTCACTCTGGGCTTGGAGTTTATAAATGAGGCAAAATATGCCATAAAACCTATTTATTACATTTGTGGGTTTTCCAGTCCTTGAGTGAACACCAATTGTGCTGCTGTGAGTGTTTCAGGTGATGCAGCAAGGTTGTAAACAGATAGGTTCAACTTTGCTAACTGAGAGCCCCAGACCTGCAGATCTTCACAGACAAAGCATTCTGATTTGTTGAAGTCTGAACATAACCAGTATAATGAGTAGATACAATTTTAAATCATCTTGGAATATAGTTGATAAAAATAATTTTTGACAGATTAGATTTATATAACCTGTAATTCATAATAAAATAAGAATATAAACCTAATGAGTTAAGTAATTTTTTAATCTCCACAGTAAATTACTTGAAGATTTTGAGTAAGTAATAGAATATCAAGTTCCTTTAGTATTGCTGAGAAAAATAACTTGCCCAGGAAGGTTCTGTTTGCGGTGGGACTCACCTGAGAAATCTTTGTAATCTCAGAATACAGTTTGGAATTTTTCATCCACCATTTGTACACATAGGTAGGAGCAATCATCACTCAACCACTTTCAGGTGATGAGGGTTTTATTAAAAATCGAACAAGAATGTTCTTTCAATTTATTCTTTCTCTTATCAGAGTAAGTAGGGGAAAGATTAAAGTAAAAAAGGAATGTGTTAAGATGTCAATAAACTCAGACCTGTTGTTAGATGAAATCCTCAATTTCTTTTATCAAGATCCCCCAGGGCATTAACCATCATCAGGTGGGAGATCAGAGTAACTACAAATACCCCTACTCAGCTGAGTAAAACACTCTGCTAAAGACTCACCATGAAGCTTCATTAAAATATTTCTGGCAAAAGAAGAGGATGAAATGACAAAATTTATTTTTAATGTTCCTTCACTAGGATTACATATTAATCTCTTTTGAAATTATTTTTCTCACCTGTAGAAGCTTTATGTATATATATATATATGTGTGTGTGTGTGTCTATTAGTGTATTGTCCCCATATATAAATGCCAATTTCTAGCTCAAAACCTCTGAAAACAGGTAAATAATATTCCTGAGAATTCACATCTAGAAACTGTTTCCAGCTGGGAGCACAGTACCAACCTTTGTTTTATGAACATGAGAAAAGCTCTTATCACATCAAATCAGAGCTTATCTCATGCTAGCAGATGGGGAAACCCTGCCATACTTGTGAGTCAGGAATTCACTGGTGTACTATTATATGCTCAAAAAGCTATCTTCAGATATTAGGGGGGAGGATTATTTTTGGTAGGGATTCCACACAATGTGAAGGCTTTTTTTTTTTTTTGTGTTAGGATAAATGCTTTCAGCATGCTCTTGCAGAGAAGTAGATTTGTGTACAGAGAAAAAAGGTGATTTTTCCTCAAGAGTGTTAGATCAAAATTATCTAAAATTAGATTCTTTCAATTCTTTCTGGGCTTTTGTTTTTCTTTTAAAAAATATTTTAGGTATGAAAGATCAAACTCAAATTTTGTCAAAGATCTTGAACTTCTTAGCATTTTTTTCTACATGATGTCTCTCTGATAGTTTGCATTTAGGATCTGCATGTTTCTCTTATCATTTTTAGTTCTATGACTCTCCAGTGGTATGCAAAATTAATATTCACCCATCAGAGAGCTGAGTAAGTGCAATGGCATTTATTTAGGATGCAGGTAGAGAATTCTTGACTTTCAGGTAGTGGTGAGTTGATCTTTGCTGCCTGCCAGACCCCACTGAGTCCCTGTCTTGCTCCCTCTCTGCAGCAGATTAGGAGGAGAAAAGATAAGAAAGCTCCTGGCCCATGATGGAGACAGGGAGATCATTTATCAGTTACCAGGGCAAAACAGGCTCAACTCAGCAAAGATTAACTGCATTTATTGTCAATTAAAAATTGAATTGGATGGTGAGAAACAAAGCCAAAAATAAAAATTCCTGACCACAGCACCTTTTCTTTCCAGGCTCAGCTCCACTTCTTCATTCCCAACTCTCTCCTCCTCCCCCAGCCCAAGGGGCACGGTGGGGGGGGGGGTTGGAGATGCTGTTTTGTGTCCCATATATTTATTAAGCAGTGAGTGTAAAAAATGAGGGTTTTCATATTCACCATTGAATCATTTGAGCTTAGACACTTGAGGTACTTTGAAGCCTTGAGCATTTATCTGACTTCAGAGTCTCTTTAAATTCTTCAAGACAGACATTTCAGTCTTTAGGGAGAGGAATGTCATTGAGAGCTGGTGTTCCCCCACAGCAGGCACCAAGCAGGGATCAGCAGTGTGCTTGGAACCAAGGGTCACAGCAAGGAAATGCTGCTAATTCCAGCTCTGCCTTTCCTGGCTGTATTTTTGAGACCACTATGGGAATTCCTTGATAGGACTTCCTTTAATTTGCATATTACTTTTCTTATTTTTTTTAAAGAAAAACCATTATTGGAAAGAGTAAAATCTATTCCAGTCTAGTCCAAAGTACTTCTCCCTAGCTCCTTTTTTTTCCAAACAGCAGCAAAGAAAGCTGAATGAGGACAGACTAGCTGAGGAATATTTCTCCCACATTAAACTGTGTGATAATCATCCTCCTTCATCATCACTGGTAAGAAAAATGTTTCTTGGAACTTGAAGTGTGAGTTGAGATGGCAGTGATAAAGCATTCAACATGACTTTGAGTTTTTATTATTTCACCTGTTCAAAGTTTAATTTAAAACCTATGACTATCTTAAGGGTTTTTTACCACACCTCTTTATCTGGGTGTATTTTTAAACTCTCTGAAATGTAAGACTCTTGATAGATGATATGGTGGAGGTGAATCTCTTGAATCACATACATCATGTACTACATCCTTTATGTAACTTCAAACAATGAATGCCAGTTGGCTGTGACAGATTTTTACTTCACATTTCAATAACAAGTCTCATAATGTAAAATGTTAGAAAGGAAGGAAAGGAAGTAGTGTGAATATTATTATGGGAGTTTTTATACAGCACAGTTCAATTATTTACTTCATTAATGTTAGTTAAATAATTATTTCAACGTGGAAAGCCCTCACAATCCCATCCCTTCCAAAACTAAATGGTTTAATTAGCAGTAACTAATTGACAAGGCAATTTCAAAGTCTCAGGATTCCTTGTCTGAGTTTTACAAAGGCCCTGGCTAGGAGAGATGAATTCACAACTCATTAAAAGGAGAGCGTGCATTTGGTGTCTTTATTTTCTGTGCCTGCCCTGCCTGCTCCTTGCCCTGCTCAGGCAGACACTGAAGGGGCTCCAGAGCACTCGGGGCATCTCCAGCAGCCCTGCTGTGGAGGACAGCCTGGGGCAGGGCTGGGCTGGGCTGATGTTCAATGTCCTGGAATAGTTTATACTCCAAAACACCTTCCATGCACACAAAACCCTCCTTGCTGTTTGATGTCTTTCAGGGCTGAGGACAAAAGCTTTCTCCTGCCTAAATACAAGCTACTTCAGGAGTTTTTATTTTTCTGATCCTAGGGAGATATTTTTTTTTTTTCCTACCCCAGAGACTGAATCTGGTCTTGGGCTTAAATGTGTTTCTTCCTGAAGAGAATGAATATTCTTTTTGGAGACCCTGGCTATATTTCTGGCCTCAGGTCCAACTTTGTTTATATCATTAATTATTTCTTCCTTAGAAGGGATCTAAAGTCAAATTTCTGGCCACTTCAACAGCATTCTTTTTGGAACTTATAAACTAGAGAGAGTAACCCTGGTATTTCTGCACTGTTTCAATGTTCAAGTCCACTTCTGCAATTTTGTCTGCACTTTTAAGCAGACATTTAGTTCTGCTGCTCTCAGCACAATTGTAGTGACCTTTAATCCCTTTTGAATACCCAGTTTTCTCCTTTACTGTCCTTCACCAAAAAGGGAAAAGACCCTAAAACAAATCTAGCTTGGTCTTTTAAGATGTTCACTTCTCAATGGTTCTAATTCTCCTTTTGAACTGCCTTGGGAGAATATCTCCCATGGTAATATCTCTAATGTAGAGCAGATGAAGATCTGTGCTGTGTTCATTGTGTGGATGGAGAGCAGCTGGACCAGGAGCATGGCGGGGAGGGGAAGCAGCTTTGCAGGAAGGGCCCTGGCAGTCCTGAACATGAGGATGTTCAGGAGCCCCAGGATGAGCACTTTGGGATCCCTGTGGGATCTGGGATGTGCTGGGCAAGTGCTGCAGAAGGCTCAGGGGAGGTGATCCTTCCATCTGCTCAACCTGGGGCGTCCAGGCAGTGCCTGAGGCTGGGACACTCAAGGACAGAACTCATTGCAACAAAACAGAACCAGGACTTCCCTTCTGCCCTGTTTATGCCACCAACACTTTAAAGGTGCTCTCAAGCTCCTCCCTAGCTTGTGTGAATACAAACTTACCAAAAATTCACCATTTCCATGTTCTCAATCACAGAGAATCGAGTCTGTTCATTGATTTACCAAAACATTGCTGATTACAGCCTGTGAGCTGCCCTTGGGGGTCAGCACCACAGCAGAGCAAGGAGAGCACCAACAAACAATTGATTCCACCCAGTGACTGGTGGCACATTCCCCCCCTCTGGTGGCACACTCCCATCCTCTGATGGCACATTCCCATGCAGTGGTGGCACATTCCCACACAGTGGTGGCACATTCCCATCCTCTGTTGGCACATTCCCACCCAGTGGTGGCACATTCCCACCCAGTGGTGGCACATTCCCACCCAGTGGTGGCACATTCCCACCCAGTGGTGGCACATTCCCATCCTCTAATGGCACATTCCCATCCTCTGGTGGCACATTCCCATCCTCTGATGGCACATTCCCACGCAGTGCTGGCACATTCCCACGCAGTGCTGGCACATTCCCATCCAGGGATGGCACATTCCCACGCAGTGGTGGCACATTCCCACGCAGTGGTGGCACATTCCCACGCAGTGGTGGCACATTCCCACGCAGTGGTGGCACATTCCCATCCTCTGATGGCACATTCCCCTCCGATCCATGGCTGGCACTGGAGCCCACACCCCAGGGATGGTGGCAGCCCCTGCCCCCACACTCAGTTTCTCTGCAGCAGAGCAGCTGAATAATCTCAACCCGCTCCTGTTGTGATAAATTTAAGAATACTTGCCCAGATATACAAATCAACTGGAAAACCACACTGCTGGGGGGATAACTTGGGGTTTTGCTGGTTCTCAAATAGCTCTTTGCTTTTGATGCTGCCCCATGCAAGTGAGAAGAGTGGCAGCCCAGCAGTGAGTTTCCTCGACTTTCAGAATGGGGAATTTGTGGGCATTTCTGGCAGGTTCTTCTTGATACCAGTCCATAAAGTGTCATATTTATGTGAAGATATCCAAGGAATCTGGACAATAATAATAATAATAAAATGTCAGCTCTGTGCATGCTAATGGAAGATGACTTTTAACTTCTTTGTGCATGCTAACTGAACATCAATATCTTTATCCCCTCAAAGTGACCAAAAGATGAATTTCAAACCCATAATGGCATTAAAATGCATCAGAAATGAAAAGAACATGAGGATTCATCATAGGTCAGAAAACAAAAGTGCTTTTAAACTGTCAAGAGCACAGTATATGCTATTCTCATTTTTTTTCTAATTCAAGTTTCTGCAATATTTATTAAGGAATAATCTGCAGAGTAATGAATATTGCTTTCTTGTAGAAGTACAGAATGTATGCTATATTTCTGCTATAGCATTTTATTAAATATGCATGATGTGAGTTTGTAGTCACTTTGGGGCCAGCTACTGACTGCTCTGTGCTTCAGCAAACAGTGCTGGTTCAGTCAAGGTAAAAAGCCCAAACCCATTAGTTTAGTGATGGTTTCTCATCAGTTAAAGAAAATTACAAAAAATCATAAAAATAAACATAATTTTCCTTCTTTCTTTTGATAGTTTGGTGATATTAGAAAGTTACATGTCCAATAGGATACAACTCAGTGTCTAAATGAAATATTGATTTAAATTTTGAAACTATGAAATGTTTAAGCAGAAAAGTCTGTGCTGCTCTTAACAGCTGAGGTCATAATTCCTTAATAAAACAGAAGAGTGGTAAAAGTATCTAGGATGTGTTCAGATAACATTAAAGCAAAAATAAAATTTAAAAATTGGCATTACTGAATTTTGCCACGGAATTGTAGAAGAAAGTACTTGAAACTCAGAATAAAAAGAGAAGACACAGCATCTTTGCAGGCTGCCACAGCCTCAGTGCCTCAGCACGCGAGCCCATCGCTCCTGCTGGCATAGGCAGAACGTGTCCCCAGTGGTTTCTGGGAACCAGAATATTCCTGCAGACATGTCAGGATGTCTGTCTCCCTGAAGTCACAGCTGTAGTCCTGTCTCCTCAGAGCAAAATGCAAAGAAAAAAAAAAAGACGCTGCCTGTTTTTAATTACCCATTGAATTGCTGGGTCTGTGGTGACTGACAGGTTGAAAATCTAAACCAAACATCCACTTTTATTTGTGATTTAAGATTTTCATCGTGTTTTCTTTTCTAAATGATAAACAGCTAAAGGAAGAAAGTCACCAGCAGGTTACCTGGCATTTTAAATTAGCAGAACGTGCTTGTAGAAAACCTAATTAATGATGTAAATGATACAAGTAGATGTAACATCCATCTGATAAATCATCACTGCTGAGATGGGGATTTTGCTGTTGGTATTAAAGGTTCATTTCAGATGTGTGCCAGGGTATTTTTAACTGGATAATTTTGTATTGCTGAATTAGGGAAACACAATTTGAATATCTTTTTAGACCGTGTTATTTTTTTTTCCTTTTTTTTTTTAACCAAATCCAGCTGTCTGTTACTGAAAATCTGAATTAATGGCCCTGGTTTATTTACAGATACTGTGGGAACAATGTCATTTAAGGCTGATTATGTTAAATCACTGTGTTGCTCTTGTGACAAATGCAGTTGGTTAAAGGGAGTACTTCTGTCAGAGCAAAGTCTTCCCTCAGTGTTATTATTCAAGGCACCACTCAAATTGCCTTCATAAATATCCAGCTGTAAGAACTCGAGCATCAAGGTGTGATATATAGATAAGAACAGCTTCTGAAAATGGCTTGTAGCTGGCATCTAAACTTGGCTATAAATAATGCTCTCAACTGCATTTTCCCCCACAATATTTAGAGCACTAACTGGGAATTTCTGCATTTGCCACCCCTTTTAAAGAACTTGGCAGTTTCTTCTCTGTTCTTTCTATAAGCAGGACTCACAAAAGGAAGAGAGGAATTCAAACGTAGTCCAAACCTTTAGCTTTCAAATAGTGTAAAGAAATCTTGACTTGCAAAAAAAAGTTCTTAGTTGAAACACACTGTCAACTAAGGACCCTTAAGAATTAATAATGTTCATTAAGATTATTAACAAAGGGGTGGGAGGTTTGCTTGTTAGTATTAGAGTCTAGAACTGGAGTGGTTCTTGTGCATCACTGACCAAACTGATTAATTCCTATATGAAAGTTTTACACAGAGATTCTTGAAACAAGAATTAACTATATTTTATGTAATTTCAGAGGAAGGAAGCATAAAATTGCCTATTCAAAATTAGAACATACTGTTAAATTCTGTTTGATCCTTTAGTAATTCTGATTCTTGCTCACATTTCTATTTTTTTTTTTTTTCTACCATCACACTTGCTAAGTTCACTTTCCAGTAGGAAAACTTCTCCTTGGTAGTCTGTAAGTTCCTTTAGTGTTTAGAATACTTCAGTAGTACTTTCTCAATAGTATTCTGTCATTTCCCCTAAGTGGGGACCTTCTTCCAAACCTGCTGTGCTGCTTCTTTTTTCCAGATTTTCCTTTCTCGCAAGGAAATGTACGGTGTGTGCATCATGGAGAAAGGAAGGCAGTAACTTTTTTAGGGATTTTATTTTGGTTTTTGTAGATATGAATAAAAGCTGAAGTGGCAGGGCCAAACTTTAAATAATTTCGATATTTTAGAAGCAAATCTGAATTTTATTTTAGAAGTAAATCTGAGTTATTTTAGAACTAAATCTGAATTTAGGTTGGCTTTTGCCTTGTGAAGCAAAACTGGGAGATAAATTTGAGTAGCTGTGCTGTGCAGTTTGGTTCCTGCTCAAAGCTCCAGCCCTGTGGGGAGAGGGACTCCCGGGGTGGTTTTGTTACCTGCAGCTTTGTATCAGTGCTGGAGATGGTCAGGGAAGCTCTGGGTCAGTGACAAGCAGAAATCCTGCCCTGCAGAATCAGAATGTGAAAACAGGCTGGAGAGGGTTTGACAGTCAAGTAACTGAATAATAAAGAAAAGCAGCATATCTGCTTGTCTTTGGTAGAGGGAACATCAAATACATCAAATAGGGGCTTATCCAATGGTGTGTACTGACCTAAGAAATTGTGATTCAGTTAAAAACAAGGTTTTACACGTGGCTTCTGCTTTGCAATGCAATGAGATTTTGCTAGAAGTGTGTGTCCTGAAAAAATTAATGCCTTTTCCTAATTTACTTTGGTGACAGACTCTAAATGCACAGCCAGTTTGCTTTGTTACACTGACAGAGTTTACCTTGAGCTGCAGAGCTGCTTGTAAATATAAGCAGTGCTGAATGAAGGAGCTTCTGAAATATTTTGGGATGTCCTTATGTAAGCCATCATATACATAATGTTTATATATTACAAAAGAGTTTACCATTCTCAGAGCTGCTGGACAGTTTATATATCTGCAGCAGTTTTAATAACAGTTTATAACTCACAGTAGCATCTCACACTGACAGATTTTAGCTGATATACGGTGAAGTGTCCTTGTGCACCAAACCCATCCCTTGCACTGTTCTGTATTTGGCTGTTGAGAAATGGGGGTAAAAGAAAGATTTTTTTTTTTTTTTTGAAGTCATTTTGAGGCATTTGATGATTTTGGTTGCTGGGCTGTGTTTATCTTTTGGGGTTTTTTTTAATAAGCACTAATAGGATGATAGGTGGCTTTGTATTTAGCTTTAAGTTGTCATAAAGCCTTAAAATGAAAATGAATGTCAAGTTGGTTCTGAAGGACTATAAATGGCTTATTGAACTCCCTGAGTGTGCCTTGGTTTTTATAATAGTTCTGTGTTCATTCACTCTAAGGTCATCTAGAGTCTTTTTTCAAATTTGCCTTTCTAATTCTTCCTAAAAAGTGTGTGTAAATGGAGACCACAAAATGCTTTGTTATATAATGTTACTGAGATTACAACTGCTTGCTAAAATACCACTGACAAGTTGATTTCTTGAAGAATGAATTTTCTAAGGAAAAATTTGCAGCTGGAGAGCAGTTTTTGAAGCAGAGTTCTTAAATTAGTGATAGATTATTGCATTGTTGAGCATGCCACTTTTTGACTAAATATGCTTTCTGTACATTGAAAAGAATGGTTCATTTTCTTCAGGACACTGCTGGTTAAAGTGCAGCTCTGAGAGGCTTCAGGGAGAGCTGGGAAACTGGAACCTGAGTGGAGCAATTTTGGGAAAACGAGTTTTGTGCCTGTTGGTGTTTGCTGCTTGTCAGAGATGGTTGATTCTGGGACTTAGTGGTTCCAGGGGGCAGAACTGGCTGTTTGCAGAAATCACAGCCTCTGCTGGGTTTGGAATGTCCAACAGAAGGAGTCTGGCTGCACAGGTAGGGCTGGGGCAGTGATCAGGGTTTGATGCACCCTGCAGGTTGCTCTGAGGAGACTCCCAGGCTGGTTAGGGTTCCATCAGCACTCGTGGCTTAAGAATTAAACTGGATTAAATGCAGCACATGTTGGCCCTTTGGTCTCACTGGGCTGGTTGGGTTTGGTTTGTGTCCAGGTGTAAAGTTTGCAGATCAATACAGTGAAATCAGTCCTGAGCTGATGCTGTTGACTCCTCAAGAGGCTGAGGAATGAATGTCAGAGGTTCTGCTGTTCTCCCTGCTGCTCCTCTTCATGCAGCAAACAGGAGCTCTGCTGATCCTGGTGGCTCAGACACCCAGGCCATCCTTTTTGCAATACCAGACACTAATTGTTTTACCATGGGTTTGTCATTTGTGTACAAACATGCAGAGATACATCTTTAAAATTCTGTTGTACTGTGAGAAAATGCACAAAGCTGAATCTCAGAAAGTACAATAAGAGGCAGACATCAGCTGTAATCGAGTTTGACATCTTCTGGCATGGCTACAGGAAATCCAAATCATAAATGGGTATCTATTTTTTTTGGTGCTTCTGAAAGAATCAAATTCAGTTGTGTAATGTTATTTCATTAGGCTTCCTTTTCTCTTTTCAAATAATGGTTATTTTCAAATTTCAGCTCAATTTCTCTTTCTTATGAAACAATTTGGTCTCCATACAGTTTCCATTTTTGCCACTTATCCCCAGTGTAAAGTATAGAGAAAATCTTAGTGCTTCATTTCTCCTTGTAAACAAGGTTTTTTTTTTTCTGGTAAATGACTATTTGATACAAACAAATTACTTATTTGTGTTATCCTAATTATTACAGCAGGAAATAGGCACGATCACAAAACAGAAAGAGAGAAGTTCTGTGCTGCCTGCCCCCCAGGTCACTCTGTTTAGTTCACAAGCAGCATTTTTGTCCCAGCTCCTTTGCTTTGCCCTGCATCACTCCATGGTGACTGCCTTGGCATGACACACATCTATAAAGGTGCAGAGTTGTGTTAGGACTAGGATAAAATCCACAACACAGAATGGCACTGCAGATGTTATGGGAGAAAGAACCACCCATGACACTGGTGCCTAAATCTTCACCTTTGGACTCCAACACCTCCACTCCCTGCACTCCAACACCTTTGGTCTTGGAAGGATGCTGGAGGAGCTTCTCCAACAGGTCACATGTGGTTCATCAGCCCTGTGGGCAGTGACTTGTGGCATCAGAAGGCTCTCACACTCATTCCAGTTACACATTCCTACATTTTAATGCTTGTTTTAAAGTTGTCTGAGCCCACATGTGGAGGAAGTGTGTCAAACAATTTCCATATATCTGCTTGCACTGATCAGAGCTGAGCTTTAGATGTTTGCCACAGATGTGTTACCCCTGCCCATTGCAAATGCTACAGCAGTAGCAAGTGAGATTTGATTATTTTGAAGGTAGGGGGAGTAAATAAATGCAAAGAAACAGAAGAAGGAACACAAAAAGTTTTCAGCTGAAAACAAATTTGCTTGAAGACTTCAGTATTTTCTTTAGGTGAATTTTAAGTTTGAAAAATACTTGGAAGTTTGAAAAGGTTACTTAAAGAAGGCTCAGAACTACTGAGAGCTATGACTAAGTGCCTGTGTTCTGTGTGAGATCAGCAGGACTTTTTTCCCCTCATGATTCAGCCACTGTTGGTGACCTCAGCCAAAAAACCTGCAAAGATGCTGCCCCAACTCTGATGTTTGACTGCTGCTTTTGGCCTTCAGGAGGAGGGTGCAGAACTGTCTGTAAGAGTTAGAAAGGTTATTGAACATTTATGGAGGAGCAAAGCCACTGTTAAAAATGAGGAATTTTCTAAATATCATCAAGTCTTGGAAAAAGAGAGAAAGGAAAGTGCTGCCTATAGCTCCCTGCACTCTGAAAATGCTGAGTGGGAGAAGAGGAAGGAAAAATTAGTGAAGTGTAGGGTCTGTCTGCATTTTACAGAAAATGATGCTGAACTTTCAGGAGAAAAAAACTTCAGTAAATATTGAAGTGAGCAGAAAGGATTTAATGAGTTTTTTAAGTACACACCAAGATGGATATCCTGCTGGGGTGACAGAAGTGCAGAAGACAACAGTTTAAATGCTTTTATGGCCTTTTGCTGTTTTACAGTGATATCCTAAAATCACCCACAAGCTTGGCTTTCCCCAGGATTATTACAGCTTGTTATCTTGGGAACAGTGAGAGGTAATGTGTGAGTAGCCAGATATTATATAGTGACCATTTGCTTAGAGGAAAAATGCACAGTACAAGGAGAGTAACTTTGCAAAGTGGCTCCTAGTGCCATCCCAAAGTACTCAATGCTGCCATTTAGTTTCTATGAAACTATAAAGACAACGTTGGCCAAGTTCCTGCTTTTACAAATTGGTGTTTCTCTACTTCATTCAGCAAAGTGATAGGAGTTTTAGCATACAGCAAATTGGATGGAGATGTGATTCCTTTGTCTTCACAGTGCTCTCACACCTACATTAATAATCATTATAACACAGTTATTGCTCAGCTCTTTTTCCCTTGCTGAAGTAAAACAAAAGCAGTCCATCTCCTTGATGCATTTTACAGAGTGAGTACAGAGTGAATCTTGCTCATAAAAGTGCTGTTGGGTTGACAGCATTGTGAAATGAAGTTCTCTGCCCAAATTAATATGGTCTATATAAAAGTACAGGTCTCTCAGATATTGTTTAGCTCATGAAGGTTAATCTGCTCAAGTCCTGTGTTTTGCAGTCCTTGTTCCATCACTTTTTGGATGGCCTGTTGAGAGTACTAATAAATACACATTTAAAAAATATTGCACACATAGATGAGTCCATAAAATTAACTCCAGTGATCCCAGATAGCATGGGACAAGGGAAAAGAGATTATTTCCAAGTCAAACTTCCAGAGAATCATTTTGCCTTGACAGATTCTTATTCTTTTGGTGTGGATTGGATCCCAGCTGCACCACCTGAAGTTCTTTAGATGTTCTTTTTGCACCTCCCCAGTGGCTAAGTGGGGGTATAAAAACACACCCTGCTGTGCAGGGAACCTTCCAGCAGCAGGTAAAGGATGGGGAAGGCAGAACTGCCCCGCCACCCATCATAGTGGTGGGCAGTTTATCCTGTCAGAAGCTCTGTATTGCACTGCTTTCCTTCTGGAATGCTGTGTTTCTTGTAATTCATTGGAAAAGAAGTAAAATCTTTTTTTCTTAAGACATCTCAGTCAGGTATTTAAGTATCAGTGATGGGGTTTTGTTATATTTTTAGTTTTTAATGAGAATTATAAGATGATATGTAGTCACTTCAATTTCATTGGTGATTTTTATCACCCTGCCCCATTTTGTCTTGTCCATCTGCAGGCCATTGTGCTTTTACCTTTCTTCTGAGAAAAGACTAGTAAATCCATTCCATTTACTCACTGGATTGGGAAAAATAGCAAAAAAAAAAAAAAAAAAAATCAACAGGAAAACAAACAACAAAAAAAGCCCAAACCCAGGCAAAACAAACCATCTTTTCTGCTGGTCAAAAAGCACTGTAAGGGCTGCTGTGAAATTCTGAGTTTAATTATAAAAGCACTTCTTCCGATTCCATGTTGGGTTTGAACACAAACAAATCAGAGCTGTTAATTTTGTGAGAAGTTCCTTCTAGATTAGGCTTTACCTTGAACTCCCACTATCATATTCCCTAGGACAACAGAACAATAATTTGTTGTATAAACAATAACAGTAGGGACTTGGTCTCTCTGGATACCCCCATCTGGCAGAGGAAATCTGGTTGTTAGCATATCAAAAGACCTGGTGAATTTCTTCAGTTTACACAGACTTAAATTAATAGAACTCTGTAAAACTTTCTGCCATTTCTATTTTTTTCACTAAAATTAGGAATCCAGTAATGTTTATGAGATTATTTTATTTTTGGCTTTTACATATTGAGAGGAAACTCTCTCCCCTCCTTTTCTTTAGGTACGGAATTTTTAATTTATTTCTTAAAAAGCAAAATCCCCAACTCATCTATTCTCAAGTCCCTACTTTCTTTGTTAAGGTAAGTTCCCACTGGAGATTGTTTTTAGCTGCAGCAGGAAAGCAAAGTTCTGTCTCAGGAACCCTCATGGTTGTTTTTTGTTTCTTTGCAACAAAAAGAACCCACATTTCTGCCAAGTTATCCATTGTCTCTAAACACCACCAAATAACACTGCGTTCAGCATGTCAAAATCCCTGGTCATGTTCTGAAACTCTGGCTGATGTGAGGTTTGTTATTATTTTGTGTTATTGAAGCTTTCATAAAGGCATGGGCTTGGGAAAGGTGTTTGTCCTTTTGGTGCCCCTTTTGCTTTTGCTCAGTGTTACCTGGGAAGGGAAAGGAATATGGGTCTTGAGAAGCACAGGGTTGAGGTGATGTGGGTTTATTCCACTGTTATTTTTATTGCTTCTTTTTCTCCTCTCCTTTTGTTGATTTAAGTCTCTGTTTTCTTGGATTCATTTAAAAGGATAAAACACACACACACACAATTTTGTTGCTTTTATATACTGAAAGAAGAAGCAAAGTTTTAAATAATAATGACTTGCCAAATATTTTATTTTCATTGAAGTATCTAAGAAGGTTTTGTACAAGCACTTCTGTCTCAACACAAAGTACATATGCAAAAGTAGAATAGCAAAAAGATTTATTGGCTGAAACAATTCCCACTGTCATGTGGTATATAAGAATTAAATATTTATTCCTACTCACTGGGATAATAAAACTCTATTCAATTATGTTACAGACACTAGCAAATGATTGTTGAGGCCTCTAATATTGCTGCAAATGGTAAAAAATACAGTATAAACAATACATGAGAAAACATTATGGGAAAATATTCTCTAGCCCACAGAGTTTGCTTCTTTGTTACAATAATTATTAAGACAGATGACAAAGCCAACAGCAGTCTGTGTTGCCAAAAATGTGAATTTCAGAGATGTTCTGCTGTTGATGAGCCCAAAAGCTGTAATGGTTGGGGGCTGCACAGTGCAGGATGGTTGTCCCTCCTGACTCTCCTAAGCCTTCCTAGAAATTCAGAAGAAATGTTGTGGTTTTTTTTGTTGTTGTTGTTTTTGTTTTTTTTTTTAGCCAGATGAATGTAACAAAAAATCTCATTTATCCCCTTTCTTGCTGAATAAAAGCCATTTGTCCTTTGACAGTCTCACTCTGCAGCCTGGGTGCATTTCTCAGAGTGCACTCTGCAGCCTGGGTGCATTTCTCAGAGTCCCTGCAGCAGGGGTGCATTTCTCAGAGTCCCTGCAGCCTGGGTGCATTTCTCAGAGTCCCTGCAGCAGGGGTGCATTTTCTCAGCGTGCACACTGCAGCAGGGGTGCATTTCTCAGCGTGCACACTGCAGCAGGGGTGTATTTCTCAGCATGCACTCTGCAGCCTGGGTGCATTTCTCAGAGTGCACTCTGCAGCCTGGGTGCATTTCTCAGCGTGCACACTGCAGCCTGGGTGCATTTCTCAGAGTCCCTGCAGCCAAACCAGCATGCCACAGGGTCCTGGGCTCTCTGGAGCCCGGCTGGCCCCTGTCCTGTGCTGCTGGCTGTGTTAATTAGCACAGTCTGTAATTACACAATGAGAAATCCACACCTTTGGCAGAACCTCCCTCCGGTCCCAAACACAAAGCAGCCGCAGCTTTTGTTCAGGATCCCTCCTTGGTTTACAATTCCTCTTAGACTTGTTCACTGCAGGCATATCTTTGTTAGAAATTCTTCCTCTTCTTTCTCCTGGGACTGCTCTGTGTACCTTTGCCAGCCCAGGAGCTGGGGCTGTGCGGTGACAATTTTGTAATTAGCTGTTCCTAGCACTAACTTGGCTTTCAGAGGGAAGAGTGTTCCTAACCCTTGCTTTTTCCCCTCGTGCCATATTTCTCTCTTATCTCTTAGAATGTGCACTTCTTTGCAAGCAGTTGGAACCATTAGTAATCAAAACCCAGCAGAGCACAGCATTTGTCAGAAATCCCGTTGCTTCCAAACTGTTGCTGTAAATGAATCCATTCCTATACGAGTATGATAATTTTAAAAGCATTATCAGAAGAACTAGAATTATTTTCTCATTTTCTCCCAGCAAATGGATCCATTGATCCTTAATAACTTCCCAGTAATTCTGCTAATTGTCATGTTTCCATTAATAAGTTTAAAAAAGATGCCATCAGATTGGTGGGTGTGTATATGCATATCTATGCCTCGAGTGCATCGAGCTGTTTTTAAACAGCAGTAATGAATCTGGGCTAATAGAGAAATGTTTTCATACTTCTGTTAGTCAACAGCCTGAAGTAGATGGAGAAAATGGGAAAATATCAACAGTGCCCATCGTCTGGGCAGCGTGCCAGTATTGATAACAAAATAATTAAAAGATAACAGTGTTTAAAAACAAACTGTAAGCTTGGCCAAAGTAAAAATCAAATCAAATCAGACTAGTTCTGTGCAGGGCATGCAAAATATAAGCTTGGATAGTGTTGTTTGCTTTTATCCTTAGGAGCTCTGGAAGAGTCAGCACTCAAATACACATTACTTCTTGTAGGACCCTGATTATTCTTAATTTTCCATTAGCATATAGAAGAACTGTAGTGTGTCTTCTTTAACTTACTTTGTGTTAAATGAGAATAAAATAAGGAAAATTCTCCAAGTCAGGACTGTTTTGCCTGCAACACATAGTCTTTTCAGGATATCTGAGAAACAAATTGTCACCAAATTTTCAAGGTTGGGTATTTTTTCCACAGAAATGGCTCACTTCACCTCAGTGTTTGAATGAGAGGAGGGTGTTTCAGGGAGAGAAATGAGACCATGTTTAAGAGATTGACATGACACAAGACAAGAATTTGTCATTAATTCAGCTTAGCATATATCTAGGAAGACTTGGAGTGTAATATTTTATTACTTTGCCTTAACAATGGAATGTTAAGGCAAAGTAATAAAATATTACACTCCCTATGTTGGGACTGCTACAGGCAGGGACCATTTCAGCCACCTTTAAACTGCAGCCTCCTCAGTGCCTCAGCTCTTCCATAAGCAACAAAAAACGCTGCAAAACCCTGCAGATCAGAAGTGCTTATCAGATACTTTCAAGCAATCTGCCTTTAGAAAATTAAAAATGTTACAATTCCTCAGGAACCCATTGCCTGTCAGCATCTGGCTGGGTCCTGGGATGCTCTGCCAGTGGTGACCCTGAGCCTGCTAATTGTGCTGGGTTTGTTTTGCTAATTGTTAAAGCTCCCCAGTCCCACCTGCGGGGAGGCTGTTCCAGGGAGCAGCAGTTTGGGATGGAGGATCTGCTCCCAGGGTGGATGAGTAAGCACTGATGTACATCTGTACTCCTGGCACTGCAGCCAGCACAGGCAGCTTTGGGATTCAGGGCTTTTTTACCCTTATGTGCTGAGGTGAGAAGCTTTATTCCATTCTCTGTCATGAACGTGGCTGGTGAAGATCAGGGCAAAATAGCCTCCTTTTTCCATATTTGTCACCAAAAGCTCAGGTCCAGTTTCTAATACTGTGTTCAAGCAAGCCTGTATTTGGACCAGCTACACAGAAAAAACAAAGTCACCTATCACAATGAATCCAACTCCAGAAAAGAGGAACAAACAAACATTTATACATTTATCCCCTGCTTTTTCTGCCTTTTTGCTTTTCCTTTCTATCTATTCCAGTTCCCCACCCCCAATAATGAAACAAACATTTAAAGGCCTTTAACAGATGTTTTCTTATTTTGCTCAGGTGGGATATTTATGATGCATTAGTCTCTTTTATGTCATTTTATTTTGGCAGCTGCATTCTGCACTAATTAGCACACCAGAGAGATCTCCCAATAAGAGCACATGGGCAACCAGTGGTTAAGAATTTTGTAGCACATTGCAGAGCCCATGGGCTGAAATGGGAGGCTGCAGCCTGTTTGCAATCCCTGCATGGGGCATAATTGCATTTCTGAAACACTCAGCTGTTGGTGCTCTGCATGTTTTGTTTGTGCAGCTTTATAAGGGAAACACCAAAACCTTTGTAAATTGTGAATTATGATTTTTGTAGAAGTTACCCTGTGCTGGCTGACTAATGTTTATATTATGTTGTGCTTGTGCTTTGTGGAAAAAAGACTGGAAGCATTTAAGTCCATATTTAAATATGTGTCTATGCACTTGCTGTGTGACTGTGATTCTGAGCTTTTTCTTTCACACAGCTAAAATTTTTAGAGTTGCATTTTACGTGATGCTGGTGTAGAGGGAAGCAATGCAACAAAACCAATTTCAAATTTGTGCTGGAAAACAGTTTTCTCCTAGAGCATTTTGTGTGCTATCAAGCATTTATCTATAGCATTGCATCTGCAGTATTTGTCTTCCAAAAAGCATAAAGTTTACTGTCACACTGAAAGCTGCAGCATGACCACCGTGGTAGCAATCCTAACTCACAGTCCACCTGGCTGGTAGTGGGAGATATCAGAAGCAAGACTGAAACATTCATTTTTAGCTTTCATCAGAAAGATGTGTCGGTGTGAGAGAGAATGAGGGAGTGAAACAGGCTGGGGCAGGTTCAGGAAATAGCCAAGGGGGAGGAGACCCAAAGTCCAAAGCTGATCCCCCTCATTTGGAGTAATTAGTTTTCAGAACTGAAAAAGCTCAGCAAAGCATCATTATTTTCTCATTTCTCCCCTTCTACAGCTCCACTTGCATGTTTCCAGCAGTTTCTCCTGCCCTGAATCTTCTCAAGTGTCTCCCAGGCTGTTTTCCCTCATTGCCTGGGAGATGATTCCCTCTGTGGCCGTTCCTGAGCTGAGGCTCTGTGTGCAGCTCAGGCAGGCAGAGGTTCTGGCGGTGCCCCTCTGTCAGAGCTGTGCTGACACACCTGGGACAGGCTGCCTGCACCCTGCCAGGTATTTGTTAACTGATGGTGCCCATGAGCTCATTAAGCACTCGTGCAAGAGCTAATGGTGTGCTCCCATGGGAGCCAGCAGGGGACTCAGGCTTGAACTGCTTGGACACTCATGCCAGTTCATCAAATGCTCATTCCTGCATGTGGGAAACCACACAATTCGTGCCCATGGCAATAATTTCTTTAGTTCCTTTATTTTTCCTCAGAACTGAAATACCTCCCAAGCTTGGCCTAGGCAGGAACAATGGGATTCTGGTTCTGTGTATGTGCACATGAGTGCTGGTTTGTATCCAAGAGCACTGAACATGTGTCTGGGCTTTCTGCCTGCCAGAAGGAAGACCAGGGTTGGGTTTGTCAGGTTTTGTTCTACCTGACAGTGGCCTACAGGGCCTTTACCTGGGTGATGTTCACCTGTTGGACCAAACCTCAGTGAGGGGGTGTAGTTAAATATATGAATGATTATATAACTATAATTATATAAATATCTAGTTGATTATATCCCAGTGGCACTCACTGTCAGAGTCACTAAGGACAGTTCTGCTTCCATCCTTTGAAGGAATTAAAGTTTTTGTTTGTCTTCATGGTTTCAAATGAGCTGCAGCATCTGAAATGAGTCTGAACCGGGATATGTGCAATAATATATGAAACAAAAGCTTTTCTTTCACTTGTTTCTTGTCAGTGCATCATGGAGTTTTCAGAAGCCCTACTGGAAGAGCAGAATTATAGAATTACTAAAAAGCCATTAAGTTTTAACATAGGAATTTCAAGGGCTTCAGCATTCTCTCTGTCCAGCTGTTTGTCTTTTGAGACGAAGCAATTGCTGTTTATAGATGAATATACATAGCAAAAGTAGCACAATCTTTCTGCAGGAAAAGTAACTCTCTTGTCTTCTTAGAAAATCATTACTGATTTGGCAGAAGGATTTTTACTTTTTCTAGGCTCTTTGATCCAAAGATGTATGTGACTGTAACCTTGAATGCATTAGAACAGAGACAGCCATCACTTTGCCATGTTTGAATCAGTTCTATGGAGAGATCAGTTTTTAATTAGATTAGAGAAATCTGAAAGAACCTGAGCCAAATCACGGTGTATCTGATCTGCAGTATAAAAGCAAAATTAAGTTCAGTACAGTTTTGTTGGTAGCACTTCATTGACTGTGGGGTGTACGAGAGGTGTTTGAACTTGAAGATTGAATTCAGTACAAAACTGTTCAGTCCTTTATAATCTGGGAAGGATTTTAATATTCCACCATTTAGATTTTCTTTTTACTCCCTGGAATGTGAGGAATTCTGCTCACTATTCTGATCCTCTGCTTGCATACACCAAGAGACTTGTTCTTGCTTGTTTTCTTTTGTGCACCTTTTGGCTATAAATCAGTGCCCTTTCATACCAGATCTTTGATGTATACTCAGTAAAAGATGCAGGGGAACAAGTTTGTCTTTATTAATCATGGTGAAAACAAAGAAGCTTTCCACCCCAGTGATGAGATTTGTGTAGCTAAAAGACAGCAGGAGCCTTTGCACTCTGCAGCTCCCAACACTCTCCAGAGTCACTTCATACATCAGTGTCAACCTTGAACTGTTCTCTCCGGGGACAGTATAATTATCTTCATGAAGTGCAGCTGGATGGGATTTCTGAAGTGGCAAAATTGAATCTCAGTTTTGCAACAATTCTTCCTGTTCTCTTGCAGCATGCTCTCCCACTTGATCAATGATTGGTTTCCATCTGGACACTGTCCTGGTCAGGCAGCTCTGGGTGTCCCTGCTGGAGCTGGGGGGCTGGGCCAGGAGACTTCCAGAGGTCCCTTCCAGCCTCAGCCACCGTGTGAGTGATAGAGCATCCCTGGGCTGGAAAGGGACTTGAGGTTGTGCAGTGGGTTTGTAATATTACAGCTGCACAATAGGGGAAGGTGCAGTGGGTTTCCATCGTTAACAGAATGCTCATTAAGTGCTTGCTGGGGTTTTTTAGTGTGTTGATGGTGATACAGACTGTGGCAGTCAGCTGACAGCAGAGCTGCTGGGCAGATTCTGCTGCTACCTGCTGTAGGAAATGGCCAGCTGAAGGAATAGAAATACTCAATTGTCTTGGTTTGAAAAGCCAGGTGTCTGCTAAGGAAGGCAGGAGCCTCCACTGAAATGGAAAATGCAAACCCCCTCCCTCCAAATTATTACAGTTTTGAAATTAAGAGGCTCTTAGGCAGAGATATGCGAGTAGGGATAACAATTCTTTACTGGGAAAAGTAAAAACAAAATAAAAAAATGCACTAATAGAAAACAGCACTGCCAGAGTCAGAGCATGCCCTGCCCCCTGTGTGTCAGGGTGGGGGCACAGCCCCATCCCAGGGAGGCTCAGCCCTCCTGCAGTGCCAGCTGGGGCTCTGCTGGAGCAGGGATCCTGCACAAGGGGGGAGTTTTCCTCTGGAGCTCCAGGGCTGCTGGAGATGGGCCTGC
>JAYDZK010000044.1:3918021-3959103 GCA_034509185.1 Euphonia xanthogaster
CTCTGGGAATGCAGGGGGCAGAGGCTGCTGTGCTGTTCCCAGGTCAGATTGTATCCAGGTAGGAATGCTTGGCTCCTCCCCTGGGCAGAGCATCTCCCCTTGGGATGATGGAATTTGCTCAGCCCTGCAGGGACACTCCCTGGCCATGGACAGCAGAGATCTCCTGGAGGGAGGATGGGTGTGGGAGAGATAAAGAAAAAACTGCCCCAGGAACAGCAGAGAGCTGCCCCAGCTCTGACAGGTGGGGATAGAACACACACAGCCCCAGGCACATCCTGCATTTGCAACCTAAGACATAAATCTAAAACTGGACACATTTGCTGCTTCAACTATTCAATTATGCTCTCTATCACACAAGTCCTTTTAACACTGAGGTTCATTAGTGTAGGCTTTTCACCTTCCTTCTGCATTTCCTGGATGATGGAGATAATGGGATTGATTCTGAAGTTATTGAAGTGTTGGTGTAAGTTAGAGGTGTGTCAAGTGGAGTTAATGATGTTGCATTCACACAAGTGAAGTGAGAATCAGTAAATTGAGTATAGGAAAAAAATGTGTGCTAGGCTGGGAGAGCAAAGTCTGAGCAGGAGGATAAATCTTGGGAGTGAGAATGTGAAGTTAAAAAAGGTATCATCTGGAAGGAAGGAGCACATGAGCCAGCTCCTCTGCTTTGTTCTCACTATTGTCAGTATCTTCCACTAAGTTCTACTGTGCACTGCATACCACACCAGATTCAGATGTATTATTTCCAAAAATGTATTTTAAAATATTTTTATCATTTAGATAAGGGAAATTGTTACAAGCTGGGCTTTAAAAGCTATCAGTCTCATTATTTTTTGCCAGTGTTTGTTCAAAATTCCCAGTGATCTACCTTTTTGTAACTGGGTATTTAAGCACTGAAAACATTTTCTAAAATTACATAAAGAAAAAAAAAATCAAAATAGATTTTCAAATTATGTCTGCGCATCATTTTAATGCTTGCATTAAAAGCCATCACAATCAAATCTGGTCAAGGATCAGTGAACAATGACCCCACTTCCTAAGGATCATTGTTATTATTTTGTGGTTTAATGCCTTATCAGCTCTCTGTGTTAGCAGGTTTTCTCATTGTCCTCTCCAAGGAACAATGCCCTCCTTCATTATTTCTCCCTTCTGCTTTGCTTTTTTATACACCTGCTAAGACATTTCCCACTCTCACAATTAACAATTACCTTACTACTAAAAAGGAGAGTAAGATGCACTCACAGGGTGCAAAATAATGTTTCAAAATAATGTTTCCAGTTGGTTCTGCCAACTGGATGCATAAAAATAACTTATCTGGCCGCTTCATTGCTGAGAAAACTTGAAGCAATTTATTCTTCTTTAAGCATGCTGTGCCATTTGTATGTTTCAGGTACAGTAAATCTTGCTTCATTCATCATTTTCAAATAAATGCATAAAAAGCAATAGCTGGTCTTCTGTTACTTATAACTACCCATGAAATAAATACTGTTCAAATAGTTTTCCTTTGTATTTTTAATATTTCAATACTTTAGCACATTGCAAATGTGTTAATTCCTTGTGTATCTGGAGAAAGGTGGCAATTTTTTTCAGTTAGTTTGGAAAATGCAAGAGTAGATGTTCTATTGTGAAACTACATAACCACACAAATACCTTGCTAACACTAAAGTTATTTCCCAGCTGAGAATTTAAACTGTTTTCCCAATGTCACCAAGGCAAGGGATGATGGCAAATAATGGACACACAGAAAACTGAATTTCTTTAAGAACTCCAGTGCATAATTTGAGGGTGATTTTTGGGGTAGGGGGATCTGGTGACTGAGTGACAGCCTGGCTTTCAATGCCATCTGAGAGTGGGGACCTGTGTCTCATTCCTGAGGGGAAATTGCAGATTTGAGCTTAGCTCCAAATCCTAGATAGGCTAGAAATTCCTGGGACAGAGCCATGGTTTCAGGCCTGGTGTGATCATTCCGTGGATCTCCTGGACTGAGTGGAATCTTGCACTTTGGCACCACAGCAGGGTTTGGTGTAGTGAGGGGATTTTGCAGCTGGGAGGGACAGCCCTGGTGGGAGGATCCAGACCCAGAGTTTGTTTGGGCAGCTCATCCTTACCAGGTACTGGGGGAAGAAAGAAAAGGGGTTGAGTTCCAACTTTCCAAAATTGCTCATTTCTCAGACATTACTTGGTGGACTGATCTAATCAGATTTTATGATTTCACCTGTGATATTTTGGTAGGAGTTGCCCAAGGAAAGCTCAGACATGAAGCAAAAGCCAAATTGTGGTAACATTTTGTTTGTCTTGCCCTGACTTTGGCAGTGAAATTAGAGCCACATCCATCAGTAGAGTTTTCACAGGAAGCACCAGGGTGAAGTTGAGCATTGTGGCTGGTTCCCACCAGGGATGATGGCATTGCTCATTTCCTCCTTTCCTCTATTAACCTTTTGGGATTTTTGTGTTGTCTGTTGTGCTGTTACATTTAACACTTCAGCATGGCATATTCTTTAAAATAGTTGATGGGATGGAGTTATTAGAAATTCTTTTGATAGCAGTGCATTGTAATTATTGAAAGATTATCCAAATTACCTGCTTGGAACACATGCAGTGTAGGGCAAATCTATCTAACAGCTTTATATTCACTTTCTAATGACCTTGTTTCCCCAGGTTTTTCCATTTAAAAAAAGAGAAAAGTACAGATTTTCAGGCAAATTGGTTTTCACATTTGGGAATTTAGTGTGGGTGAGACAGTTTCTCTTTTATAGTATTTTTTAAAAAATTAAGTCACTCATCATTATTTATAGATACATACTAAATTACTTTGCCAGGTTGTGAATAAGTGTTCTGGGTAGAAATTTATAATAAAAAGAAAATATAAATAGCTTGTTACTTATGAAAAGAAAAGTTTTTAATGATGTTATATTGGAAGAATAATGGTTTTGTATTCCAAACAGTTTCATAAACTGTTGTACTCACTTGCAAAATATGTTATGTTGTGTTTTGTTTTTTTTTCCCCACAAGTCTTAAAAATCCAGTTGTGAGGGAGAATGACTGCAAGGTGTTAAAATAATACCTTTTTTCCTCAAAAGGATCTTGTAGCCTGCTTGCATAACCAGTGCATGAAAAAAATGTGATACCAGTGGGTTGTTTTTCTTTTTAACTATTCATTATTTATGAAGTGCAGAGAAAAATAGATACAAATTATTGTTTCAGGGGACCTCCTGTAGCTATATTATTGTGTTCAAAGGATTTACTCATTAAACAGTGGTTTAATTCCAGCATGAAAAGTTAAGGCTCTTATTATCCAAAAGTAGCTTTCAAACAAAAGTTCCTCCATGTCTCCATATGCCTCTTCATGTATATATTTAAGAATATTGGTTGAAAAAGTCCCATTTGTTTAATAGGAGGTTATAATCTGTACCAAACATATGTTAACTTCTCAGTATTTTCCTATTTCAACTTCAGTGCTGCTTGAATTTGTAAATGGGCATATTTCCATTTGCAAGCAAGTTTTTGGTGACACATTTCATATTCAGTCTATTGGTTTTTATTGTTTTCACTCTGCGTTTTTCAGTCTATTAAGAGGTAGAGAATAATTTCTGTCCCCAGGGAAGTGTGAGATGAGGGAGTTCCTGCTCCATCTTGAAAAGTGCTGGAGAAGAATCATTGTGGCTTTGGGATTTGTCAGTAGAAGGCACAACACTGAGCCTCCAAATTACTACTGTAAAGCAAAAATTTCAACTTAGTCAAGGAGTTAAAATCTGCTACCCCATTACTGCTGGTTTTCAATGATCATTTCTATAGCAAATGTCCTTTATGGCAGCCACAGTATAAACTGCACATCAGTTGGGAGTGGCAAGAGCTTTTGCTCCATGTTTCTGCTCCAAAAGAGTTCCATGACTTGGGTTTCCAACTCCCATTTGTGGCCTTAAAAGTTATTTTGTAAGTAAGCAAGAATATATTTCTTAATAATAATAATAATAATAATAATAATAATAATAATAATAATAGCAATACCGTTACATTAATAAAATAATTTAGCTTTTAATAGTAGTAATATAATTATTTTGATTCTATATAATATGTAATTATATATGATTCTATAACATTATATAATTGGATTTATATAGTTTTAATTATATATCTATTGTTTTAAGAATATACTTAAAAATATTTTTAAAATTTAAAAATTTATAAATTCCAATTTATAAAATAATATTACACAATAATGAAATAATTTATTTTCTATTATTACTATTATTATTGTTAATATTATTTTGAAACTTTTAATTTGGTGGTGACAACTGTCAGAATGAAATATGCATGTAAAGGTGGAACGTGCTGTCCTAGACTTGTATATAAAACTAGCATGAAGTCAGAAATAGTCACTCTTTCAAAAATGTTGGGGCAGTGTGGCAAGAATCATTTTTCTTTTCCCAGAGCCTGGTGGCAATGCTAGAAATAAAAGTCAGATGTTTTCAATGACAGTTTGATATGGTTTGTGCTACAGTGGCAGCAGAATTTTGCTGGATGTTTTTTACCCTGGGGCAGGAATTTCCTTCTGTAGCCAGGGGGTTTCTCTGCAGGGTGATGCACTTCCAGGCCTCTGGTGTGCAGGTCACTCTTTAGAGGGATTTTGCTTGGTTTTGTTGGAAAGAGCAAAGCAAGACTGTCATTTTGCTCCACTCACCAAAACCTTAGCAGTGTTTAGTGTCTGAAGATACAATCTATGCATTAGAGTGAAAATTGTCCTGCTTCCTTGAGAATTAATTAATTCATCTGTTCTGATAGTGCATCTAGTCCTCAGTGTTCCAATAAATGCTAGCAGGATGATTCTATTTTGCTCTTTTTTGGGTGTCAGAAATATGATCACTCACATAATGAGAGCCTAAGTCAGCTGGATCTTCTAAGGGGATTTAAAAGAAAGCTAAAAGGCTTTTTGCATGTTTTAAATGACAGGTTATGTTAGAATTAAAACTAGAGTACTTAGAGTTTTGAACAGAAGACACTCAGAGTAATAAATAAGAGGGATTTACCTGCAATTCTTTTCCTGCCTGCAGTGTCCATGAGGGCAGGCTCTGACTCTGATGCTTTCTCACAGATCAGATTCCAGCTGGCAGCTTTGCAAGTTGTATCCAGCTCTGCCAAGTTCCCTTTAGCCCCTGTGAGGTTCTCAGCTCTCAGAGCCCCTTCTGGCTGCCCCCTGCCCATCCCTGGGTTTTTCCTGGCTCTGAGCAGCCAGTTCCTCTCTGCCCCCTCGTGCTGGCCATGCTGACCCTCCCCAGAGAGCATTCCTGGGAATTCCCAAAGGAAGGGCCACTCTTTCCTTCCCTGCAGGGCTTTTCCACCTCATCCCACGGCTCTTTTCAAAGGAACACTGGCTGTAAACAACAACGTGCAGTCTGTCACAGCAGTTCTACTTCTGTGCTTTTGAAATCCAGACCTCCCCTGAAAGCTGTATTAGATTTTCCATCTTGAAATGATTCCGATGTCAGTGGAGGCTCACCTCCATGAGTGCTCATGTCACACAGTCCTGTTCTCAGGAGGCTAGGGTTCCCCAAGCTGTCTTCATTTTAAACTTTGCATAATGATTTGTATCAAGGCCTTGGCTCTTTGTTATTATTGTCATACAATACTGGAAGAACTGTAATATATTTAAAATAATCTGCTTTTTAACATCCATGGCCTACCAATATGACCTTTAGGCTGTGTAGGAAGTCCCAGATCTTCGCTTTGTTTAGTCAGATCATGTTTAGTGACTTGCTGTGTTCCCCCCATGAGACATTTCTTTCACTGGTGGATAAAATGTTCCACAATGCAGTTTTGTGTCACTTATTTTAACTGCTTTGGTTTCCCCTGGGGACAACTGTGGGACGGTGAGGTGATAGTAGGAAGCTGCTGTTGTGACTCACACCAGTGAGTGGATTACTTGAGTGCTAACAGAAGGTGGATCTAAATGGGGCAAACAGCAAACTTTGTGTCTAATTTCACCCATCACATCCCTGGTGCACATCACAAAGGTCAAACAGCTGTCACCTGGCAATATCCTTACTCAGAATAGGGAGTTCCAAAACGCACCTTGTTTCTTCAGAGTTTTTTTGTTTGCTTTTATCTTTGTGTCTCAGTACTACAGACATTGGTATGGAATAAGAAGGAATAATCTAGGAATTCCTGTTGCTGCACAGGAGCTGCAGAATTGATTCATAGAAATCTGCTTTCTTTCCCTCTAATCATCTTCTGTTCTGGGGGCACAGTGTGATGGCACCTCAATCTGAAAATGGGTTATTTGTTGCATGTCTTCACCACTCAAGAGAAACATCTGCACTCTTGTAGAAACCATGGAAAGAGAGAAGAATTTAATTTCTTTCCTCTGGTAGTAGGTTCCTCCTGCTCGGTTTTGTTGCAGGGTTTTCTAAGGCCAAGGTGTAACCTGTTTGTTCCTGATTTGGAATTAAGAACTTGGAAAAAAGAGTTCTTGTGAGGTAGGTGGCTCCTCTGTGTGCTCCACACTGCATTTTTCCCTTTGAAGTAGGTTATTAGCCTGGCTGGGTTTGTGGGCATGTTCCAATTCCTGGACTTAGAATTTCCTGTACCAATGCATCACCTGCCTCATACATTTCTTAGCTTTTAACCATTAGGTTCCTGGTGTTAATAATGACAATAACATCAATTTGTAGGCATTATTTTTATCTTTGTTGTCTCTGAATAGTGTCAATTAAATTAGCTTCTAATATATTGGAGGTTTTTCTCTGTACAAGACAGTTAAGGGCAGAATTTGTCATCACAAATGTCTACAGGGGCAGGAGCATGAAGAGACAATAGTAAAATTGTATGGTAACTTCCAGCAAAGGACATCAAAGCATTGCTCAAACTTTAATGAACTAAATCGTGGTAAAATAAATGGTGAAATTAAGCAATTTTGAAACCAAACCATTTTCTAGTTGTTAGAAAGCACTGGAAAAGGAGAAGGAACAATAACATGTATTTTTTTTTTTTACAGCTTCAGCAACACCAGCTACTCTAGTTTGTGAATTAACTTAATATTCAACATTTTGTCATGTACATTAGGTGTTATAATGCATGAAATGAATACACAGTCACATCCCAGTGGCTGCAGTTCCCAGTAATGATCGACAATACTGCCTCTAGCTAGCTAACACTCTCCCCTATGAAATATTTTCTGCATGACCACATCCCATGGCAGCAGGCAGCAATGGAATTTATGAACTAGCTGGAGCTATCAGTGCTACTGAGGCAGCAATAGAGAAATATGTATGTTTAAAAATAAAAATAAAAAAAATCACATCAAAAAACTGTGAGGGAGGGAGAAGGTAAAAGATAAATCTCCAACCAGAAAAAAATATTGTCAGTATGTCACACAGACACTTTGAACTAGCAGCTTAACGGCACTGCAAATTCATGTCTGGGTCCTATTTTTAAAATTTCCAGATTTCCTAAATATAGCTTCCAGTTGAGCCTGTTTCTTTTAGCTCAAAAGAACTGGCACAGAATGAAGCTTTCAGCTTTATGCCAAGGTAGAACCATGCTTTGTTTGCATGACTGGGAGTTAGCAATGTTCAGGGTCTTATCAGGTCAAGTTGTTTTTTTCTTCTGAAGCCAAGTCAGTAAGTGTAATTCTCTTAGAGAAAGGGGACTCAGCTTTGGAGTGGCTTGGCATGAGTTTTCTCTCCTCTCCTTTTCTTGCTGTACAGCTGTTTTTCAGCCTTTCTCCCCCCACAATGCTACAATACTCATGCACCATATAAGAAAAGTAGATTACAAGTGAGGTTCCTTATTAATAAATAGCCACTAGGAGAAGCATAAATAATTTCTTTTCCAACCTCTGTACCTGTGTGACTTGCATTGTGTTTGAGACTGTTATTCTTGAAAGCAAAAGTGGGAAATGATTCCAGTATTCTTCAGATTTCCAGGGCCAAATTCAGTGGAATACACAGCATTGAGATGAAGTCAAGACTCAACACAATCAAGAGGAAGTAGGAATATAATTCATAATATTGTGGGCACCAACTTTAACCTGTCTTGGTCTGTTAATCTCACTCCACAGTAGGTTATACAAAGAATGTAAACAAATAAATGCAGAAAAAATATAGCAAAAAAGATTACAGAAAATCCCAGCAATCTTCTCTGCATCGCACTGGTTTGAGTTTTTCATTCCACAAAAATAACTGAGAAACAAATACCCAGGTTAGAACACAGTACATCTGTAACATAATTGTATGGCTGAGTTTTATATGTGGCATTTTTGTGCAAAATTAGGAAAAAAGCACAGTCTTTCTGGGCCAAAATCTAGGATTGGTGTTAAATGTCTGTCTACAGCTTCCCTGGGTGTTCTGGAGCAGGCTGTTCCTTGTAGTCCAGCATCTTTTGGATGAGGAAGATCTCACAGCCTGTCTGGGCAGACTCTCCCGTGGTCAGTGCCCCTCACAATAAAGAAATCCGTGGATTTCTGGGATCTCTGGATGGCAGCATGACCCTCAGCCCCTCCTCCCAGTTTAGTGCCACCAGCACCCTTGCTGAGGGTGCTCTCTACCCCTGACCCAGGCTGCATCAGCAGGAACTGGTTCACCAGTGCACTCCACATCCAGGCACTGCTGGGTTGCTCGTGCCTTCCTGCATTGCCCATAATTTTGCTTTGTGGGCACTTCCTTGCTCCTTTTTACATGGAGATGCTGGAGGAGAATCCATGCAAGCCTTGCTCCATTGATTTTGTGTTTTGTGATTTTCTGTTCTTTCAGTTGGTTTTGATTTTTTGCTCCTCACCCCCTGCATGGGGCTGCTGGTACCTCTCCCTCTGCCCTTTCCTAGTTTAAAGTCTTTTTTCTTGGTCAGCCACTCTGCTGGCCAAGCAGCCTGGCCCCTCCTGGAGAGTCTCTTTTGAGAGGTTGCCCTGGCACCACCCTTAGTGCCCACTAAGAGAGAAATACAGGTGCAGTAATCACAGCAGGCTGGAGTGGGGTAATTGTTGGCACCTGGCAGCCCAGGTGTTTTGCATTAAAGGAGATTGGGAAGTGATTATGCCCTCTGCTCTGCACTATAAAACCCCTCAGAAGTGTGAAAACAGGTAACTGCTGGGGCAGAGGGTCCCTCAGGATGGTCAGGGATGCAGCCCAGCCTGGGAGGAGAGCCCAAAGGAGCAGGACTTGTTCAGCTTGGAGAGCAGAGAGCAGTCCCTGGGTACCTGCAGGAGATGGAGAAGACAGAGCCTGTCTCTCCACAGGGGCATGGTGGCAAGAGGATGAGAAATGCAAACGTGCAATTCAAACGAGGTAGGTTCAAACTGGAAAAGTTTGTTTGTTTTATTTTACTGGGAATATTTAAGCTTTAGAACAGGTTGTTTGGAGAGGCAGCTGTGTGATCTCCCCTCTTGGAAGTTTCCAGAGAGGATCTGTATCAATCCCAGTGGTGTGATCTCACAGATGGCTGTGCTTCAAGCAGGAGTTTCTGCTTGAAATCTCTTGAGGCCCTTTCCAGCCTGATTGAGTGGGGCTGCAGTTCTGGAGACCAACATGCAACCAGTAGCTGCGAATTCCTTGTGTAAGGTAAAGTGAAATGCCTTCTTGGAGACATCCCTTCCTGGACATGATTTAACTTAATAAATGTAGTGAAGTATTCACTGGAGTTCAACCTTCTCTCTGATACCTCAGAGGAGTTTCTTATCCATCTGCATGTGGCTGGAATTCTTTTTGTCTGTTGAATTTTTTGGTGGAAAGCTAAGGGGTCCCAACAAAGGGCTAAATAAATGCCCAGAGCAGCTGAGGTGATTGGGGCACCCAGCTGGAGGTGTCAGGTTCACTTTCAGATCCACCTGGTTCAGTCTCTCTGAGTGCTCTTGTACTTGTGATTTTGTTTATTTGAGTTCTGCTGCAAGCCTGGAATTGAAGAGTCAAAGGACTGTGCATAAAGAAATGCTAGGCTGGAATGGAGGTGCTATTTGTTGTAAATATAATAAAAGCAAACACTAAGTTCCAAATTGTAGCCCTTTGCCAAATGCCAGAGCTTCCCCTGCTTGTCCTTTTCCCATTGCTTTTGTAGAAAATGTGTAAAAGTAGCAGAGTTCAATGAAAACATGTATTGGGGTAAGTAAATCTAAATAAGTTTCTAAAAGAACTCAGAATAGCAGTAAAGGAGTAAAAATAAGTCTTGATTGATGTTCTGGCCCATTCTATTAAGATGTGTGCCTTAGCTGTGGCTAAGTCAGCCAAGTCTTAGAAAAGAAATTTCAAGTGGGTCAGGTTGTTGCTAAGTTGTGTGAATTGCAGCTAACTTTGGCTTGTCTCAACTTAATGTGCTTGATCCAAACAGAGATAATTTAAAAAGATTATTCTGGAGTTTCGTAATATCATTTAATCTCACATCTCTACTTGTCATATAAATACAATGCTTGTCTTATTTTTATTCAAATAGCAATCCATCAAAATTGCCTTTTGGCAGGATTTTGACTACTACTTATAGTAATAACTAATAGTTCTTTTTTACTATTTCCCAAGGGGGAAGTAGTATGTATGTGTGTGGAGGAGGGGGGGAGAGGATAGAAATACTGAAAATAATTTTCAGTTTTACCTTTAAAATGAGTCAGGAGTTTTAGTTGCCTCTGAATTTTCATATAAGGCAGCAATCTGTAAAGGCCATTCTGGTTTGTTTTTATTCTGTTTGTGTTTCATTAAAAGAAGGTGGAGGGGCACTTTGAAAAATAAAGCTGAATCTTTAATTACTATTTGCAATAAATCATTTTTTTCAAGATGAAATTATTGATACACAGTGCACTCAAAGGGCTTTTAATATATTTGTTCACTAGTGATAATGGGTTAAAAAAAAAAGTTGAAAAGACTGATTGCAAAACTCACAATAAATCAATTAAATGGGTCTGGTAATACATCTCATATCCACAGTGTGTGATGCTTAGTTTATGACATCTTAAGATCTCAAAAGCTGATTTATTTTTCCAGTAATCAGTGTTCTGATCCATTAGTTTTTATAAGGTAGAGAGATGTCACTGTTTTTTTTTCATGAATGATTTGTATTTTAAAATTGCACATCTGTCAATCAGGACAGAACCAAGGACTTGGTAAAACTTTGTACCTTCACTGTAGGTTAATTTCTGTACAGTGCAGGTGGTGTATATTATTAATCAGGGAAATTTTTCATTGCACTTCCTAGTTTGGGATTTTTCACTAATATGTAGCCTAAGAAAGTTTTCATTCCACTTTGATGATTATCTCACCACTCTCTATATTGATACCCCAGCACATCCAAGCTCAGAGTATATTCAGTGTGATGTTCTTAGATATTTGTAGTAATCAACATTTTACCTGGCTGTTAAAACAGCAACTTTGAAATCAAAAGGAGTTTTATCATTGAACTTGGTGTGCTTTCTTCTGTTGTTTCTCTGCTCAAAATTATTGATAGCTTGCTGAATTCAGGTACATAAAGAAACCTCAACAAAACAAGGAGATTTAAGAAAATAGTCAAAACCAAAACACTTGAGTGTAGCTTGAAGCTCTACCTGCCCAGTACAAGGACAAAGAGTTAAAATGTGTGGTTATGGCTTTGTACTTTAATCAGTACAAAAATGCTAAGTTGGGTTTAATTTGCCTTTTGTGGGACAGTAAATGCTAACAATGAGTGCTTCACCTAAAATGGGCTCATTTCTTGCCATCAGAATGTAAATTCTGGGTGTCCTATGTGATATTACAGCTTTTCTCACCTGAGAGTCAGGTGGCCTCTGTAAAAACAGAGCTCAATGAAAACATGTGTTTGAAAAACTAAATCAAAATAAGTTTGTAAACGAATTTAGAATGGCAGTAAAGAAGTAAAAATAAGTCTTGATTAAATAAGTCCCTCCCAACCAGGAAAGGCTGGGGGATGATGGCAGTGCCTGCACAGGTCCTTGGGGAGGGACTGAGGTGTCTGGGAAGTTGTGCTGTGCTCTGGACGCTGTGTGTCTCATGAGTTACAGTCAGAGTGACTAAACCAAATCCATCCTCAAGCCACTGCCTGACTGCAGGAGAGCTGGAGGCTGAAAATGTGAGAGTTGTGTGCTGGACGCTTCACTGATGAGAAAATGGTCCCTGGATAAAAGCATTATTCTAGGAGTGCAGATGTAAACAGCTGTGTGATTTTTTTTTGCGTTTGGTTTTGTTGTCTTTTTTTTTTTAATTCACTCAAAACCCGGGGATAAAGACACCTCAGATCTCTCAGATGATGGTAACTCCAACTGATAATTACCTAGTGCTAACTTTCACTCATCTCATTCTTTTGTTTTCTCCTGCCCTCTGGTGTGCTTTGGGCATCTCAGCTGCCCACACTCCTTGGTCTGTGAAACACAGGTGTGGAGCTTTCTTGGCCTGCCAAGCTCCCCAGTTCTGGGGTTTCAGTGGTACCTGACAGGAGCTTTTCATGTCTTTTATTTTTTTTTAATTCTGGCTACAACCTGTGGAGTACTGTCTGCTTCTACATTTGACCTCTTTTTGATTTATTTAATTGTACTTGGGTATTTTATAAACAGGGACAGGCTTGAAGCACTTCTCTGCTGTTTTGATGCTGAGAGTGTGCACTGTCAGGAAGGGTTCTGCTTTATCAGACAGATTCTTGTTAATGACAAGTTTATAAGCTGGAGATTCATCCATATTTTAAAATGCAATTATTGTCTTGCTTTCAGTTTGGCTACAGGCTTGATATCAAACTGAAACAAGCATACAAAACTAAAAAAATAAATTAGTGATTGGGTTCATGCAAGTGAAATGTGATTCTGATTGCTTACTGTTGTGTTCAAACTCACTTGGGTGTCTGCTTTTTGGGGTTTGCATTTTAATCATATGCTCCTCACAAAGTGGAAAGGAGCCAGTAATGGTTTAGGTGGGAGGGTTTTCTTTTGGCAGGATTAAAACCAAAAAGAGTGGAAAAGGGTAAAGTTAACATAACATGGAAAGCTACAAAAGTAGTGCCACAGCATTTTTTCCAGTAAGCTTGGCACTCTTTGCTGAGTTTTGCACTATACAGCCATTAGCAGGCTGGTCAATGCATTGCTTTATGAGGCAATTATTTCAGCATACTCTATTCAAAATACACATTAGAACTTAACCTTCTGAATCCTGAAGTAGCATTTTTATCACCCAACATTAGAAAAGAGTTGGAGTCAGCAATTTCCCCTTTCTTTTTATGATCTGGTATCATTAATAAAGCATTGAGCTGGTAGCTTCTTACAATTCTCCAGGATAATTTGTGACACAAAAGGTGCTGCTGTGATACAGATGTCTGTTGACTTATTCAATAGCAGGGGAAACATAGAAATGGTGTAAAAAATAAAAATGAGGAAGGGGGGGGAGAAAGAGCTCTTAAAACAAATGTACAACTGGTACACAGCATATTAGGCCTGCTGCTGCTGGATATGCACAAGTAGAAATGGGAAGTTAATATGGAATTTCTAATTAGGGTCACATACTAATGAACTCCCTCTTCATGTTAGTTTTATGCCGCTTCAGAAATTTTTTATCATATGCTTAAAAATTTATGGCTAGAAACATTAATGAAAATGAGGCGTGAATTGGAAATTGTGCTATTATGGAGATGAGTATGGCCATGGCCAGGCTGATTTCTAAGGAGGGATCCTTTTATTGCCATTTTTTTGAGGAATGAGAAATGATACAAGTAGAATTAATGACTAGACATATTCTTTGCCCTGGCTTGCCTGGTGTTATTATATTTAAAGTTATAAAAGCTCGATTTAATAAAATTTTGAGTTAATTATAAGGGGAATTTTAATCATAATTGGCAGTCTTCTCTAAGAAATAAAACTGTAAATCTGCAGAAGGGCAAAATTAATACAGTTAGGTGGGTATGCTTCCATGAACCTATACATGTGTGTATATTAAATATACATTTTTAAATTCTAAATATATTTATGTATCAGTACAGACATGCTCATACACATATAGGTACAGTGAATATTTTTATGTGACTTTGTTGCTAAAGGCTATCTCCTTTCCTTGCTGCTTGACAACACAATTGCTTTTAAGTTCTGTGGATGAATGTTTGGGTATAAATTTTCCAGAAGTGGCATTTTTGTCTCTGGTATCTTGTAAAAATCAATTGAGCTCGCTATTTAAAATGTCAAACCTCCAAACAGTACCTGTTGTATTGTTTCCTTCAGTCCCACTAAAATTATCATGCAATCTTGTATAAAATATATTGAAAACATCTGCTAGTCTGTCTCATTGGAATTGCCTTTGGAAATAGTCTAGTAACTTCTGACAGCTTGGCTTTACAAGGATATTGATTTCACTGTGGCTTTATCATGGAAAACTGATGAATGGTCAAAAGCTGAAAGTGATATAAAACCTGGTTTATAGTTTTTATATGAATCCATGTAATAAAATAAAGCAGGTTTATAAAACATAGTAAGGTATGCCCTTGTGAAAACATTAGAGTTAAAAAAGAATTTTGCAGCATTTTTGTGCTGTGGATTACTTGGGCTGGGCACACCAGAAACATTTGCAGGCTTGCAAGGGATGGACAAAGGAAGAAATGTACTTATTGAAAACAACACCATATGTTGCTAATAGTTATGTGATACTTGGGAGAAGAGAAGCTTGCATAGAGTACTGCTTTGGGATTTTAAGTATTTCCTTTTGAAATACTCTACTCATACTGAACAGGAACCAGTGTGGGAAAAAATATTGTTTCCTCAGTCCAATAACAAGGAGAAATAGGCAGCAGAAGCACAACTAACTGATGGGGCATGGGAAACAGGAACTGCAGTCTCGGCAAGAAATACCTTTTTTGTACACCTGAGGAACTGAACAGGAAGGATTAGAAACAACACTGGCCATCTGTATTGCACCAGCTGCAACAAAAGAAAGTAAGGAAAATAGAGGAAACTAAATTGATTTCTTTCTGGAGGAAGTAATTACTTTGTTGGTCAATTAAATATCAACACAATGAGAAGATGTTGGAGTAGAAACACGTGTGTCAGCCCTGCAGAGCAGTGAATTCTGTGTGTGCTGAGTGCCCTGGGGCTGCAGGTACACGTTCATCTCCAGTCCAGCTGGGCCCTGTTCTGCAAGGAGGGGCAGGGAGGGGTGAGTGGTTCTTCCTGGGTCTCAGGGAGGAGTGAAAAGAAGTGGCTTAATAAATTGACTGGTTTAATAAGAGGGGGAAAAAAAAGGAATAGCAATAGGGAGTAAATCTAGCATCCTTTGACGAGGAGGGGACCCTACTCTGGTGTAGGATTGGATGGATGCTGGAGTCCCCCAAGGTGTTGCACACACCTTGCTGTGGAGGGAATCTCCTCCTTTTTTTGGTCACTTTCTTTCACATCGTTTTCTGCCCAAACCCAGCTGTCTGAAGGGTGTTTGCTGCACGGCAGGGGAGAGGCAGGGCCAGGCTCCTGGGGAGAGCTGCCCACAGGCTGCTCGTGCCAGGGCTGTCTTGTGGCACAGGGACTGTCCAGCACAGCCCAGTTTCATGGCTGGAATGCCTTGCCAGGCAAAGGTAACCTGTCCACAAAGCTTAGAAGCCCTGATGGTGATGAAAAGAGAAATATAAACCTGCTAGGGTCAAAATATTTGAGATTTAATAGGGAAGTAAAATGAAGCTTTGGGATTTGTAGAAAAGTAACATGTACGAGAAGTTTCTGCTGTGGCTTTGTTTGTTAGAAACAAAAAATATTGGATGCTTGCCGGAAGAAAAATGTATATCCTGAAAGACAGTGAAAGAGAAATATTAATAAAGGCTGGTGTGTAATACAGCTGGAAATAATGAAATGCTGACAGGGTATTGCAACTTGTTTTTTGAGGAGATGGTTAGAAAAGAAAGAAAATTTTATTCAGTTTTTGAATCATTTCATATTAATTTTAATTAGAAATGTCATAATTCAATAGGCCAAACATATTTTATGGAGCAAACTTGATCCTGACTTAGGAAGTACAGTAGCAGTATTGCTTTTAACCACTTTTTTTTTTTTTTTTTAAGAAAAAATAAGATGCTGTCTGATATGTCTCATAAATTGTGTTTTATCTTCTGTTCAGCTTTTGGGTGGATGTTTCTTCTCAGCATTTTAGAGTTAGGGTTGTTTGGAGCTCAGAAGGGTGGATAACTGGGATGAACATGGTGAGATGTGCTGGGCTTGGGTTTGTAATTGCCAGTGGGAAGCGTCCACTGACTCCTCTCTGCCCAGAGGGACCGTGGAGGAGAGATCACAGTGTGGGTGCCAGGGGAAGCAATGTCAATTTACCTTTCCAAAAATGAGCTAACAGTATTGACACAGGGCACTCTCATTCTGAGCTGTGAGAATTACCCTTCTTTTAATTAATGCTGTTACAATATTGCTGGCATTAACCAATCATTCAAAGATACTTTTGTAATTGAACTTGATTTTTTACATTGCTTCTACCTTCTGTGCTCCATGAAGATATTTTTCTCATAATTTCAACCAAAAAACACTTTAGGAATCTCAGCCACTTAGAAATGCTGCAATGAAAAGCTGAAGAAAGTTGATGTGAGAATGTGACAGCACATCACTTGATGAGGTATCTTAATAGGATTGCTACTAGCAAACTTCCTCTTAGTGGCTTTTACAAACTATGGTTTATTATATCAAACTGCTGCTATAAGAAATAAGGAATTAAAGAGAATGAATTAGACATAAAGGGAGAAAGGCCATAAGTTCTGTAGGGTTTTTTTTCTATCTGAGGTTTATTTTGCATGTTTTAATTTTGTTACGATAAATAATTGCAAAAATTTTAATTGTATATGTTCGTAGCATAAAAGTATAATAAAAAAATTGGAGTGTAACTTTAAAACAGCCACCAGCTGTAAATGCAGTCATTATTCAACCCATCTCACTACATAACTGCTGCTAGTTTGTGGGGTTTCCTGAATTCCCCAGATGGAGGAGGAATGATGCATCTGACTCCATGTTCTTAGAAGGCTAATTTACTTTATGATGTTATAGTAAAGAATGCTGTATTATATATATACTGAACTGTGCTAAAGAATAAAGGATACAGACAGAAGGCTACAAAGAATGATAATGAAAACTCGTGACTCCTTCCAGAGTCCTGACACAGCTGGCTGTGATTGGTCATTAAATTAAAACAGTTCACTTGAAACCAATCAAACAATGACCAGTTGGTAAACAGTGTCCAAACCACGTTCCAAAGCAGCAAAACACAGGAGAAGCAAAACAGATAATTTTTGTTTTATTTTTCTGAGGCTTCTCAGCTTCCCGAGAGAAGAAATCCTGGGCGAAGGGATTTTTCAGCAAATATGATGGTGACACTAGTTGGCATTTTGTAAACCACAGAATTGTGCTGCAGCTCTGATGTTCTCTGAAGCAGAAAGGAGCTGGGAGTGCAGCCTGCCCCGGTGGGGCTGTGCTCTGGGAGCATCACAGCACATCAGGGTGTGAGTCTGCTCTGCTCCAAGCCCACGGTGCTGGCTGCTGCCAGGATGAATGGCCCAGCTCCTGCTCACTTTATCGAGCTTCTTAGAGGCACAGAGATGTTGCAGTTCTGATTCTGCAGCTCGGGTCAACAGGGCTGGGCACAAGTACAAACACCTGGAGGCATCCTGGTGTTCTCTTTTAGTGTAAGTTAATTTTTTCTCAGTTATTGTCTTAGCATTTGACAGGTCTGTAGGATGGAGAAATTGCCTTTTTCAGACCCAGGCCAGACTGGGGAGGAGTGAGGAGCTGGGAGCTCTAAGGTAGCATCAGTGTCACCTCACACAGTCATGATGATGCACTCCACAGACCCTAAACTGTATTTTTTCCCGAAGTCATGTGGTTATAAAATAACAAAGGTATTTAGTGAGTTGACCTGGTTTGAGTGGTTATGGTTTCCATTATCTGAAAACTAGTGGGCTGAAATGTCTTTCACTAGTGGCTTGTTTTTGTTTTGATTTGTTTTGTTTTTTGTTGATTTTTTTTGTTGTTGTTTTTTTTTTTTAATTGTTTGAAATCAAAATTCTTTCTAACCTAGACTGGTCATTTATTGCTGTGCCCTTTTTTTTTTTAGTCCCTAACACATACAGGAGTACATGGATTCATGCATATATAGCAGTCAGATAAAAATACACAGAAAAAATGCTGAAATAGAGCAGTTTGTTGGCTGAACAAATGTGCTTGAGTGGAACATAGAAAGGATGTTTTAAGTATATGCTGGCCTGTCTCCCTACAAGCCTAAAGACACCACACACTGAGTTACTCGTTCTTTTATAATTCAAAGTCAAGCTACTGTAGTGCACCAATAGATTTTTTAGGCTCATATTAAATAATGAATTTTCACAGTACATGCCATAAAGTGAATTGGCAGGTTTTGTGAGTGATTGGACTGTAAATCTGAAATGAGACTCACTTCGTCACAGTTTCACTTCTTCCCACCAACTGTTCAGATGCCTCAGGTGCCAGAAAGGATTAGAAAACCCTGGGAGAAGGGATGGCAGTTCTGCTGAGGATGGGGAAAATGCAACACTATTTTTTTCTGCTTTTAGCTGAACATGGTGAGCACAGTGTGAAGCTTTACATTTTAGTCTTAGCCTGGGCCATAAGATGATTCTATTACAATGCATCAGTTACCTTTATGTTTATAATCAGGGCTAATGCCATAAAGTTACATCCCCCAGGTGTTTCACCCTGTTTTCAAGCATTGCTTTCTGTTACACCTCGAGATGTGAAACATAACCAAGTAGTACACAGTGACAGAAAAGAATTTCAAGTGGTGGTATAACTTTAAAATTACTTTTTCTTGACTCTGAGTCTAGCACAATTTTACACTAATACAGTCATGTTTTTAAAAAAAACCCTCCCTTTGCTAGCCATAAAATAAGTTTATGTTCCCAGAGGCATTGCAGGGGATGCTGTCATTAGGTGGAAGTGCCCAGCAGGAGGGAGCTGATAGCGGCTCTTTGAACCACCTAATCCTGGGTGGGGTTGCTGTGCTTTGGTTAATAACAGGAACTCCCACTGCCTTTATTAGGCTTCCATTTCACCCTCAAATTTTAAGTTTTCTTACCAAGGTTTTGTTGTGCTGAAAGAACTCCGAGCAAAGCAGCCTTTGTCATAAACTGAACATCAGCTCCAGGCAGATTCCCTGTGCAGGTAATTCCCTGTGCATTGTTACTTTTTGAAGGTAAGAGGAGTTTCACTGGGAGTTGGTGCATTAGCTATAAACTGATTAATCTGGGTCTCCTAGCCTGAGCAGCACTGACAAAATGCCTGAACCCAGGAGAGCAAGATTTCATCCTTATAAGGTGCAGGGTTAGCATTAAAATAATGCAAAATCAAACCAGGAGAGTCCAACTCCTTCTCACCACAGGTTCCTGGTTCCAGCACTGCCCATACAGTCTGAGATTTTCCTGGTGCTTTTGGGGTGTCCAGTGCATCAGGCCCTGGCTGACAAACTCCTGCCATAGATTGGAGTCAAATGGATCTTTGTGTCTGAGAGCTGGAGCAGAGATGTCAGCCAAGAAAAATCAGGGCAGCAAAATGTACCAGAGTGTCTGCAAAGCTGGGTCACTGTTCCATTGGCTTGGAGAGCCCTTTCCCTCGTTAATAAATCCTGGTGCATGCTATGTGTGCTTGTACACTTCCAGAGTTTCTCACTTCTCTTAAAAGCAGTGGAGAGTGTTTGCACACCAAGAGATGCATTTGATGTATTATTGGCTCTGCAAGTTAGGAGTTACTCAGCAGCTCAGGCAGGAGGCATGGCCAAAAAGAAAAAGAAAAAAATACTTAAATTTGTTTTTCATATAAAGATATTTGTCTTGAGAGAAAAAGTAACATGTATGATGTATTCTATTCATGCTTTGCCCATATTTATATTTATTTTGTGTTCTTAAATAACACTGCATGAAACATCATGCTGAGTGAGGTGATCTTACTCTCTTGTGTGAGAACCATTAGAAATTACCCCAGAATGCTGTCATCCTCCTTGGCTAATTACCAGACAAGGCACTGATTAAGATTAAACACAAACAAATAGATTTTGCATTGTCTGAGGTACATAGATCAAAAGTTAAAGAAGAGTTCTCTTGAACAAAGAACTAATAATGATTAAGAGCTAGCTTTCTTCTCTTGTACCTTTCAATTGATTGTGGGCCTGCCTGGCTTGATGGATTAAAATCAGTAATTTAGAAGCTGACAAAACAATACATTACAGAAAGGATAAGAGTCAACAAAAATGATACAAATCATCCCAACTGTAACATTTAAAGCTTTTAGAGTGTGACAGCTTTGAACTTTTTTCCCCATTTTCCCCAAAATCTCAGGCTTGCAAGCAAATTAATTGGTGTCATGTTTTCAGCTATGGAGAGGGGAGCCTAAACCATTTCAGAATTTAAGAACAGGAAATAAGAAGGGAAAAGGTTGGGCTTGATGATCTCAGAGGTCTTTTCCAACCTAGCTAGTTCTGTGAAAAGAGAAAGTGTGACTGTTAGGATGGAGGAGAAGGATCAGTGATGGACTGTGGACTCTTGCATTGCATTCTAGATGTTCAAAAAGGGGTTACCAGGATATACTTTGGCTGTAACCTTTCACCATAACTTCAGTGATGCCACTGATATCACTGATAAAGTGTTATATCACTTTTTAAAGGAATAGGGGAGTTCATCTTCAGTTTACAGAGGTGCCATCCTGCTGCTTCTGTTCACGAGAGAGGTGGAAAGACTGTCTGAGGGGATAGAGGGGGGACGACAGAAAAGGCAGCTGAAATGGCCTGAAACAGCAAAATTTGGCTGAAATTGTCTGAACAATAATTTCACCAAGTTGATCTGGCAGCAGCAATCTGAAAGGTCATGAGTAGAGCCAAGATGGAAAAAAAAATTGTTAATTGTAAAGTGATGTGATGAAGTGAGAATTTAAGGTCTCCAGATGGATATCAAGTGCTGCATCTTAGAAATGCTACCCAGAAAAAATCTACAAGATTTCCCATGAGCTCAAAATTATGAATTTATGGGAATTTGAAAAAGGAGGGCCTGGAAGCTGATGGGCAATAGGAGAAAGAAAGTTCTGCTTTGAACTCAAAGCTTTTTTAGATATCCATGAGGAGATTTGACAAAGACAAGATTTAATTCCAAGTGTCTACATTAGAGAGCTGACCCCATGAGTCATATGAAAATGTCTTAGGAGGTGATAAATAGCCAAAAATAAGATGTGTAGGGAAAAGAGTGGGAAAGCAAGGACAGGCATCTCTTAGAGCCCCTGGAAAAAGCTGATGGCAGACAAGGAGCTGACAGAGATAATGGAGAGGGCAATTACAGGAGGAATTATCATCAGCTGTCTGGCTGCTGGCACAGAAAGTGGGGTAGAGATTGGGTGAGAATGGGCACAAAGAACTGGCTTGTAGCTTTGGCTTACAAAGCATTGATTAGAGGGCTCTGTCAGGCCCATGTCCTTAACAGATGGATTCCTTGGGAGGACAGAGTGGGAAACTCCTGTGTGTGATGCTGGACTCTGCATCCTGCAGGCTTCAAGAGGTGATGTCACACAAAGGTGCCAGAGAACTGTAAGACCAGAGGGGGAGCAGAGTGGATATGGAAGGGTGGAAAGAAAGGAAAGTGGTGTCAGAAGGGGAAGAGAAGGATAATCTTACACCAAACAGCAGAGGCCTTAAGGATTCTGAGGAGAGAAAGGGCTTTCCTGAAATAAAACAAGGGAGTGGGGATCATTTTAAGGAGAGCACCAACCCTTCAAAGCCTGGCTGATGTCTCTGGGAGCTGCAAAGGCTGAAGAGTTCAGCATGAAGTCTGTGTGTCTGTCCTGCTGCTGCCCTGGGCACAGGGGATGAGCATTCCTACTCCCTCTTTGTGGAAAAAAGCCACAATTTCTACAAACAAAAAAGTCTGGACAGTTTTTGCAAAAAGACACAAAATGGGCAGTATGTTCTCCACTTTTATAATGGAATGCAATGTTAAGATAAAAATAAATAGCAGCACAAAACCTCTTCTCTTTAGGAGTCTGAAATGGAACTTTCTTCATACTTTCTTGTTTTAAGGAGAAAACTATTTATTTTCTTAATGAGGTATTCTAGTGCAATGTTTGTTGTTTTTTTTTATAAAATGCTAGTCTTATTCCTCTAGTTTTCCTTCATTTGCTTTTAATAATACTTATGAAATAGAATAATCTGTAGGTGCTACCAAGTCTGAGCCTTCAGGCTATTGCAATCACACAGTTTGAATGTAATTATTGTAAAGAGCCAAGTTGTTGTTATACCTGATTATAGCTGGAAAGGAAGGTAATTGAAATGAGATAAAATAAAGAGTTGGCAGAAAACTCTTGCACTTCTCAATATTTTGCTATTTTTACCAGGTGTCACTTGAGTGTTTTGCAACATTTTTTTTTATTATTTACTTCTTTTTCTAACTAATTATTAAATTTCATGACCACCTTGCTTAGTTTGAGGCAAAATTGCTTTTGTTGTGTCTGTGCTGCTCTACTGGAGTAGTTATGCATAATAATGAATTAAAGTTGATAATGGCTGAAACTTCACATTCTATGACTTATTTTTCCCTTTTTATGTAGTTCCAAGGCAAGTTTTAGGGAATAAGAGAGTCTTTTTTTATACGAAATGCTCACACCAGAGGTAACATATTAAAATAAGTAAAATGGTAAACTGAAATACTCCTAAGGCAGATCTCTGAATCCATGT
Organism: Euphonia xanthogaster; assembly: GCA_034509185.1. NCBI lineage: Eukaryota > Metazoa > Chordata > Aves > Passeriformes > Fringillidae > Euphonia > Euphonia xanthogaster. The sequence continues at coordinate 3,940,677 of JAYDZK010000044.1, forward strand.
CTGGGTTAGTTCCATCTGCTTGTCTGTTGGATCTGGTTTTAGACAGAAACACCTTAATAAGCATCTTAGAGATGCCACATGTAGGTTTTGCAACAGGATGTTGCAAATTCTAAATCTGTACTTGTGTCCAAGGAAAGACTTGAGAATTTAATGGAGAATAAATCCATCAGGAAATTGTAAATAAACACAAAAATATCCCAAGAAGTTTCAAACCCACAAACTGCTGAGTGGGAGAGCACTGAGGGGAATGCTTATTCCTCCTCTGCCCCCCTACAAATGAGGAAATCTAAAATTAGGAGCAGTTCAGAGGGTGGAAATGTGAAAATAGACCTTTCCTTCAAGTGGAGGAGTTATCTCAGGCAGTTCTGTAATTATGAAATGGCTACTTGGGGGAAAAAAAAAAAAAAAGAAAAAGTAAAAACCAAAAAACTGATGGAATGAAGCTGTTGTCCTCAAAGTAATAGTAAAAAAACCCCTCAGACTAATTGTTTTTGATCTGAAGCTACCTGCCTTTGTTATTTGCCTGGCCAGCCTGCAGTGACAGCTCTAGGAATTAATGGTGACCTAATTATTGTCATTAAGCAGGTGTACCCAGTGTGGGTTTTCTTGTGTTGGGTTTTTTTTGTTGTTGTTTGCAAATCTCCATGACATTCAGAAGTAAATGTAAAAGAGCAGACAATAATTAGGCATACCTAGAAAAATACCTCCCAAAAAAAGATATTTGGAATAATTATCTGTTCTGCAGTACCAAGTCAGCAGTTTTTGCAAACTTTAAGATAAGATAATAAAAGATGAAACAGGAAAGCTTATTTCAGGTTTTAAGAAAGATGTAAGCAATTTTAAACTGTACTTTTTCCCCAGGGAGACTTTAGAAACATTTCTGATGAATTAAAGTATAATAAAAGTATTTGCCTGGATGATAATGTATTTTTCCTATTAATTTCTTAATTTCTAGAGTGCATAATTGTAGTTCTCAGGGGTGTGAGGTTAAGGCAGTGTGTTTCCATGGTGAAAGTATACACTGTATTCCTTTTTTTCAGCAGGTGGTGTGGGTTTCTTGGGCTTGGTGGTTTTTGTTTGGTTTTTTTTTTTTTTTGGTTGGTTGGTTGGTTTTTTCTTTGGTGTTCTTTGTTAGTTTTCTTTGATAGTTTTTTTTCTTTTTGTTTGCTTGGTTGTTTGTTTTTCTGGGGAGGTTTAGGTTTTTGTTTGGTTGGGTTTTTGTGGGTTTGTTTGGGTTTTTTGTTTGTTTGGGTTTTTTGTTTGTTTGGGTTTTTGTTTGTTTGGGTTTTTGTTTGTTTGGGGTTTGTTTGGGTTTTTTGTTTGGGGTTTTTTGGTTTGTTTTTTGGTAAGAGCTATTTGTCTTTGCTACAAATTTTGGAGAAATCAGAAGGTACCTGCCTAATCCAATGGGACAGTAAAGAACATTTATAAGAGTCATGTTTGTGAAATTCTCTGTTCTTAGAGAGGAATGGGGAGTAGATGCCTTTCAAACAGTGCCCCCTCCCAAAAAAACCCCAAAACCTGAGTCTCAGGAGGGATTGGCTGCAGGTTGTGCTTTGAGCAAGAGCAGGCACCAGGTGAGTCCAGGAGATGGCTGAGTTCCTTATGAGGTTGTGGAGTTGAAAGATAAAAATCATCTGGTTAAACATGCCCTGAAAAGGCAAAGGTACAAAATCAAAGTGAATTTCTGGCTCTGAGTTAGTGCCAGAGTCACCAGTATAAATGGCAATGGTTTGGGCTTTCCTCTCCAGTTAGGCAGGACTCCACTCGAGTTAACCTCATAAACTTGAAGGGTTATTGGTTATAAAATGAATGGCTGTGCTTTCTCCAATTTTGTTGGTGCTGAACCTGTAATTGATGTTGGCAATTTCAACTAGCAAGTACCTTTAGTCACAGAGAAAAAACACGTTGTAAAGGAATGCAAATCCCTTAAAACACTTGAAGTATTTTTATTTTCTTTGATTTTACCACTTTTTCTGCAGTACAGAATGATGACCTTGTGGTACCTTAAACTTTTTTTGTTTACCCCCACAGTTGAAAACATTCCTGTATATATTGTCATTGTTTTAAACATAATTTATTGCAGGTCTATTGAGAACCTATGAAGTAACACTGTTTTTTTCCGCTCAATTTAGATAAAAAAGCAATCACTCCCACCCCTAAAAAACCCCAAACATAACACAGAAATGAAAAGATAAAGACTGTGGTCCTTTAAAATCTTAGATATGTGAGACCATGGAAACAGTAGGAGCAGGAGTGAAAGTGATGCCCTGTGCAGGCTGCCCTAGAGCAGAGGCTGGAAAGAGCTACAGAATAAAGCAGGGATTTATTAAAAGGATCTCCTCAATGGATCCACCTTGGGCAGCACAGGAGCCCAGCCAGGGCTGCACCCAAGATGAACCAAAATGGTTCCAAAATGCACAACTGGTCACGGGGTCTGTCACTTTGATCGGTTCTGCTCCATTTGCACCTTGCAGTTCATTGTCCCATTCCAGCTTTAGCCCATCCAGTCCCACCCTGCTTGTTTTTCTCTCTCCAGCCCACAAGGTTTGTGCTCTTGGGCTGAGATTTGGGTCATTTGTCCTTGGTGCCCAGCTGGAGCAGGAATTGTTTTGTCTCCCTGCTCTGTGAGGAGAGCTCAGCATCCCCTGATATGAAGCTCAGACCCACACACTAAAGCAGCACAGGATCTGAAACACAGAAAAGCTGAACCCGAGGCATCAATCCTGATCTGCAGCCATCCACAGCCATCGGCCTCTCAGGATACACTGGTTGCAGTCATGCATGTGGATCAATGTGCATCAATATTTTTCCCCCTAAAATGAAGGCCTGGCTCCTGTTTAGGATGGGAGGCCACTGCCATTGGTCACTCACAGGTAGGGCAGGAGCCCAGGGCTCAGATCTCCCCATCAGTATTTCCTTGGCAACCTCTTCAAACCCAGTGTGCCAGGAAGGTGATCCAAACCTGTACATAAATTACATCCCTATAAACATCCCTTCCTCACCTCCAATCCCTCTGCACCACATGCAGAACAAAGCCTGTCCCTAGCTGTGCCTTAGGCCAGTCCCCAAAACCTCTGGGAGATGGTTTGAGGAAGGTTCCAGCTCGCTGGTTTCCTTGGGAAAACCTGTGGAGAGGGTTTGTGCCCCTGAATCCCTTTCCAGGCACGGACAGTGCTCCAGCACATCCCTTGCAAACACAAACTCATGGAAACAACCAAACCAGTGCTGCTTCCTTGAGGTGCCTCTTCCTAAATCAAGCACAGACCTGATCTAAGCAGGAGCAGATGAGCTCTGAGCCGAGCTGTCCGTGGGTGCCAACCTGCCCCATGGTTTGCATCACGAGGAATATGACTCTTCCTCCTGGGAAGCTCCCAAAAACTCATCTTAGTCATAATTTAAACGTCTCCATTCCCCTGCAAGCTGGTGTGCATCATTTCCCTGGAGCTGACAGAGGGGCTGGTGCATTCCCTGGTGGTGCAGGATGCTTTGACTTTCCCAGCTGGTAGAGAGGAGCTCCCTGAGCACATGCTGGAGTGTTACTTTGTCCGGCATGGTTTATTTTACAGAAATGTGTATTCTCCTCCAGCATTTGTCAGGGACAGATTGCTTGAGACAGTGCTGGAGTAGATTGTTCTTAGCCAGCAGCAAAGCTAATCTCCTTTGGATCCCATCAGAGGTGGGGTGCCAAGTTGGCTGGGGAAATAGGCATTAAAAAAAGCACATTTCAGGGCTCTGAGGATTAACATCTTGGCACGGTGCGTCTGGGCCCTGTGCTGTTGACACTTTTCCCTGCTTTACGTTATGCATGGAGCAAATGTAATGTGTATGTGAGACTGTAGTAACTCAAATCCAGTTCTAAATAATGTCACTGGGCTGCACGGTGCCAAATTTATCCACAGCATAAAAATCTCAGTTGTGCAGTCGGGGGGGGAAACATTCTCCAAAGAGGTGGAAAGGAGCTGGCTGTTCCTGGGAAGGAGGCGAGGGAGATCTCACCCTGTCTCCAAGTGCCAGCTAAAGCTGCTCAGCTCTGAGCTGACCCTCCTGGAGCCTTTTCCCCGCTCTGGCATCACCTACTGGAGGCCACACCACCTGGGCAGGACGCAGCTGGAGCTGTGCAGGGGGTTTGGGCGACTCATTTGTGCATTTCCAGCGCGTGCTTTTAGACTTTTATGTTCAAAAATGGGGGGGGGGGGGAACCCCAACCCCGAGCCCGCAGCTGCCGCGGTGCCGGCCGGCAGCCCCGGTGATGTCGCTGTCCCCTCCGGCAGTGCCCGGCGCGCTGCGGGGAGCGGAGCGTGGTGACAAGGGACATCCGCTGCTCGGAGGAGGAGAAGCTCTGCGATGCCAGCGCCCGGCCCCTGGCCGAGAAGAACTGCACGGGGCCACCGTGTGACCGGCAGTGGACAGTGTCCGACTGGGGACCGGTGAGACCCCGCCGCGGCCGCCTGGGTGGCCCTCGTGTCTCTCCGCAGGCTGGCTTGTCCCTGCTGCTCCTGCGGGTTTTGGGGTTGGGCTCATCAAACAAACCTGCACTTGGGTCCCAACAAACCTGCAGGCAGCCTGTGCTGCGAGCTGGCCTCAAACAATTCCTCTGCTTTGGCTCTCTCGGGTCACCTCTGCCAGCACTGTCACCCTGAGCCACCCTGGCTCGGGCACTGGGGGTGATCCAGCATCCCAGTGGATCCTGTTCCTTCCCCTGGGCTCCTGCCTTGTGGGGGATGTGGTACAGCAGGGGTTAAACCCTGAGAGACCTGGCTGAGGGCCTTGGTGGGTGTCAAAATCCTCTTGTCTGTCTGCTGCACAGCATTCCTTGGCAATGCTGATGCTCCATGCCCAGAAATTGAACCTTTTAACTTCTTTCCCTTTTTTTATTTTCTGTTTCCCCCTTTCTCTTTTCCCTTTCTCCCCTTTACCTTTTCTCTTTCCTGCTTTCCTCCCTTTCCCTATTTTTCTTTCCTCCTTATTTTCTACTCTCCTTTGCTCTCTCTTTTTTTTTTTCCTCCCCCCCACCCCGTCTTTTTCCCTTCCTGCACAATTCTGCTCCAGAGACCCCCTCCATCCCAAGCTATTTTTACCCAGGTTTTGATCCATTCACATCAGCTAAAAATAATTAGTTTCCATGGCAGCAGCAGTGCTAGGAAACACCGAGAGTCTCTGCAAGAGCAGCCACGGAAGCGCGGGGAGCGCTGGCTGCTCCGGGCACTGGGGGCTGGATTTTTGCAGCCACTTCCTTGGTCCCCTTTGCTTTGGCCTCTTTGGGAGCCACTCTGGGGTTCCCTGCTCGTGGTGCTTCCCCTTTTGCCTGCCCTGAGAGATGCTGGGTGCTGGGGCTCTGGCACAGGTTGCCCAGAGAAATTGTGGATGTCCCATCCATCCCTGGAAGTGTCCAAGGATAAACCTATCCTTTCCCAAACCCCTGGACAGGGTTTGGAAAAGCCTGGGGTAGCAGAAGGTGTCCCTGCCTACAGCAGGGAGTTGTAACAAGATGATTTTTAAGGTCTCTCCCAACCCAAACCAGTCTGGGATTGCGTGGTGGTGGAATCTCTGTCGGAGGATCTGCTGAGCATCCCCGTGTCTGTTTAAAGCCCCCAAAACCCTGTGAAATTTGGGGGAGGCGGGTGTGGGGAGGCAGCTGGGCCCTGTGGGGGCTCTGTCCCTGCTGTGGGGGCTCTGTCCCTGCTGTGGGGGCTCTGTCCCTGCTGTGGGCTGGGCCAGGGGGGGATCCCTGGCGCTGAGTGCCCGCTGTGGTTGCAGTGCAGCGGCGGCTGCGGGCAGGGCAGGATGATCCGGCACGTGTACTGCAAAACCAGCGACGGGCGCGTGGTGCCCGAGTCCCAGTGCAACCTGGACACCAAACCCCTGGCCATCCACCCCTGTGGGGACAAGAACTGCCCCTCACACTGGCTGGCACAGGACTGGGAGCGGGTAAGTGCGGATCCTGCGTTTTGGGGTGCCCTAGAGAGGGTGGGACAGGGTGTGCACCTCTCAGATGTGCTTTGGGGTGCCCTAAAGGGCTCAGGATGGGGTTACAGCTCTCAGGGGTGCTCTGGGGTGCCCTCAGAGGGCTCAGGATGGGGTTACAGCTCTCAGGGGTGCTCTGGGATGCCCTCAGAAGGCTCAGGATGGGGTTACAGCTCTCAGGTGTGCTTTGGGGTGCCCTCGGAGGGCTCGGGATGGGGTTACAGCTCTCGGGGGGCTCCTGTGCTTTGGGGTGCCCTAAAGGGGTCAGGATGGGGTTACAGCTCTCAGGGGGCCCTGCTCATGACCCCACAGTGCAACACGACGTGTGGCCGGGGTGTGAAGAAGAGGATCGTGCTCTGCCTGGAAATTGTCAATGGCAAGATCAAGACCCGCAGCCCCTCTGACTGTGACGTGGCCAAGAAGCCCGTGGAGGAGAGCACGTGCTTCGAGAGGCCCTGCTTCAAGTGGTACACCACCCCCTGGTCTGAGGTGAGCTGGAGGGGGCCCCAGGGCTGTGCTGCCCCATCCCTTTGCACCAAGGGTCTCTCTGCCTGCAGAACCCCCAGGAGATGGGTGAGTCCCTGCAGGACGTGGTCCCTGAGGGAACACCCTGGCTGTTTTTCCTGCATGGTGCAGCTGGGGCTGTCTGTGCTCAGGGAGAACAGGATTGAGAGGGGCTGTTTGGGACCAGCTGTAGCTTTGTTTTTTCTTTATTTTTTTTTTTGCCTGGGGGTGTGCGTGGAGCCCACAGGGTGGCTGCCCCATGGATACAGAATTTGGGGGTGCTCCATCACCCTGCACAACCCAAAAGGCAGCCAGGGTTCAGTGGCCAAGGGTCCAAGCCATGGGCTTCCTCCAAGCCCTCCTGGATGCAGCCTCCCTGATGTGAGCTCCAGGAGCCTCATTTTTAGTCTTGCAAACCCTATAATTAGCCAAAGCAGCCCTGCTGTAATCCCAGCTCCACGAGGCATCCAGAGGGCAGCAGGCAGTGAGTGCTGGGCCCAGCAGTGGCTCCACACACCCTGCAGGGATGCACAGAGACCCCACAACCCCACTCATGGTGCTCTGGGGATTCCATGGCCACCCACGTCCTACAGAGCATCGCCTGGACTGGGCTAGCTCGTTTGTGGCCCCCTGTGAAGGGCAGCAGCTGCAGGGAGGATGTCAGAGCCAGGGGATGGGACCACATCCACCTACCCTGGGCAGAGGCTGATGCTGCTGGCAGCAAAGGCAGAGCGAGGGGACAGCGGCGTGGCGCTGGGATGTGACATTCCCCTCCTGCCCTAGCATGCCCAGTGAGCAGGCTGTGGCTCAGAACAGTTCCCTGGCATGGCAGGACCTTGCCTCACCCTTTCTCTCTGTCCCCCAGTGCACAAAAACCTGTGGGATTGGTGTGAGGATGCGGGATGTGAAGTGCTACCAGGGCAAGGACATCGTGCGGGGCTGCGACCCGCTGGTGAAGCCGGTGGGCAAACAGACCTGTGACCTGCAGCCCTGCCCCACAGAGCCCCCAGGTGAGCCCCACAGCCTTGCTTTTCCATGGATCCCTCCAGCAGCACTGCCCCATTTGGATAATCATCCCCAGGAGGACACCAGGGACAGCTCTCCCTCTGTGGCCAAGTAATGCACAGGCTCCTTCTGGAGATAAGAGGAGAGCTCAGAACTGTGCTCTGACCCGAAGATAAAAGGGGCCTTTGGAGAGCTGGTTCGGGTGCTGCTGCTGTAAGATTCCAGCTAGAGCTGAGGAAGTTCTGTCTGTGCCATTATTTTAATGATTTTTGGTCTTGGGGTGTCCTGTGGGATTTGTAACTATCTCGTTATCTGGCTCGTCTGCTGGCTCAGAGTCCCTGTGATCTTTAGCAAACACACAGTTCTAATCCTCTAATAGGATTTGGGAATAAGGACAGTGTGGGAGAAAAGCACGAAAATGGGTGACAGATTTGGGGCCAGCTCCTGGCTCAGCTCTGGGTGCTCTCAGCTGCCCACTCCCTTGGGATCCATGGAGCTTGGGAGTTGCCTCAAGGCCACCTTGCCCTGGGAGCAACGTGGTTTCATGCATCTTATGGATTTGAAGCAAAAAATATGTATGTAAAAGTAGAAATCCTATGGGTTTGAAGGAAAATATTGCACTGAAGGAGTCGGGAGAGTACTGAAGCAACCTCTCTGCTGGATTCCCATTCCCTTTCTCAAACAGCCTCCTTGGGATAGAAATTGTGAATCCCTACCAGTTGTCCTCTTGACTTGGGGACAGCTCAGTGCCTTGGTGGCTCCAGCAGTCCCTGGGCAGCTCTGTTTTACAGCAAAGCCATTGAGCTTCAGGGCTGGGAGCAAGTGAGACTCCCCAAGCCTGGCCAGGTGTGAAGGAACAGATCAGCCTGCTCGTGCCTTTGCCCATGCTGACAATGGCATTTCTGGAGAAGCTCCATGGTGCTTTCCAGGGGATGTCAGGGGGGTGGCAGCCACAGCTGGGCTGATGTTGTTGCTCATCCCATGGTGTTTCGAGCTGTGTAGGGTGGAAAATGACCTCATGAGGTCACAATTGTTTATTTTCTTTTTCTTCTCCATGGTACCGTGGGAGACAGGGTGCCTGCCTGCTCCCACCTGCCAGCAGCCACGAGACAGTGGCACTAAAACTGGCACAAATAAAGCTCCAGCAACATTTTACCTTGGGCTGGGAACAGCAGGAGAGACATAAATTAAGGGAGAAATCCTACCCTGACCACCTACTCTCCAAGTGCTTTAACACAGGTTAAACCAAAAACCAGCCACCCCAGGCCCAAATTACTTCAGCACCCGAGGAAAAGCAACTGTAGCTGTCAGGGATTTAACCTGCTTCCAAAGCAAACAAACCTGTGCCACATTTTCAGGCACTTCATGCCCTGCTAAAGTCTATTTTCTCTCCCTGCAGATGACAGCTGCCAGGACCAGGCAGGAACCAACTGTGCCTTGGCCATCAAGGTGAACCTGTGCAGCCACTGGTACTACAGCAAAGCCTGCTGCCGCTCCTGCCGAGCCCCCCACTCCTAGGGCAGGGCTGCCTGAGCCAGGGCTCCACTTCCCCCACCCTCACACCCCTCACGCTGCTGACAAGGATGCTTTTGGCCTGGTTTGTGTGTCCCCACCCAAGCAGAACTCCTCTCCTGGCCGCTGGACGTTGGGAGCCCCCCCGGGGTCAGAGCTGTACAGAAATCTTGTATATTTGATTCCCCCCCACCCCTCCCCAAAATCCAGCTACACCCAAGGGCCTGTCCTGTTTCTTCCCTCAGTGCAAGGCTGGGGTTGGCGAGGGGAAGGTGTGAGCTCTGGGAAGTGCAAGTTTCCCTTCACAAAATGGGCTTGGTGCCTCTCTCCTGATTTATCCCGAGGCTCTCGTTCGCTGAATTAACGTGGTGGGAAGCTGATCCTCGTTTGTTAAATAAACTCCAACCCCTTTTTTTGTAATATGTAGGTGTATACTTTTTCAGAGAATTTTATCTTATAATCAAATGTTAGTTTCATAGTCCTTACAACCCCACCCTGATGCTGACATATTGTATATAATATGGAAACATAACTGCACTTTATATCACAAAAAAGACGTGCTCTTTTTTAATATATTTGTTTACAGACAGTGAACTTTATCCATATAATCATTAATTTGTACTCATATGTATATTTTAATAAAGTTGTCATATTTATGGTGGTATTTTGTTTTATTCTCCAGTTTGTAGTGGAGTGTTGGGAGCACTGGAATTGGGGCTGGGGATTTGCTGGTGCCCAGGGGAGGCAGAGCAGCTTTAAATCAGGAGAATCACAGCTGCTGGGACAGTGATGCAAGGAAAAGTCCCAACAGTGGGGGGATTTGGGGACTTTGGGGGGTCCTTTGGGGTTCTGTGGCTTAGAAGCTGCAGCCTTGGAGCTCCTCAGGGGTGTGGGAGCAGAGAGATTTCACATGGTGCCAGTAAGAAAAGGGCCTTTCTGAGCTCCCAAGGGGTTATTGCTCTGTGTTTTTACTGGTGTGACCCCCAGACACTGAGCCAAAGGCTCTTTAGCATCCTCCAAACTTCTCTGTGAACCCCAAGTGCTGCTGCAACCCTCCCTCAGCAGCTGGGATCTCCTGAGTGCTTTGCAAACACCACCTCAAATTTGCAGATGCAGGGGCAAAAAAAAAAACCCCAAACAACCAAACAACAAACCACAAAACCCATGTCAAAGTAATTTATTTCTTTTTAATTTTTTTTTTCTTTTTTGACTTTTTCCCTCCCCAAATCTGAGATTCCCAAAGTCCTGTACAACAGATCACCAGGTGAAGGTTAGTGAAAGCCAACCATTTGCTGAATTTCCAAGCTACAAGGGAAAGAAACAAGGAAAAAAAGGAGGAAAGGAAGGCTGGTAGGAGAAATCAGGAAAAATGGGAAGAGAAGGGCTCAAGGCATGGGAACAAACCCCAGTGAGAACTGTACATGGGGGCATGGCCTGAGTGGCTGCATCCCTCTGGGATGTGCTGGGCCACAGGGACCGAGCCCGGAATATTAAACACGTAGGAAACCAACCCAGCCCTCCCCACCCCAAACAGAACCCCCCCAGAAAGTCAAAGATACTCATTTGCAAAGACTGACTTGTACTTCAAAAGGTTTCCCGTGGAATTAAAAGCCCTCCGTGGTTTGAAGTAAAATACCCAGCCAAGCTGCCAACAGTGTCCGTGAGCCCCGGGGGCTGCAGCCAGGGCTGCTCATTCCCAGAACATCTTTAAAAAGGAAAATCCCCCTGGAGCCCAGCCCTGAGGCCATCTGAGTCTCTGTGCAGCCAGTCCATCCTCACCAGCCATCCCCAGGTGATGATTTAACCTGAATAATGCCCAGTCCAGGAGAAACAGGGAGTTCTGTCCCATGGAGCGTGGTGAGGTCAGAGGGGAGGAATGGAGACAGCCAGGAGGAACCGGAGCAGGAGGCTCCTCAGTGCTGCAATTCCTCTCCTAAATCTCTGAGTAAGCCCAAGGGCTTCCTTGCAGCACATCTGGTGCAGAGGGATCAGCTCTGAGCCTGCTGCTCCCCCAGGGCTGTCCCTGCTGGATCCAGAGGGGACAGAGCTGGTGCCACAGCCAGGCTGCCCAGCCATGGCAAATGGCTCCATGGAAAATGCAAATTCGAGGTTTTGACTAAATTTAAAAGTGTTTTGACACTGTCCTGGATGGGGGAAAAGTATCATTTTTCTTTTATTTTTGTTTAAAAAAACTCTCCCAAACAAATAAATGTGTGTAAAAATGTGCATGCAAGGGGTGGGCACACACACGGTGACCCCTGAGCCATGGAGCCCTCAGCCAGAAGCTGTGTGTGGCATCACTCGGAGCAGGGATGCTGATTATCCACAGGGATATTCCTCCATCCCAAGGTGTGCTGTGTGGGATTTCCATCACTGACTAATGCAGAGGTTTTACATCCCCAGCCCAGCTCCTTCAGGGGGTCCATGAGGCCGCTCTGGGGGTCTCCAGGGACAGGCCCAGCCGCCATCCTAACCCTGAGGGGATTGTGCCTGGCACCTGGGGTTGTGCCTGGCACCTGGGATTGTGCCTGGCACCTGGGATTGTGCCTGGCTGGGGCAGTGGGATGGGCTGGGAATGGTGCAGGGCTCACAGCCACAGCCACCCCCACAGCTGCAGCAGGGAGCAGCACAGCACAGGCTGGCAGAAGGGTGGACAGTGACATTTTGGGGTTGCTGAGTGTATCCTGGGGCCCCCAGGCAGTGACATTTTGGGGGGGCTGAGTGTATCCTGGGGCCCTGACCTGCAGCACGTTTTCAGCCACCCATGAGCCCCATCATCCGCTCATCACCCCTGGCCCAATGGTGAGGAGGGGCAACTCCTCCGTAGAAAAGGATGCTCAATATCAAAATCCTCTTTATAAAAGAAAGAAACAAGCAACACAGCAGTGGGAAACCTCCTGTTCCAGCTGCACCCCCACACTCCTCACTTCAGTTTGCTCTGCTCCCCCTTTATACCCCCAGCCCTTCGAAATACATTCACTTCATTTTTTTTTTTTTTCCCTTTTTTCCCTATTCAAAACTCCTCCACGAATTCCAACCAGCCCTCCCCGCTGTCCAAAGCCCCCGGGGCTGGGTGGGGAGGCGGCAGCTCACACATCGGTGCTGATGCTGCGGCTGCGGGAGAACGCCTCCCGCATGGCCGAGAGCCGGTTGGGGTTGAGCGCCTGCAGGTTGGACACGGGCAGCGCCAGATCCTCCTGGCTCACCGTCTTGTAGCTCACCCTGTCCCCCCCGTTGTGCAGCTCCTCGGGGGGCTCCTGCAGGAAGAAGGTGGGGGGCTCCTGCAGGAAGGATGTGGGGGGCTCCTGGAGGAAGGATGTGGTGGGCTCTTGGAGGAAGGAAGTGGTGGGCTCTTGGAGGAAAGAGGTGGGGGGCTCTTGGAGGAAGGAGGTGGGGGGTTCTTGGAGGAAGGAGGTTGGGGGCTCGTAGGGGGTGCAGCTGGGGCAGCTGGGCCGGCTCTGGGCTGGTTTTTTGGCGAAGGGGGATGAGGAGTAGAGCGAGGGGCCGTTGGTCAGCACTACGTTGCGGTTGCAGTGCAGCGGAGGGATGTGCGAGTGCACGGCGAAGTCGGGCTCCTCCTCGTCCTCCTCGGATTCATCCTTCTTGCAGCAGTAGTACTGAAACGGGAGGGGCTCAGCTGGCACCCCCAAAGCCCCCACACCATCAGGCCTCCCCACTGAGGCACCCCCAGCCTTACCTGGAGCCTACAGTAGCAGAGGACGGCGATGATACAGAGTAAAATGACAGTCGCTAATATTCCACCTGTGATGACCACGGTCCCGGCTGTCATCCGCCCTCTTCTCCATTAACAGCCTGCAAAATGGAGTGCACGGGGTGAGGGGATGGGCTGCAGAGCCCCAAGCTCTCTGCTTACCCCCCTTTGAAGCGGGCTAAAAAGCAGAAGGGCTCTGAAGAGCAGAATCAGGATCCATTGGGCACCCGTGGAAAGTCACCAGGAAGTCCCCAGAAATGCCATCTTGCAGGTGTAAGGGTTAAAAACTTCATGCAGTGGGTGAGAGACTGAGTGAGGAGCAGCTCTGGGGTCACACCAAGAGGGAGAGCCAAGGGAAATAACACCAGCCACCAAGGGCACTCTCCCAGCTCCTACCTGGTGGCAGAAAGCTCCAGTGATGGGAGAAGGAACTTTGCCATAAGGATTTCTGACCTGCACTCATTTTCTCTGAGCCTCTAATCCATTTTCCCCATGAAAACAATGTGGTATTTTAATTTGGAATAACCTCAGCTGCTAAGTGAGCCTTTAATGAGTGCAGGGAGCAGGGTGCTGCCCTCCCTGAGAGCAGGACCTGTCCGAGGCACCAGGATCCTCCACTTCACCACGGCCAAGCCACAGTGCTGGGGGACTCTGGGGGCACCCCAGGATGATGTTTGACAGCCCCAGATGAGCTGTCAGTGGTCATCACAGAGATGCTGTGGCTCAGCTTGTGTTTTGGGATACCACCAGCACTCTTCTCTCCCTGGAACACCCCTTGGGAGCTGGCACAGCACAGGGAACAGAGCAGGGACAGAAGGTCCCTGTCCCTGTCCCTGGGCTCTCCCAGAGGGCAGATGCTGTGTATCATGCACAGCACAAGCCCTGCAACACCAGCAGGGGTTTGCTTTCAGCATCCCTGCCTTGAATGCTCACAAGAGGCCTCGAGTTCCTCTCCACCCCAGGATCAGACACAGCTTTGTGCCCCAGGAAGGATGCTGGGGAGACAGGGTGCCTGCCTGCTCACACCTGCCAGCAGCCACGAGACAGTGGCACTAAAACTGGCACAAATAAAGCTCCAGCAACATTTTACCTTGGGCTGAGAACAGCAGGAGAGACATAAATTAAGGGAGAAATCCTACCCCGACCACCTACTCTCCAAGTGCTTTAACAAAGCTGGCTCCCAGCTCGTGCTATCAGGTTAAACCAAAAACCAGCCACCCCAGGCCCAAATTACTTCAGCACCAGAGGAAAAGCAACTGTAGCTGTCAGGGATTTAACCTGCTTCCAAAGCAAACAAACCTGTGCCACATTTTCAGGCACTTCATGTCCTGCTAAAGTTGGGTAAGTGCTGAATGGATAAAGCAGCATCAGGTTTTATGTTGCTGCTGAGTAGCTCGGGAGGAGGGAAGGGAATTTATCCCGATGGCTCCACGGCTCCTCACACCCCTCTCACACCCCGCGGCCACAGAGCAAGAGCAGGGCCAAATCCTGCCCTCATTCCTCGGGGAAAACTCTCTGAGGAGGCTCAGGGGGAGCAGCACAGCCACGGGCAGGGTTTGCAAACGATGCACTGGTGATTTAGAAACTTTGGCTGCTGTTTAAAGAGGGATGGAGGCGCCTGGCTGAGCCAGGTGCCAGCTGGAAATGCCCATCCCTGGGCCCTTTGCTGCTCCCATTTGCAACCCCCACGCAGGGGCGGGCAGGGTTGGGACAGGAACCTGGAGCCAAGGGCAGGGGGTGCAGGGTTGGGACAGGAACCTGGAGCCAAGGGCAGGGGGTGCAGGGTTGGGACAGGAACCTGGCTCTGGGGTGGCCACTCAGCCCTGCAGGCTCTCAGGGATGGGAGCTGCACCCACCACAGAGCATCAGCATGCTGGCCCAAGATGGGAGGTGGCAGGCAGAGCTCTGCCAGGGAGGGCTCTCCTGCTCTTCCACCCATTAATTAAAGCCCCGGGGCACAAGCCTGGGCTGCAAGGAGCCAGTTCCCATGGTTCCTGTCCAGCAGACGTGGCATCGCAGCCACTGCTCCCTCCGGAGCGGGACCATTTGCATTTCTGCCTTTCCCCTTCCCCAAACATACTTCTCTGATTAAAGCTGCATACCTGGAAGCTTTAAACCCTCCAGCGTGCAAAGGGGGAGGAAAGCAGAGCATGTGGAGGCCCATAAGCTGAACAATTCCTGTCTAGACCTCCTTTTTACATTTGTTCCTAATTTCACGCTCCACAGGCTCCCAGATTCATATATTTAGCAATAAATATGCTGCTAAAAGGAAGTGCTTTGCAGCTCTGCTGTGGGCTTGGAGAAGGTATGCAGGAGCCCTGCTCTGAGGAACACAGGCAGGGAGATTCAATCCCAAGAGAGCTCAGCTCCTTCCTCCAGCTCCCAAGGATGCCTGAACCCATCCAAACTCAGCCCCCAGACCATCACCCATCCCTGGCAGACAGCAGGAAGGGGCTGCAGGGGGGGTTTAACCCCACACAGGCTGTTTGCCCCCAGCCCAGCAGCCCTTTGCTGTAGGAAGGGGGTCCCCAGTGCCATGGGGTGATTGATGGTGGCCCTGGGGGTACTGGGAGCACTCAGGGCTTGATGCAAGACTTCTCCTTCCTCAGAGTGAAAAGGACAGGCTGAGCTGCTACAAGCCAAAACAAATTCACAGGTCCCAGACCCTGCAAGTCCTGGGGCACAGTCCTAGACACAGTCCTAGACACAGCACAGGGCTGTGTCTAAAACCAAACAGCCCTGTGCCACCTGCCTGCTTTTGCACGTCCCTGCCACAGCTGAGGATGTGGATTTTGAGGTTGGGCTGTTCACTAAGGGCTGGATCTGCCTCACCCTCTGATGTGTTTAAAAAAGACTGGACATGGCACCTGGTGTTAGAGTCTAGCTGAGGTGTTGGGCTCGATGATCTTAGAGGTCTCTTCCAAGCTCATTATTCTGTGATTCTGTGATTCTGTGATTCCTGCATTCCCTTGGGCACTGCCATGAGGAGCTGCCCAACCCCAGGGGCTGGGGGAAGATTCTCCTGAACAGCAGTGATTGGGAGGAGAAGGGTTGGGGTGAGAAATCATCCTCTTTCCACCTCCCCAGCACCTTGAACACGGCCCCTGGACCACCAGGGGTGCCCGGTGTGGGGAGAGGCTGCTCACAGCTGTGCCTGGCTCTGTGCAGCCTCTGGGGAGGGCTGCGTGGGAGGAAGGCTTCCTAGCAGCTGGGGGGGCTGAGCTCAGAGCTCAGCCCAAACCAAGGCTCCAGCAAATACCTGGCTCTGGAAAGCTGAGCTCCAGGTCCAGGGGCTCGTGTGGACTGGCCTGATCCTGCCTGCTGAAGCTGGGGGGGAAGGAGACCTGGGGATGGAAAAGGAAACTGCTCCGAGGTTCCTCTGAGCACCCAGTTAAGCCAGCTTGCAGGGATTAAGAATAATCATCTGGACAATTAAATAAATGAGGCATTCAGCTGTCCCGTGCCACCCCAAGTCCCATCTGCAGGGTAACAAAGTCACTCCAAAGAGTTTTGCACCAGCTGGAAGCGCTGCCAGGGCAAGTGGTTAAAGAAAGGGAATGCTGGGGCTACTGAAGCTGTGCCTGCTTCACAAGGAGATCGTGTGTTACATGCAAAGAGCTGGATCCCAAAGCTTGTCCCTCTGCACTGCCACTGCATCCCCCAGCAGCCCTGGGAGCCAGAGGCAGCACAGCCCTCTATTCACCATGAAATGTGGGAATTGCCCCCATTCACCTGTCTCCAGGAGCTGGAGGCTCAGACAAAACAGCCAGACTGGGTACAAAATGCCAGCTGGCAGAGCAGACAGGAGTGCTGGCAGGATTGATCCTGCCTGGTGCCCAGCACAGGGGCAGGCAGGAGCTGAGAGCCCAGCCTGGTGAGCACACAGGGACAAAGAGAGGCAGAAACAAACATCTCCTGCTCCAGGGAACAACAGGGAGCTGAGAGCCCAGCCTGGTGAGCACACAGGGACAAGCACAGGCAGAAACACTCCCTGATCCAGGGAGCTGAGAGCCCAGCCTGGTGAGCACACAGGGGCAAGCACAGGCAGAAACACTCCCTGATCCAGGGAGCTACAGGGAGCTGAGCCCCCTGCTGAACACACAGGGACAGACACAGAAACCCCCCTGCTCCAGGGACACTCAGCTCAAACCCCAGCATGGGACCCTGCCCCTGGCTCACAGTTCGTGCAGGGGAGCAGGCTCAGCTCTGCCCTTTGCTTCCCAACAGCCAAGATGGAGAAAGGAAAGGAGCAAACAAGGAAAACAGCCATCCCAGCCTCGGCAGGGAGCAGGGGAGGCCAGCGCCGTGTCCTGGAGTGACACCACCCTGCCTGTCCTGGCTCTGCTGTGCACGAGCACAGCCCTGGCTCTGCTCTGGGCTTGGACAAGCTGCTTGTGCACCGGGGGCCTGGGTGTGCTCCAGCACCAGGGAAGGGCCTCCGAGGGGGGACTGAGCCCAGCACAGCCCCCAGGCTGACCCTCCTCCAGGCTGCTGGGGGGGACCAGCTCACTGGCCAAGATCCAAGGGAAGGACCTCAATGGGGGGGAGATGGGCTTGGGGAGGTTTAAGTTCTGTGTGGAAAGTGGGAGTTGAGCAGCTGAGGGAGGGGAGGCAGGTGAGCCTGAGCCTGTGTGCTGCAGGGAGAGCAGCACTGCAGGTACCCTGGGCAGGCAATGCAGCCACTTCCCAGCTCATCCCCCTGCCACCAATCCTGACACTGACACTGCTGGTCAGGCCCTGCCTCAGAAGGAAGAAAAAGAGCTCAGCATGATGCCAGGGAGGCAGGGGAGCATGTCAGGGATGCTGGCTGTCCCAGATGCCACTGCCCTAAGCCACTTGCCCTTGCTGCTTCCTGTCCCCAAGTCAGGTGCAGACAGCATTCAGGACCCTGATCCAGAGCAAGAAATCTCACTGCAATAAGCTGTCCAGGGCAGAGCAGGCTGGATCTGAGCTCTTGATGCTGTAAATTCAGCATAAGCCTGGCTCACACTCCTCTGTGTTCGCCCTGGAGCTCTGTAAACGCCACAGCTCTGCCCAAAGGCAAACACCAGAGAGCATCTGTGTGAAGGAGCTGCCACCGGCCTGGGAGGGGGGAAAGCAGCAAATAAAGCAGGAGCCAGCACCGGTTTGGTGGCAAATCCAGCCTTCCTCGTGCATTTCCCCCAGTTCCTGTAATCCTACCCAGTCAATGAATGAGAGCTGGGCTCTGGGAACAGCCAGGCAAGGTGCCAGCAGGAGACTTTGCATCACCAGAGCCAGAGGGCAGGGCAGCTGCCAGAAACAGGCAGGAGCACGGCTTTCCAGATGGAAAACACTTCAACCAGAGGGCCTGCACCAGTCCTGTGTGCTCCCTGTCCCCTCCTGAGGGCAGCATTCCTGCTCTGGGGGCTGGTGTTCCTGCAGGGATTCACACAGCCAGGCTGGGCTGTGGTGGGCTGGGTCACTGCAGACCCCTGGCTTTGACAAGGCCCCCTGGGCACTCCTCAGCACAATCTCACCATCCCCTGCTTGCCCAGCCCAGCAGCAGGGCTGTCCCCAGGGGAAACCCCATCTCCAGGCACTCCAAGGGGTTTTTGAATATTTTATGAGCAGAGGGCACTTGGCTCTCTGCTGTGCCCTGTTGGGAGAGTGCTACTCACAAATCCCCAGGCTCATCCACAGCAGATGGGTCCTCCTGGGTGCTGGAGATGGCTCAGAGATCCCAAATTCCCACCTGCATCCCCCAGG
>JAYDZK010000044.1:3959203-4001029 GCA_034509185.1 Euphonia xanthogaster
ATCATTTGTCCTTGGTGCCCAGCTGGAGCAGGAATTGTTTTGTCTCCCTGCTCTGTGCACAGAGCTCAGCATCCCCTCATGTGAAGCCCAGACCCACACACTGAAGCAGCCCAGAACCTGAAACATAAAAGCTCAAACCTGAGGCATCAAAAGGTGGGAAGAAAATCTTTAGGCATTTCAGGTAACAAGTGCATCCAGCCAGGGCCATGGCAGAGCTTTTGAAGCATCTGTGCTGCTGGGTCTGTTTGGGTTTCCCACAGCTCCATCCTCTCCTCTCACCCTTCCTGCAGCTTCCTCGGGGGCTCCAGCCTCCCCAGGGGGAACAGACTCCAGCCACACCCCAACGCAGCTCTTTACCTTGTGCTGTCACAAGAAATGAGCTCAAACTGACCACAGAGCATCGCTGAAATGAGAGTTTGCTAATCTGAAAGTTACAAATTGTATCCCTTATGAAATGGACAAAACCACTTTCTAATTAGTCCACTGTCTTTAAAAATTAAATGCAAATAATTTATATGGAGTTTTTGTTTGTCTGAGAGATTGTTTTTGCAGTTGCAGCAAAATAGCCCAATTAAGCCTTAGAATTTTTCTTTCCTTCCCTTCCCAAGTTAGCCTAGCACATTAGTGATCTCTGTGTGTGTACCAATTTTAGTCCTTGTTTCTGTACAAATACAATTTTAATTGCAAATGACACGTTGTTTGGTGCACATATTGATAGCTTCCCAGCATGTTACATGCTGAGGGTTTATGAAGCCTTTAATATGGTTTCCTATTGACACTTCTAAGCCCTCAGTTTCACAGTCACATGTTAGGGACCTGGTTGATACATTTGCTTATAAATATATAATCCAACAGTATATCCTTAAAAATGAAACATAGGCTAATTTTAGAATTCTGTTTATATCCTCTTTCTAAGAAATAATTGCTAATTTTATCCATTGATGACAATAAAACCAAATCCCAGCCAAATTCAACCACGTTCAGTAAGAGGAAGGTGTGTAAGATAGAAGGCAAGAGAGAAGATGTGGCTGGAAGATGTTTGAAGTCCACCTGTGAGACCCCTTGTTGCAGTTTCACTCCAGTCCCATTTCCCTGTCTGCAGTGAGGGGCACTGAGCAGGGGAAGCTGGGCTGTGCTATTTGTGAGGTCCCCAGGGCAAAGGAGGAATTGAGAATCTGGCTCCATGTTCTTAGAAAGCTAATTTATTATTTTATTATATTATATTAAAAAAGCTATACTAAAACTATACTAAAGAACAGAGAAAGGATACAGACAGAAGGTTACCAAGAATGATCATGAAAAACTCGTGACTGATGCCTCAGAGTCTGACACAGCTGATGGTGATTGGTCATTAAGTAAAAACAATTCGCATGTTGGACAAACAATCTCCAGACTACATTCCAAAGCAGCAAACACAGGAAAGGCAAATCAGATCATTTTTATTTACATTTTCATCTGAGGCTTCTCAGCTTCCCAGGACAAGAAGTCCTGGTGAAGGGATTTTTCAGAAAATGACAGTGACACTGGGCTCTGATTGCTGCATTTCTGCATGCGGGGATGGGCTGGGCTGCATTGGGGGCTGCACTCAGTGCTTCCCATCCCATCCCAGTGGGTTTGGCTGCAGCCCAGAGCTGTGGGCACAGGAGCTGGAGGTGCCATAAATCCTCTCCAGGTGCTCCGTGGCTCACAGGAATGCCTGGGAATGCTGGCAGAGCAAGGCTGCTCTTCCCAGCAAACCTCCCAGGGACTAAATTAATGGATCTCATATTGTATTGATTGTGGCCAATAAGTGCCTAAATGATTTGATGCAAGGCAGAGGGATTATGAAGGGAAGAGGGAAGAGGCAGCTTGAAAGAAATATGCGCTTTAATTACAGGATGAATTTCGCCAATCTGCCTCCCCCCAGGAATTTAACAAATAGGCCTAAGTGCACTTAGCTGTTCTTGACATCTGTTGAAATGATATCTGCCCGTGATGAGGGAATCATGGGAATTGTTCTGAGGGTATTGTCAGGATCAGTGAGCCACAGGAAACTGCTTCTCTGGCTGCAAAATTAGACGAGAGAAAAGCCTGCATTAGCAGTTTTAGGTCAAGCTGTAATGATTACAATTTCCATAACACAATTCTGCTTTCTGATTTAATGACACCGGCTCTGTCTTTAGAAAGATGCTAAGTAAATATTTAAAATGGTGTTAAAACATAAGCAATGAAACATACATATAAGCTGGAATCAGAATCAGTTCCTGGGGCTGGTGTTGGTGGGAACTTGATCCATGACTTTCAAGAGAAATGTCCAGGTTTATAGCTTCTTTATGATGTGCCATGACATGTTATGAAACTCAGAATCTCTTAGGTAAACAATGGAGAGGGCATAAAACCCAGGGAACACAAAAGCTGGAGCTTCAGCTTAAATTCTCTAGGAAGACAAGCATGGTGAAGAGTGATGTTGTGTGTTTGCTCATTTTGATTACATCTATAATTCAGCAGGAAGTGTGTGTTGCTTAATGCTTTCTACTGCATTTTATAGTATTTATACTATACCTCTGCACCAGAGAACCTGGCAATACCTTTAAAGTCCTCAGAGACATAAGTTTCTTTGCATTATTTGAAAGCTGTGTTTTCTCGTGCTTGGAGCATTTTTGTGTATTACCTCATAAATTACTTGTCATTTCCTTTGAAAAAGTAATGAACATTTATTTGAGGAGGTAGAAACAGAAGGTGAGTGTGTGTATCCTGCTCTCTGAGCTGCCTGCCTGTGTGTGCATTCTCACTCTGCCTTTTGCCCATGCAAGAACTAACAATCCACGAGATTAGGCCCAGGGAGGGGATTGTTTCTTTTGTATATGATGCCTGCAGTGTTCTTTTCCTGTGATTTCCACACAGAATTTGAAAGCAAAAATATTTAGTTCATTCCTTTTTACTGTAAAAGACAATTAAGGATTCATGGCTATATGAAATGTTTATTGTTAGGGGTTTTTACAGGTTGAGTAATTGATGGATTTTTAGTTTGTGGAGCCATGCAGCATTTCCTGGAAATTGCTTTGAATTCCCGTCCATCTAAATTCCTGGTGCCCTTCCCTGGTTTACTGGACAAACACATCCCAAACATGGTAAATCACAGCAATGTTAAAAATTTACTGTTCTGGTTGGGTCTTTTTTTCTTGTTAAGTTCCTGAAAACACAAATACATTTGCACTAGTGATCCACAGAAATACAGACAGCAGCAGAGAAAGACACACCAGTTTTGCATTCCTGCTCTGTCCTTAGAGCCCACCTGACCCCCAGTGATTTTTGTGGCTCTGTGAGGAGCTGGGCTCAGCCTCCCCTGGTGCTCATGGGGAGTTTTATCAAGCTGAGCTTTTCTTTGGGAGCAAACCTGCAGGGATCTGCAGTTCCATCAGGCCAAGGTGCAGCCATCACTTATTGGAAAGGGAATTAGTTCAGAAAAGCAGAAGTTTCTGTTTGAAACTCTGACGAGGCTCCAACAGGCTACACCAGCGTCAGAACCAAAAATTTTAGTATCCATATTTCCCAGCAGACTGAGTCATTTGGTGACTATATAGAAAAAATAAAAAAGGCAGCTGATTCCCTCTTGAAAATACAAAAAAAAAAAAAAAAAAGAAGATAGCATGTTTACCTCTAAGAATGGACTTGTAGTTACAATTGAAAAATTCATTATCAATCTTTTAGTTGCAAGGTTTGGGATTGCTTTCCAATATCCTTTTTAATATGGTGTGATGTAAAATAAAACTCTAAATATCTGAGAAATTAAAAATTATTTGCACACTAAGAATAACTATTAGCTTATTTTTAGAGTTGCCTTTATTTGATACCTCTGTGCCAACTTTGCTGAAACAGAAAAGTTTCTATGCTTAGCAGGTATCTTCTGGTAACAGGCTTAAACAGAATGTTGATTTGTTTCCCTTTGCACCTGAAATACTGGAGTCTTTTTAACAGAAATAAAATAGGGAGTTTTTTTTCTCTGTAAGTACCCAACATATTAAATTGTAATATATTTATAATTTCCAGGTGGGTTTTTTTTTTCACTTTTACATGAATATGAGCTCTCTGCCATAGTGTATCATATCTCAGAGTAACTTCAAAACCTTTGTGATGTTGTGTGCACCTATCTAGGCTAAAATTCTCTAGGCTAAGTTTGTTCAAATCTTGTACCCCTAATTAGGCATCTAAATATAATGGCCTGATTCCTGAAAGATGTGAGCACTTTTGGGTACAGTGCTAAGATTGCTGTTCTCTGCATTTCTAAATCCAGGCCATATATGTAGGCAGCCTAAATATAGATTCATGAGCTAATTTAAGACTTAAACAGACTTCAAATGGTTTGGCATGTTGCTTGGTTCATGTTATTCCAGGTGGAGAAAACCAGTGACTCCAGCAGTGATCCTGGTCTGCCTGGCACTGGTGGGAAAGGGTTGCTCCTTGGTTTTCCAAGTACCTTTTGAAAGCTCTATAAAAGCTCAATTGTATTTTATTATCCCTGTTTAAGGCACAAGTTCTGTCTTTTCTATTCCAATTTTCCTAGGAATGTAATGGAAATTGGTTTAGGTGGGGCCCTTTCAGTGGGGCTGAATTATGTATGGATCATGTGAAATGCCTGCTCTCTTCAAAGCCAGGATGTTTGAGGGAACACATTACTTGCTTTGAATGCAACTAATTTTATATTTAACAGAGCATTTCCACCTGCCAGAGAGTGTGTTTCTTCTTCCTGTGTTGGTGGTATTTTCAGGACTTAGAGAAAAAATAATTCAGCGGTTGTTTTGCTTTTTGAATTGTAATAAGTTGTAAAAAGGCTTCAGTTATAAGTGGCTTTTTCCTATAAGTTTAGATTCCACAAGATGAAACAAGGTATTTAAAGCTGTGGTATCACTGTCACAAAACTGCAGTGTCACTGTCACTGCTAATACCTTGTATTTCTCACCAGTCCTGGCTTTGGCAACCAGATGAAAGAGAGTGATGAAAAAAGGCAATTATTCTTCATTTAATGAGGGCATTGTGTGTCCAAACCAGTCCAGAAAGTCCAAACTCTAATTGGAATGTATTCATTAACATACTTTACTCTTTGTCCAACTTTCAGTTCATTTTCTTATAGTTAAATTTGGCATCTTCCATTAATTGAGGCTTCTTGTGATGGGATATAGATGAAGGGAAGTGGAACTCAAATAGTGAACCAGCATTAACATGGGTCTTTCAAGTTTCAGGTTGGTTTAGTTTGGTTTGTGTTTGATGACTTTTTGTTTGGGTTTTCTGGCTTGCTGTTTTTCCGTGTCTTTTTTTTTTTTTTAATCACATTATTTTTATAGGCATTAAAAAGTACAGGCATTGATCTGGGTACATTCTGTAGCAGGCAGACAGAAGACACATTTACAAAGAATATTCAGAAGTATATTATTGCACTTTTATGTCTAGTCTGTCTTTTATTAGAAAATTACAAGGAACTTTATTCTCCTCTGTAAAAAAATTTTTTTAAAAATGGATAGCAATGTTTGTGACACAGGGTAACAAGAATGGTGTTAAGCAAATATTGTGGTTCCCTGTTTCTCCTAATGCCCCATCACTTCATTCTCCTTCTCACTGTCAAGAGATTTTCCTGCACCCTTGTTTACCCTCTGAAAGAAGAGTAAGGTTTAAAAAACCAATTAGAGCTATCAGGGTGTTAGAAAGATGTTAACAGTCAAATTGTTAACATATCTCCACATCTCACAAAGCTGCTGTCAGTGGAAGCAAGAAATGAAAGTTCTTAGGCTCGTATGAAATCTCTGCAATTCCTTGGAAGCTCAGTGTTTTCAGCTTTCAGACTGGCTGCTGCTGAGCCAACTCAAGAATGTGATTTATTTATTTTTTTTTAAAAGAAAATTCTTTCCAGTGATGAATTTAGTTACCCCCTGTTTTTTTCATGCAACGTGAGTCATTCATAAACACTTTGTGGTTTAGGCAGCAAGGTGGGAGCAGGAGTATCTAAAGAAAAAGAAAAAAAAAAAAAAAAAAACCACCAAGAAAATGTGTAGCCAGAATGACAAATCCCTAGGCACCGCTATAAAACATACAGATCAGTAGCACAGAGCCATAAGAATATATTGACTGTGGCTCAAACTCATCAGAAGATTGATCAATCCAGCTGACTTGCATTAATTGTGAAATAGAAGGAACGCCGCGATCAATGATAGGCATGAAAGTGCAGCGGTAATGATGCCACATCCAGCTAATCCAATAATGGAGAACCTGATGGATTGCATATTGGAATTCCACTGCTTGGGCCCCTGTCACAATAAAGTATATCCTGCAATTATGGGGAAAAATCGAGCAGGCAGCAGTGGAGGCAGCCTCGTCGGGCAGCGCCGCGGCCGTTTTCCTGATTGAACACCACCTTCAGTGGCACTCAAACACTGCAGCTTGGCTGGCTTGCAAAAGGTAATCCTTAAACTCATGTGAAACCCTGTCTTTTAACCAAACCAGCTCTGCATGTTAAGATGTGTGCAAGATCCCCAGTTAACTGTGGGCGTTTGAACATTGGTCACTGGTCTCTTGCTGTTGGCCGCCAGGAGGAAGGACCATTGCTGAGCTGTGAGCCACCAGCCACCTGTGCTGCCAATCAGTTTGGTTTTTGAAAGGCTTCAGGCCTGATGGGAACAATAATACTTCTAACAGACCTGTGGACAATTCAAATTCAGTTAACTTCTGCCCATGTTTGCCTATGGTTACTAATTTCAGTCTGGTCAGTGTTAGGTGTTGATTGGAGGAAGAATGGATTTTTGTTAATATAAGTACATCTAGACCTGTGGCTACAGTTTAGAGTCAGTGGTCATCTACTTATTATAAAACCAACCTGAATCCTTTCCAAAATACAGCATCTGTCACATTAAGGACTAAGTCTTTCAGTTCTTATTAAAGTATTAACTTTTCTAATATTACTTTTATACTGATGCTTAATTTTTATCATGAAGCTATTCTCTCTGAGCCTGCTCATTGTCATTTGGACTCAACTTTGCTGTTTGACTTTGACCTTTTATGGCCCAGCTTTGCATGGAGGATGTCAGGAGGCTGCAGGGTCCATGCAGGATCCCCTTGGCAGTGGCTGTTGAAGGAAGGTGTGTCCTGCTCTCCTGCATCTCCCTGGGCACTGTGTTCTTCCTGCTGTGCTTGGAAAGGCCCACTGGGAGCTGCAGAAGAGCCAGGACTGTTTTTTTCACCTACACCCTTGTCAGCAGTATTTCTCAGGTATTTGTTTTTGTTCAGGGGATAAATGACAGATCTTGGAGCTGCTCAGCATTCAGGGCTCCAAGGGTTGCTGTTTCTGGGGTTTGGGCAATCACAGGGGGAAATGGATTGCTGCCTCACCACTGAGGAAGCATCTGAGCCCATCTGTGGATACTCTGCTTTGCCTTTTGGAAATCATTGACTGCTTTAATTCCAGTTCTGGATGGGATTTTTATGTTTCAGCTATAGAAATTTGCCACTTTTCAGATACAAGTGTTTGTGCATAAATTGGACTGAGGTTTTGACCCTTCACAGGTCTTGACACTCTTCAGTAGAACCTGGCTTTATTTCTGTGTGCAAACCTAGGGGGTTTTTCGTGAACAAAATCACTTGGCTGCTGTTGCTGGGCTTTTTTCCTTTATGGAGGCAGACAAGCTTGGGGACAACTATTTAAGCAAACAGCAAGCAAACTAAAATATTCCTGTTACTGTTCAAGTAACTTTTAAGAGAGATTAGGAGCTCTGCAGGCCTTGCTGAAGCCTCTTGGACTCTGGAGCACCCAGCTGGGCAGGTGTGAGCAGGAATTGTCCTGCCACCTCAGCCCAATGCCCTGCTGAAGCAAAGCCAGCACTCCAAGGCTGCAGCTCACATCTTCTGTTTCCCTTTCAGTGCAGTGTAAGGTTCTTGGTGTTGTGGGGAAATGATCAGCCAGTGTTTGTGTGGGGCTTTTCTTCTTCCTCTCTAATGTTGATTATGTCAGGTACAGCTGGGTACTCTGAGAAGGGTTTTGGGACTGAAGGGACAAAAGAAACAAGACTCCTACCACGGTTAAAATGTGAATTCAGGGATAAAATTAAGGAGATAATTTGTCCTAAGGGTTCCAAGTATTCCAAAGTGTTTGTTTTCAATAGGAAAAAATAATTAAATACTAGATTAATAACTGATCAATAAGCCTGAAAGGGTTTTCAGGCTGCTTAAGCAAGCTGACAACAAAGACTGTTTCTTTGCAAGAAAATGGAATTAATTTTCTTCAGGGATTTTTCCTTTAAAAAATATTGCAGTATAACCAAAAGATAAGTTGACCAAGTAGTGACTCTAATGCCACCATCCTGGGTGTTAATACCATCTCTTTCTGTGAGGAATGGCCTGGTAGAGTGTGTATTTTTTAAACCAAGTTTTGATTGTGTGAAGTGTATTTTCTAAAGCTAGTTTTGATTGTGTGAAGTGTTAAGAGTTCACTTTAACCTCCCATCATAGGAGTAATAATGAAGAGAAGGGGACTCGAGACTGTGTGATGGTAGCTAATTGCTGTGGAACAAACCCTTGCCTTCCCTGAGACTTTGTTCATTCTCTTTAGCCACCAGGGAATAATTTTAATACATGAAAACTGTATTCAAGTTATGTTCCAGCAGTAAATGAGATCTACTTACTTCTTTCCAGAACAATTAATTTCAAGCCAGCCTATGTTAAAGAAAGTACTGAGCAGTGTGTTTTATAATTGCTGCAGAGCTGTACATGCAATATTAGAATGGAAATATTGGGTTTCTTTTCAAGTTTTGAATAATCCCAGTGGACTTGCGAGCTGCTATGAATAATTCTGTAAAGTCTGTGTGAAAGAGTTCAGATGTTTTCCCTCCTGTCTTTGAGATTACTGCGGTTATTTGAGGCAAAAAGGCAAAACACCTCCATGTTATGCAAGATGAAGACACTTTGCTAAGACTGAAGTAGTAATGGATAGCCTGAAGGCATTGGTCCAAACACACCCATTCCAGCAATGTTTTTTGATGCCTTTTTTTCCCTCTCATCTAAGTTGTTAGATGCCACCAGTCATCTGTGAAGTTACAGCATGGTGTCTTCATACCAGAGGAATTTCTGTAAATGCTGGACCTGGCAGTCAGCAGTTTGACATCATTCCATGGCTGTGTGCAAATCCTCACAGTCCTGGACAAGGACAGCCAAACAGGAATGGCTTTAAACTGTCAGAGGGCAGAGCCAGGTTAGATTTTAGGTAGGAATTTTTCCCTGTGAGGGTGCTGAGGCCCTGGCACGGGGTGCCCAGAGCAGCTGTGGCTGCCCCTGGATGCCTGGAAATGTCCCAGGCCAGGCTGGATGGGGCTTGGAGCAGCCTGGGACAGTGGGAGGTGTCCCTGCCCATGGCAGGGGGTGTCAGAACTCGATGATCTTTGAGGTCCCTTCCAACCCAAACCGTCCTGGGATTCTGTGACTCTCTGTGGCACCTGCAATGAACTCTCTTACAGGCCTCTGTCACACACATTTGTATGGTTTTTTGGGGGGTTTTTGGTGGTGTTATGATTTTTTTTTCCTTTTTTTTTTTTTTTCATTTTTCACAAACAGCTAAAACTTAGTCCATGGCACATAGGAGTGGGCAGGTGAAGAACCATGCTTTTTCCAGGGAATCTGGTTGTTCCGTGGAACTGCAGTGAGAAGGTGCTGCTGCCTCTGCTTGCCTTGCTCAGTGTCACTGCCTTTGCTAATTTCGAAGTTGTGCTCTTGAACTAAAACTTGTAATGCAAATGGTGACCCTGGAAGGTCTTACAAACTTGCAAGTGTTTGAAAAGGTGTTAATGCTTTTCCCCAGGAAAAGAGAGGGGAATTTTAACCTCCTCCAAAGGATTGTTTCATCTGTAATTAGCAGAAGCAAGATCATACAAATACAGAAATCGGTGAGCTAATTGCAGTAGTCTGGCAATGAGGGGCTCTACTGGGATCAATTAACATGATCTAGATATTAAAGGAAAGCAGAATGTTCCCTCTTTTTTCCCCTCCTATGATTTGCCACATTTGTCTCTTAAATACAGACTCTTGCAAGGTAAAAAAAAGAAAGGGTTGGTTTTCATTTATTTATTTATTTTAAAGTGTTTCCAGAGCAATAAAAGTCATCGTGATGATCCTTAGTTCTGCTGACATCCTGCTTGTTTCTTTTACAGCTGAGGCCAAGTGTCAGGTACAGCTGGGTACCCCTGGGAAGGGTTGCTGACTGGTGGTGCAGTTTTTTTGGCATTTAACAGCAGAATTGCTCTCATGTTGAAACAGGCCCTGATTCTTAAGCTCAGTACACTCTGGCACATATTTGTGAGGGTTTTGCACTATTTATTTGTATAGTGGGATGCCCTTGGACCTGAACATAGGTGGTGATGATCTCTTTTTCCACTGGTATTGTGCATGATAATATCATTTAAACCATAGATGGGGCTATACTTTACTGGCAGTCACAGGGGAAGAATATCAGCTGTTTGAAAGCTGTAAATACCAGAACATCGTGTCAAGCTTGTCAGCAATAATGCATTAATATTTGAAATGTTCTGTGCTCTTTTTTCCATCTCATTGAAGCCATGCACGTGGCATTTCTCAGCTGAGGGTTGCTGGAGCAGGGAAGGGAGCTGGCCTGAGCTGCTGTGGGTTTGGGGCAGCTCTGGGGATGGGCTGAGGAGCTCTGACTGCTCTGGAATCTGTGAGCTGAGTGTTCATTAGGGGAGGAAAGACTTTGCTTCAACCACTTGGTGGTTGGCAGAAACTGACTCCAGCTCAACTAGAACACAGTGCTTGATGCTCCACCTAAAATCAGTGTAACTCCTGGTGGAAGTGAGGGGTGCCAGCAGTCCATTCAGGAGAATATTTACTGCTTTTAGCAAGATTTTATCTGTGCTATCCTGATCCTGTGCGGGGTGGTTCAGCTTAGTGAGAGCTGACTGCCAAGGCTCAGCAGGAAGGGGAATTTCTCACTATTCATGTGTTGCTCCTTGCCTCTGAACAGCAGAGGAAAAATGGGTTTTGAAACTTGGTTATTGAGCACTACAAGGAGTAAAATGCAGTGGAAATGGACTGCAGTATTCTTTTTCATTTTTAGAAAATAATTCCAGACATCAGAGAGGGATTTTATATAACCTGGTAATGAAGAATAGTTCTTCTCTTGTTCTCTGGGCCCCAGGCATTCCACATTACTGGAGCTGGAACATGACATGTACAACGAGAATGTATGAAACCTTTAAGATTTTTATTTTCTAATACCTAGATAGCTGCTGAACTTATTTTCTTTTCAAAAAGAAGTGATTATAGACATATCTCTCATATATTTAGTTTAGAACTATCAAATAGAACCAAAAGTTGCTCATCTTCCTTCCCCACTCTCCCTGTGAAATGCCAAGTTTGTCTTATTTCTCATGGAGATGGATATTTAGATAATGATGGCAAAGCTATTTAAAATGCAGACAAACTCCTCCCTTGCGTTTTTTTGTCTTTCACTCAATCCATTTTCTGTTATAATCCCTATAGATATGGATATCAATCCTTTCCCACACCCCCATTTCACTTTTGCTATTGAATTGCTCTGAGAAAAACATTTCCCCTTTTTTCTTTTTTTCTTGATAGGTTTGGTTTTGCAACCGGTTTGGTTTGGTTTGGGGTTTTTGTGTGTGTGTTTGTTTTCAGTTTCTTTTCTCCTAAAGACAGATGGTGGCAACACTGTTCCTTGTAAAGCAAGGAGAAAACAGCTGGTGAGGTGCAAGGAGAGGCCAGACCAGCCCTCCGTGGCTGTTTCCAGTGCTTCAAAGTCTCCCTTGGCTTTCCAGAGGAGCTGCTACATAAACTAAGCACAGTTATCTCCCCTCTAAATGTAACAGTAAAAAAAATAATTAAAAAAAAGAAATCACAAATATATTATATTTATGGCATAGTACAGATGCAGTACCTTTCCTTCTTGGCTTCCGTATGTAAATCCATACTTGACTTAGAAAAAAATTGTTGCAGTCTAATAACTATAAAATACTAAGAGGAAACAAAATCAATGTTGGCCCCAGCCTTCGAATGCAAACCACACACACAGACTCTAAGATATGGTCAAATAGTGCTGACTCAGGAGATTCAGCTCCAGGAATTGAGCAGCACTGAGAAGCACATAAAATATGCAGGAAAAGAAAAAAATCTCTTTAATAGATGCTCACAATTTGTTGGTTTTATAAAATCAAGAGGGTTGTTTTTTTTATTATTCTCTTTAGTTAGAAAGAGTTCTCAGGATTGATACCCATCAGACTTGGACAGGTGAAGGTTGCTTGGTGGTTTTTTTCCCTTCTTTGCAGTGTTATTAATCCCAAGTCTCCAGGTTGCTAAATGTACACATATGAATTACAGTGTTTCAGGAATCAAATGAACGGCTTTAGGAAAAAAAAGAAAAAAAGCTAAACCAACAAAACCACAACCAACAAGACATCTCCATGATGTATTTTAAGTCAGGCTTTATGTAGTAAAGAAACCTGTGCAGTCATTTAAATGAATTATTGCTCCTTCCTAGCATGGGCAGCAGGCACTGAGCGAGAAGTGTGGCTCCCTTGCCAGCCTGCATCTGTAACCTGTCACACTGCTGCACACTTGCCAAGGGTGGAGTCCACAAGGAGGTTCCCATTTTTACAAGAGGGCTTTGTCTTCACCAGCAACCAGACAGAGGTACAGTGAGAGCTCTGACTGAACTGGGGAAAAGGGAAGAAAATAAGTAAAAAAAGGAAAAAATAACCAATTTTGTGGTAAGTTGATGTTGTAGAATAGATTTTTGTCTTTATTTAGAATGGAAGGATTTTTTTTTTAATTACACTTTTAAAAATGGAGTTTTAATAAAGAGCTTTACCATGTGGGTACTGTAGAGCTGCTGGAATCTCTGTGCCTTGGATCTCCAGCTCTCTCACTGTCCAGTGGCAATCAGCTGCTGCAGGTTCTGGGGACCTGAGCCAGGTGCCTGGGGTTGTTTGGACGGCTCAGGTCCCTAAAAAACCCATCCCAGCAGCAGCTCAGCAGCTGGAGGAGTTCAGAGAACCTGTCAGGGCATTACTGAGCAGAGCATCCCTGCAGAGCTTTCCATTGCTTTTGATGATCTGGCAAATCTGATGGAGGGCTCTCTCCATCACAGGGTTTGTATCCAGCTCTAGTGTGGAAGGACACCTGTTCAGCTGCCTGTTTGTCACTTACATTAGATGTTGCTGTCTCTGGACCTGTGTGAGGCTTTTACTGACCCGAGCCCAGTTTTTCAGTGCTGCTTGGTGTGAGCAAGCAGTAGCTCTTTCCCTTCTGTGCTGGACACTTGCTTGCTGTTTCCAGACTTCCAGGAATATCCCATGGCCTTTCTAAACTTGCAGACTTGAGAGACCTTCATGCCATGCAGTAGCTGCAAGGACAAGGCTGTGCTTTCTCTAGAGGTGCTCGGTTCCTGCAGGATTTATTTCTTTATGTGAGGGTGGGTGTTAAATACCAGGAATGCCAGAGTTTAGCCTTGTTTGTCTGTGATGGGTATTACAGTGTAGCTGAGCCCAGGTCAATTCTTAAGCAAAAGTATTTTTTCACAATGGAAATTGTTATTTGTGATTGCGTGTGCCTGTTTGAGACACATCAGGAATTTTTATTTTAGTAATGAGACACCCCTGTCTCAGAATATGCACACTGAGGTGTAAAAGGCCTGAGTTCCAGTCTCTAGACACAATTAGAAATCAAAACAGTTGCTGTGATATGCTGAAAAAGCAGACAAGTCACCTCATGCAGAGCAGCATTCCCTACCCTTTTAATTGCTGCTTATCCTGTCTCGGTAAGTGAGGTAATTGATGTTTTACTCTCAGAATTGATCTCGGTGTTTCAGGTAGTTAGCAGACTGGAATGGCTTCTGCATCACAGCACTAAAAATCCTTTTGTCTCATCAACTAATCCCAGGCTCAAACATGTGGCACACCTGAAGGCTCCCTAGCTTAAAAATAATGAGTTTGTTTGGACCTTGGGTCCGCTGGGCCAGATTGTGATTAATCTGAATAATGACAGAGCTGCACAGTGCTGCTGCTGCTCTTTGCAGTTCTCCTGTTCACACTTCTCTCCAAGGGCCACCTACACCAGAGCTTTGGGGAGCTCCAAGTGATTTCTGCTGGTACTGTGTTATTCCTGCATGAGTGGGAGTTGTTTGGGGTCACAGGGGCTGGGTTTCAGTTTGAGCAGGTTGACCCAGCACCTCTCAGGAAATGTGCACACTCCTGCAGCTGTGGGACTCACCTCAGGGCCTTGGCTTCACTTTGCCTCTTTATGTGTGTTAGTACAGCATTTCTGGGAGGAAAAGGGAGGACAAAAGGAAATAATATGCAGATCAGAATGCTTTTTGTAGTATTGCATGTTTTTCTCATTGCAAATTTTAGTGTAGGAGGTTCTAGAAATTCAGGTGTAAAAGCAGCACAGGATTGTTCCAAACACTGGAGATGAAATGAGTGAAAAGCAGAGTGTAAATTACACCTCGCTTGAGGCTACAGCTGTGGTGTATTGAGCACACAGGCTGGGCACCACCCTGGGAGTGTTACCTGCATGCAGATGAAGGTGAAATGCTCCTTCTGGATGGTGTGTTAACATAACATGTGCAGTTATTTTATTGATCATGTGCATCGTGGTGTTGGAATGAGTCATTAATATCAGGGTTTGGTTTGTTCCACACACAGATAGACATGCAGGTAGGAGAGATGCTTCTCTCTCCCCCTCTCCATCTCTACTGTATGTAGAGCTGTAGATAAATGTGACAAAACTTGTAGCTGGATTCTTTGTCCTTGATGACTTTGAATCCAGGCCCAGGTGTGGCAGAAAAGTGAAGATGTGGATGGTTATGTGAAGAAAAGGGGCTATCTTTATTGCAAGAAGAGGTGATATTTAGATCTTTCATGTTTATACAGTAAAAGATTTCTCTCTGCCTTCTCAAGGGACAGGGTTTCAGGTCACAGTTTACCTCACCTCATCATAGCTCATCACAAAGTTTTCTAGAGCTGTTGGGAGCTGCACTTTGATGCATCAGGATGGCATGCAAGGTGCCATTGCAATTCTTTCAGGAGGTATAGATGCCATACAGTTTTGAAGCTACAATTTCAAGCTTGTTATCCTGGAGGTCATTGAAGAACGTGACATTTCGTTTGCAAAATGAGCCTGGCTGTGCTTGCAGGTGCACATACACAAGATTTGAATGTTTCCCTCTCCTTTGCTGTTTTTGGGACAGTAAGGCCATTGCTGTGGTCTCATTAAAAGGTGAAAGAAAGTGTTTTTAACTTTTCAGTTGCACCTGATTTTTGCCAATGATTGCTCATTTTCTTAACAGAAAAGTAAAGACTACTTTAAATGAGGCTTACATGTCCAAGGTAACCTCACCAGTTCTGAGTGAAAAGTATACAGTGCCCTAATAGATGCTGTTATATGACAATCTCTGAATCTCTTCCATTATTAAGTGTCAAGGTTTCTTTTAGGAAAGCTTTAGAAATTCTTGGGAGAAATGTTTCATTGCAGCAAGCTGTAGCAGTGCCTCTAAAAATATATTGCTAATTAAAGTTTATTGACAGTCTGTAATGCGTTCCTGGAACAAGTCAGAGCACTGAGTAGTTATTGAATGCCAGGCACTGCATCTCCTGTAGTTAGTTAAGCTGTTTAGGAGAGGAGATTAAGGCACTCTGCCCTTCCTTCCCTGTGCAGTTATTGGCTGTGGCTATTGTGCAGAATAAAACACTCTCCTCTCAGGATGCCAGTGCTGCACACTCCAACAAACTTTGGCTTTGTCACGAGCTGCTTCACTGCCCATGGGTAAATGGGGTAATCACTTAAATACTGCCAGGGTCTGCAAGGTCCGTCTCCCCAGGAGGGAAAAAAATTTGGGCCATCCAGAAAGCAATTCCTTCAAGGTGCAGCTCTTAAGTTGAGCAAGGGTGTGCAGAGTTGTGGCAGTGTTTGAGGGTCCCCAGGAGGAGGGAAGAGATGAGAACCTTGACTCCATGTTTTAGAAGGCTGATTTATTAGTTTATGATAAATATTATATCATATTAAAAGAAAATTATATACTAAAACTATACTAAAGAAAAGAGAAAGGAGAATCAGAAGGCTAGCAAAGAATGAATAATAAAAAACCTGTGACTGACCAGTGTCCTGACACAGCTGGACCATGACTGGTCATCAAGTAAAAACAATCCTCATGGAACCAATCAAAGATGCACCTGTTGGTAACCAACCTCCAAACCACATTCCCAGCAATCAGATAATTATTGTTTGCATTTTGTTTCTGAGGTCTCTCAGCTTCTCAGGAGAAAAATCCTGGCCAAGGTGTTTTTCAGGAAATATGTCAGTGACACAGAGTCACTTGAGCTCAGCGTGTGGCTCTCAGTGGAGGTGTAAATCCCAGCTGTGCAGCTCTGGTGTGGGGCAGTGTGAGGGGCAGCCTTGCTCACCTGTGCTCACCCTGGCCAGCAGTGCTGCCTAAGAGCAATGGCATCGTGGGTGTGGCTGCTCACACTGCATGGCCTGTGCTGGTGCCTTGGGGTGGCCACCTGGAACAGAGGCTAGACAAGGTTAGGAGAATAAAAGCAGGTGATTATTAAAGGCCTTCAATAGATACACCCTGGGCAGTGAGGAGCCCCCCAGAGGCTGCACCCAGGATGGATGATGGGCTCGAGATTTTCACACAATTTTAAGTTTGGTCCATTTACACATCAGGGGTTAATCCTCCAATTGCAGCTTCAGGTAATGAAGTCATTCACCCCCAGTTCACTCCCCCCAACTCACTTTTGTTTATACTTCAGGGCCTGAGGCTGTGATGTGTCTTTGGATCCAACAATCCCAGAGGGATTGGTTTGTCTGACCAATATGTGAAGACAGGTAACTAAACTTTATGTGCAGTTCAGAGCTGTGCACTAATGTAGTATAGGATTTGAAAAATATAAGAGCTAAAAGCTTAAGGCATCAGTGCTCGACTGGCTTTGCTTTTATTGCTTATTTAGAATCATAGAATACATTGGGTTGTAGGGGATCTTTAAAGGTCATCTAGTCCAAAATGACATCTGTGATTTCTTACTGGTATCATGAACTTGGAAAACTCTTGCAAGTTGTTGCATAATGATCCTTGGGTGGAAGCACCAGAAGTGTTTGCACTGCCTTGCCACATCTCTGGAAAGCTCTGAGACACAGTGAATCTGTGAGCAGTTTTGTAAATGCAAGGAACAGGATTTATTCTTCAGATGACTGCCAGAAGAGTTTTACTCTTCTTTAAATCATTAAGTCTAAGCTACTCATTTCAGTAGAGTTCCTCCTCAATTCTGTTGCTGTAAGCAAGGGCAAAGTACTGCCTCTGGGAAGTGAGATTTACAGTACAAATCAGAACCAAACCAGGGTTTTTGCATGGGCTCACACGAGTGAGCATCAACAGCTTTCCAAAGTGATTGGTTTGTGGCTCTGAGAGCCGAACATTCTGCCTGCTTGTACAACCTACAGTTCCACTGAGGAGCATTATCTGAGTTGTAAAAAACTATGTGAAAATCTCCTTATGGCAGGCTTGGTCCTAGAGCTCATTAAATTTCTGCCTCCTCTTCCTGCTGATTCAAGCTTCTCGCTCACACAGAAATGGCCAGAGGAGCTGTGGGATGGAGAGGGGGGTGAGCCCTGATGCAGAGCCATGTGGGGCTCGTGCTGTGAGGGTAAGAACAGCCCCAGTGCAGGGGGACAGACATGTTTTACCCTCTGGGACTAATTGATTTAAAACCAAAGAAAGCACACTCCTGATTTTGGGTGTCTTCACTGAGCATGGCACACAGGGTGTGAAGTTCTCTCTCTAAATTTCACAAAAGCATAATTCCTACACGTCCTTGCTGTGCTTCAGGGAAAGAATCTCACCTGCAGAGTCCACAAGTTGATAAATTAGTGCAGCAAAGGCAACCTCTGCTTCTCTCAAAAGATTCATAGCAAAAACCCCCTGATCAGTGTGGCAAAGAGCACAACACTTGTGTTTTGATTTGTGTGTGCAAGCACAGAACCTGGCACTGCATTTCCAGTACAAAGCAGAAAGGTATCTAAATGTCATTAATACCTTAAATTACCCCTATTGTCCTATTGAAAATGTGTGTGGATACTAATGACCAACTTCCATCTTGCATTCACATCCTTGAAATTCTCTGCCAAGAGCTAAAGATAAGCAGCATGTATGTGTTCCAAAAGTAATGAAGTTATCCACCAAAATGTCAAGTTTTAGGTAGAGTGATAGATGAGAACAGACTGTAATTTTAATGCACTTCATGGTCTTCACCTCTTTTTTGCATTCAAATTTTACTGACAAGAATATGTATATAAAGTACATGTCTGTATCTGTGTCTATAAAGGAACGAAACCCAAAGCAAAAACAAAAGAAAAAAAATCAATAGCTTGATTAACCAACTAAATTACACCATAATAGGATGCTATTAATTATCTATCAGTTTAAAAACAATACAAGAATATAAATAGTTGTTAAGCATTCTAAGGCTTTCCTTTTTTTTTTTTTTCTGCAGATGAAGAAAGTAAGTTTTGCAGATCAATTTGCTGATGATTGATCTATGAGATAAATACTGCAGAATGACCATCTAGTATACTTTGCATCACTTATATAAAATCTACTATTTTACATATATAAACACACCCATACACACACACACAGCCTCTCACTTTATGACACTCTGAAGATTAATGTTTTAATTGGGGAAAGAGCAGCTCTGAGGAAGGGCACGAATGGGAGCCTGGATATCTGTCAGTGCATTGGCTTCTTGCTGACCTGGCAATATCTGCTTTCTCAGACCAGTTCCTCCTGTAACGACCTCTCCAGCCAGTAATGTGGATCTGCCAGATAGAAGCTGTGTTTTGGTTTTCTTGTAATTTGTCAAGCATGGCTGACTGTGAGGACTTGGCTTATTTTTATCAGCACCCAAGCACAGGGAGGAGGCTTCCAGATGTTTGCTGATAGCACCAGGCCGTGTCTGTAGGGGCAATTTGTAACAAAGCTGGCTTTGTAATTGTCTGGAAATCCATGCCTGTCTCCAGTGATATCCTCATTGTCAGGCTGCTGTTCTCTCCTCTGCCTTGAAGGGTCTTTGTGAGTTGTTACTTGCAGCTGGAATAACTGCCACCTTAATTGGCTGGTAGTAATTATCTAGAAAAAATTCTATGTAAAGTGGTGTTTTTTACTTAAATCCTGTTTCAATTTTACCATACATTCTTGGCCTTTAGTTTTTAGTTGTCATCTCTGTCTATGATCTTTACTTGAGAAAACCTCTTATGCAGCACATCAGATTTATTGCCTTGTTTGGGTAATACAGACCCCCAGAATTCAGTATGTCCCAATACTCAGATTCTAATTAGCATCTCCAATTTCTTCCTTCTGTATTTACACTAGCTTCAGAGTTTATCACTTAATTGGTATTCATACCATTATCTGCAATTTTATTTTTTTTTTCTGCAGAGTCTTTAAGGAAAACAACCTAAAACCCGTTTCCCCAAAGGTGCAAGATTTTACAAGAGTAAATTCTTGTGAGAGCAATGTACTTATGAAATGAGAACTGTCTGTGCTGCAGTGAGTAGGGTAATGCCTGTAATATGCCAGGCTTGGTGTGAGCCTGTTTGCACTGTAAGGTAACAGACTTTAGTTCTATACTGCTTGCTGCTTTAACATCACACTATTTTTAATGATGTTTTTCATAGTGTCCATTTATTCTTTGTAGTGCATTGCCTTTGCCTTCAGATTATTCTGTGTAATATTTTCTGTGCTATGCAGGGAAATTAAATGCACTGTGGCCAGTCCTTTATGTGTGAAAGGAATCTCTATTTGAATGCTAACCATAGATCAGGTTTCTCATGGGATTGCTCCATGCAGAGCATACATCCAGAATTTCATCTTGAGGCTTTGCCACACAAGGGTTTCTCTGGAATGCTACTTGTAAAAGATATTTTCTTCAAGATCATTTTCTTAATTTATATAAAAGGCCTGTGTAAGGTAGTTTCCAGAGCCTTAATGTCCGAGGGCTGGTCATCCACAGAGTGTGGACCCAAATTAAAGCCAGCATTGTCCTGGTCTGCACCATACCTTCCCCAAGGCCATGGCAAAGACCCACAGCTCCCAGACTGTGTTTAAAAAC
Source organism: Euphonia xanthogaster (assembly GCA_034509185.1). Lineage (NCBI taxonomy): Eukaryota > Metazoa > Chordata > Aves > Passeriformes > Fringillidae > Euphonia > Euphonia xanthogaster. The sequence goes on from JAYDZK010000044.1 coordinate 3,979,354, forward strand.
AGGGAACTGTGTCACAGGATGTGAGCACGGGGAAAGCTGCAGTGCTGGCTGCTCTTGTGCCACCCTGCAGGGGTTTTACCCACGGGGATGTTGGAAAAGGAAGAACTTCCAGGCTGTGCTGCAGCACCTCAAGTTTCCTTGAATACTTTCAGGGAGCCAGAGGCAAATTTGGTCACATCTCAGTCTCTGTGATCTGCAGCATGCTTTGGGCATATGGCTCAGGCTGTTAAAATACAAAGAAAATTAAAAAATACAAAAATTAAAGCAAAAAATAAAAAAGAGAAACAAAACCCAAACCCCCTGCTTTAGGTAACTGTGATGTTCAAGCAATATAGAAAATCTTGATGAAGAAACATATCTTATCCTGCAGCTGAGAAAAGGTGAACATTGGACTTTAAGGCTTCTCATTTGGTTAAAGGAGCCATTCTGCAAAAGGAAATAATTGCCTACGAACTGTTTTAATGTAAAAATCTTGAAAAGTGTTTTTCTTTTATTTTTGGAGATTTTCTACTGTTACTTGTCTAAGTAAAATGGTCCTGTTTGGAATATGTTGCTGATTTGAGGGTAAAAAGAAAAGCAGAGTGAGAAAAGCCTATAAAACTATAGATTATTTTTTATGGATGATGAGATGGTCCCCATTTGCATTTACAGCTTTACAAGGATTGTAGCACTAGGCTCTTTTTCTTTTTTTTGATGGAAATGCTTAATCTGAGCTCAATGGGCCATAATAATTGCCTGTTTCTTCCAGCAGAAATAAACCCACTTGTATGTGACACTTGAAACCTTAAGTCTGCTTAGTATTACCCACGGAATTGGAGACAGTTCTTCACCCAAATATATTTATGGCAGCAGCACCAGTCGATATACAATACCCAGCCAAGGGCACTGGAGAATAAATCAGTCCCTCCAGCCTCTGCTGGAGCACCATAACTGATGGTGGTAATAAAACCCCAGGAAATTAAAATTCTGTGCATGCAAACACACATACCTAGGCAAGAGAAACCCGAAGCTCTCTGCTCTGGTAAGGATTTGCATATTCATAGACACAGACATTCTGTACCCCTTTGTGTTAGAAAGGCAATGGAACAGGAAGTCTGTGGGTTGTCAGCACATTATCACCTCGTTAGACTGTCCTCAGCATTTGGGGGCTTTCAGGAGACGTGTCCATGGAAATTTAGGCACCTTGTAGTGGAGAAGGATAATCTCAGTTACTCGTTGAGGAAGAAATACTGATGTTATGTTTGAAAGCTTCTAGATGTTGCTGTAAGTGACTACCAAAGGCTCTGAAATCCCCATCTCCAGCTCATTTCATCCTGTATATTTATGCAATTACTGGTATTTTTAACGAGTCCTCTGTGTTTGAGCACCTTGGGCTCTACTTTGTGGCTTTGTGAGCTCTTGGGATGGATGTTGTTTCTTCCCTTGTGTTTTGGGGTTTCACATGTAGCACTGAGAGGCAGTTTTAGATTAATACACAATATTATTTATACATTTATATACAAGCCCATGCTTTTTCTACATATTAAATAACTTGGAGTATTATTTCTCTCGAATTCTGTGGGGCAATGAAATTATGAACACTAATGAGAGATAAAAAGATGCAGTGAAGTGAGTGTTTCCAAATGAAGCCCAGCAGTGCATGGTGTGTGTCCTTGGGCAGCACAGCCTTTTTGTGTAACGTGGCAAGGAACAAACCCAAGCATTTCATCTTTGACAGAAGACTTCTCCAGTCAGATGAGTGTCTAATGAGAGAAAGCACTGGCAGATGGATTTTGCAGCCAGTGTGGAATGGTGTGGACTGTCTCACAGTGCCTCACAGTGAAACACAACCCTGAGAGGACAGTCTGTGGTTGCATTCCAGCTGTTGAATCTCTGTATGAGTGAGGAGAGAGGGTTTCTCAATCAGAGGGTGAGCAGTCACCAGCTGGGAGCTGGGTCCTGGTAAAGGCACCGGGACTCTGCTCAGTGCCAAGCCTTGCTCACCTGACTCTCAAGCTCCACAGTTTGTGTATAGGTACTGACTGTAATAATCAAATCAGGCGTATTGTTGAAATTCTAGTAATCCTACTTGCACTGTCCTGTTTGAGGTGTAGAAAGAAAGGCAGCAATGTCAGGGGGCCTTTCATTTACCACACGTGTTTAGTTATGGTAAAATATCTAGAAGATCAAAGACATTAGATGTTCACCTATTCTTTTTCAGCCACTGGGACTGTGCTCTGTTTCAAATAACCTCAATCCGGAAAAGATTTTGAATTTGAAAATGTAAAGCCAATACTTGGGAATGGTGAACTGCTACAGAAATGTTCTTTAACGTTTAAGCAGATACTTTCTGTAAATAACCTTATTACCCCCTATTGTTCTCTTTTCCCAATCACCTAAGCCCTTTCTTCACAAATTTGGCAGCAAAAACCCTTTCCAGGTGGACTCTTGGTATTCCCTAACACCTGCAGTAATGCTGGTGCTCTCTCAATCCATTCATGCAGAGATGGGTCCCATTTTCCTCAGGGCCAGGGCCTGTGTGTCTGTGTGGAGAGTGGATAAATGATAAATATATTGAACAGATATTCAGTCTCCCACCTGTTACTGTTACTTTGAGAAAACAAAACAGATTTGCCCATTCTAGTCCTGAACTCACTGGGGATTGACACCAGCAGGTTGCACAGTATTTCCAAAGTACTTCAAAACTGCTATAAATTTTAGTCCTGTAAAGGAGCCTGTAGTTTTTCCAAGTTTTTCCTTGATAAAATTCTTTAAAGGGAATGAATCTCTTAGGCATTCTCCCACTAAACTCATAATATGTGAGAGCTTGACACAATGACACTCAACATACTGACCAGTCTTATACTAAAATAAAGAAATAGTTAATTGCATATGGTTGAATCCAGATCCATAACAAAGTAAATTTAGGATTGAGAAGCAATGTATTTAAAATTGCAGGATGTGCACAAGGTTTGCTTCTAGGCTCTCTTGATCATTAATTAAATATGTTATGGCTTTCAGTTTTTCTCATTTATCTGTACAGGTTTTCATATTGTAAATGCATTATTTATGTTTTCCCTTAAGTGCTCAGTACTGCCAGGATGTTTCTCTTAAACTGGCACAGATAACAAAAAAGACAAAACGAGGGAGCAAATTTGGCACTGGTGAAATGCTCAGAGAGCTGCTCGTGTTCAAATGAGCCTTTCCCAGATGTGTTTTAATAAACTTGATCTGAGAAATAGAGGACCAGACAGGCAGATGGCATCTGTGTTTAAACTATGAAATTTTTTTTGTTTGTTTCATTAAGGTAAATTTGGTTTGTTTATTTTTTTCCCTTTTAATCTCTTCCTAATAATGCCTTATCACTAAGCCTTGCTGCTTTCTTTTCTAGAAAGCTCCTAGGATGAAGGGTGATGAGGGAGCTGTCCAGGTGAATGTTCACTCTGAGGGAAGTCAGCTCTGGAATGGATTTTGGCTGATGTAGCTAAAACAGTCTGGAATCAACCATTTGCTGAACTTTGAACCAAGGGAACTGGTGTGTCCTGTCCCCCTGTTGTTTTTTACCTTTCAGAGTAAACTGAGCATCATGCAGGCAGTTAAATCAAACAATAATTTAATATAGTGTTCTCCCATTCATATAAATGCTGTTTGTTTTCAAGTAAATTGATGGTTTTCTTCTGTTGGTTGTGCCAGATATGGAGGAGCAGCTGGATGTTAAGATGTGGTCATCTCCTTATTCACTTACTAACTCTTTGTCTCTCTGTTGTGTTCTCCCACTGGTCATAAACACTTCTTTCCCATCCTAAATACAGCTTTTCTGGTGTCTGAGATGTTAGGTATTTTGTGTTTCAAATTACAGTAGTAAATAGCTACTAGCTAAAACACAAAATTAACTATCTGCTTAAATAGTCAGTAACTATAACCCTTGTTCCACTCTGAGTATTTGATGCACTTTTTTCTTGTTACCTTAGAAATTTCACCTTTCTTGCATTCCAAATCTCCACCCTCCATCCCACCACCAGTGGTTAAAATCTCTTAGCACAGAAAACATAAATAATAAAAAAAGACCCTGAGCAGAAGAACCCAAACTCACTTCTAACTTTGACTAGATGATCCCTGTAGGTCCCTTCCAACTGAAACATTCCATTCTGTTTATTTTTAATCAAGGTAAAGAGGTTCATGTGGAATTCAGATCTGAAATTAACTCTTGAGACTTATGCAAGCACGCTTACAACGTGGACTAATATCACCTCAGAGTGACTCATAAATGGTGTCAAGTCATGAACTTTGAAAAGTGGAATTGTTAGTCTGCAAGTGACAGTCACTTCTGCTGTACTTAATTTGACTCCTTAGGGGAATTGTAATTAGACTTGTGCTGAATTCCTGTACTTCTTACTCCCTGCTGGGAACTTCAAAGAGCATTTGTTTCTGTTAGGTTTCTGTTTTCATACAGGGACTCTTGTAAAATTCTGCTATACAAGTAGAAGGTTAAGCCTGTGATGTACTTTTTAGGACTCCTCCTGTGCTGAAAACCAGGCAGTTTTATTTTATTTGTAGTAACACAGCTTTGAGAAGTTGCCATTTTCATTATCACTGCAGACTAAAAATATCTTCTATAAATGGGTATTGGTTGGTGTTTTAACTAAGTAAAGTAGTGATAAGTGTATTCCAAACCTTTGAAGATATCCTCAGGAACACTGCATCCAATTTCATGTTTTATGGATTGTTTGCCAACTACACTAAAGACAGAACTGACAGTGATGACACTTTCAAGGCTAATTATGCTCCCTAATGATTCTAAAATTATTCTAAAATTATTTTTTAAGAGCCTAAACAAAATCCAACCAGACACAAAAACCCTCTCTCCACATGGACAAGCCAACACCTGAGTGCTTTCCTGAGCAAAGCTGGGAAAGTTTGGCTCCAGAGGTCCTGGTGCATGGCTGAGTTACACCCCTGGGAGCTGGAAGGAGCCTGGGAATGGGTGCTTCAGGGCAGCTGTTGTTCCAGAGCTTTCCCTGGAGGAGCCTCTTGCTTCTGGCAGAGTTGGGGTGTCCCAAGCTGTGCTGCCACTGCCCCCTGTCTGCTGTCACAGGGAGTGAGGTCCTGCTCAGCCAGAAGCTCTCACACTCTGAGCAGAGCTTCTTGTAAACCTGGCAGAGCACAAACAGCAGTATGGAAAACAAGCAAGCCTGTGCTGTGGAATCAAATCATCTTCAGAGTGACTTTTACACTGGATTGGAGCTGGATGCTCTCATAGGAAAGTGTTTTGTCATTTATTTGAAACTTCTGTATCTTTATTCCTGAGCTGTGCTGTGAGTTTATCACATATAGAAGCAGTGGGATATTTACAAATAGGACAGACTTGTGATAGGACACAAACAGGAGGAAAGCTTCTTCCTGAAGTGGACTGCCAATCAGGTGTATCAAATCTAAACAAGATTCTTTTCTACTTCAGTGTTGTTGTGAGTTCTGGTGTTAATTTCATTTAAAATATAAATTGAAAAATATATTTTGTGCAATAATGATTCTGTGTGGATTCCCAGGAGAATATTATCTTTAGCTACAGGGCTGCATTTCCAATATTTATATGTGTTAGAGAGATTAGCAGCTTTGTTGTGGCAAGAATGTTATGCTTTCAAAGTTATTTTGGCATTTCTTTTTCTTCCCTTATAGAGTTCAAAACAACAGATGAGTTGTGAAAGAGAACAGCTAAGGGTAAGTGCATTGATTTGCAAAATGTTCTGTTTCTTTAAAACATGAGCAGAATTTAGTCTGTGCTATTGACAGATGAATTACTTAATTTAAGAGGAACGTATTTAGTTCATTTGTTGCTTGTTGGTAAATATTGTACATCTTTCAGTATAAAGGAGCTAGCTAGATAGATGCAGGATTTTTGTTTTGTTTTGTATTTTTTTAATGTAAAGTTGTGAGATTTGGCAGTAAAAATCATCAGTAAAAATCTTAGCCTCTTTGTGGGCCCCCTGACACTCAGCGAGCTCCTCCTGTGCTCCTGTGCAGCTCCAGCAGTGCCCAAGGTCACTGTGCTTCCCAGACTTGCTCCACTCAGGTTGTTTCCAGCAAGAAGAGATTATTCTGTGGTTTTATAGTGTGCGCTTTCAGAGAGGAGCCAGTGGCAGGGCTGTGAGGAGCTGTTATTTCAGTGTCTGCTGGTTGTGCACCATCTGGAAGGAGATGGAGTTCCTGAGCCCAGGCTGCTGACCTCTCCAGTTTTCCCCTTTTCCTGTACTACAGGGACTGTGTTAAACAGCTTTTAGTCTCTGCTGCCTTTAATTGCTACAGACCCCTGAAGATGCTTTTCCATTGCAATATTTCTTGATTGATTCTAGTATTTGTTTGGGAAAGTATAAGAGCCTTCATTAACTAAAAAAAAAAAAAAACAACAAAACAAACAAAACCACAAAAACCCAACCAACCAAAAGCTTTTTGGTCATCTGAGTGTTGCTTAATAGACCTACATTTATTGATAGCACATGATGAGTATTTACCTGAAATCCCACATGCAAGTAGAGAGGGAGAGGCAGGCCTGAAGGAAGGGTGAGTTTCTATACAAACAAAAATATTGTTGGAAATAGAAAAAGCAGTTTTTTATTTGTTTGCTTGTTTGCTGTTTACTAAGCATCAGCAGCGCCTGCATGACTTGCAAGTATAAAGAATATACTTGTCTTGAAGTACATTGTGCAGTGTTCTTGCTCATCCAGCCATTCTTTAGATTAACCCCATCAACATATCTAGATGCTTCAGCTGGTCCTCACCACACTTGTAATGGGATTTTTGGTAAACAAGTTATGCAAGAACAATGCATCACATACTGTCCTCAATTCTTTTCTTGCTGCCATGTGACTGCATTGCATTGTGCTAGAGCTGGAGTGACAAAGCTTTGTTTTATCAGTAGTCATGTCTCAACAGAGCAGCTGTCAGAGCTAAAATATTGCAATAGTACCTGAAGGACAAGCTTTTCAAGAGGTAGCAGTGCCTTGAGAACAAAGAAACTGTTCATTTCTTTTTACTGTTTTCATTTTCGCCCTTGAATGAAGGAAAATATTGTTTTAAATTAGATCTTGAGGAGGCAATGAGCTCGTTCTCCAAGTAAATTTGTGTGCTTTATCTAAGCAGTGGATGAGATGTGGTGCAGTGAAACTTTCATGTATCTTTCTATTCCACTATTGCACGCTTATGTCTAACAATGAGCTCAGGGCTTGGGATGCAGAGCAAACTGTGACACCTAAAGACAAAGCCATGTCTGTAACCTGCTAAATCTGGCTACATCTTCTTCCCCAACTCCTCTGATGTTCCTGTTACACTAAACACAGTTCCTGGTGCAAACTCTGCTCCTGTCCCAGAGATCCCCCATGGCTTTCACAGCTTATCTGCTGTGACAGAAGGTCACACTGAAATTTAAATGTCCTGCCTGGGCATGTTGCACTTTGAGCACTGTGAGGGTGCCACTTGACCCTTCTGCCAATTTTAGGCTGGCTCCCTAACTGAGCAGTGCTGTTAAAGAAATGTTTCATGGTCTGAATCAGGTTTTGCCAGCCTGCAGTATTTTCTTTTGGGGTTTGTGACCTGCCATGAGTGCTTGGATGTGAGGCAGTCTCTTCACAAAAAGTGGTGCTTCATCCCCGCTGAAAGAATTGAGATAGAACAAGGAAATGGGATTAAAACAACCAAATTCCAACATCCTGTTGTTTTTTAAACTAAGTAAACCAGATTATTGTTAGGTCAGCTAAAAATACAATTAAAAAATAAGGAAAATCTCCCACTTGCTTGTTAAGTCTAAGGTGAAAATATCTTCTACTCTCCTTCTTTGGTTCTCTAGTAATTCCTTAGTCTAAGACTCATAAGAAAGTTTCAAAGCAAGGCTTTTAGAAAGCATAGCAGTGTAAATAAATAATTAGTTATTATGATGCCTTAAGAGACTACCTAGAATAGAGGGTAGACAGAGTTAAAAGAATAAAGTAGGGATTTATTAAAGGCCTTCATAGGACACACCTTGGGCAGTGGAAGAGCCTGGCCAAGGCTCTGCCCAAGATGGACTCTGAGTCATGAGTTTTCTCACTTTTGTAAGTTTTGGTCCATTTCCATATTGGGGTTCATTGTCCAACTACAGCTCCAGGTTATGCAGTCCCATCCTCCCAGATTGCTCTCCTCAAGTGGTGTCCTTGCTTCTGGGTCAGGAACCAAGGATTCTGGAATCCAAACTGGAAAAGGATTGTTTAGTCTGACTGAACTATGAAGAGAACTTGCTAGCACTGTATGTGAAGTTCAGAGTTAGGCACTGAGGCAGCACAGAATCTGGAAAATACAAAAGCTAAAACTTAATGCATTGTGTGGCTATAGAAAGAAATATCCAAGTCTGACTAAAATCATTTCCTCAGACATTTCTCACCTCTTATCTGTTTCACTGCCTTGTAAATTCTAAATGCAAAGTAGCATGTCACTGTTCTGGACTAAAGCATTTAGAATAATGAAACTCATTTATATTAGAGCCTCTGGCGATTATACATTATATTTATAATGAATGATAATCCTAATAATTAAGGAAGCCTGTGCCTTTTTACCCTTTTCTATTCAATATTTGGACTTCACAACAACCACAAGTGTGTAACTTGTTTGCACCATGTACAGTCCCCAGGCAGACATTTAAATCATTCAGGCAGACATTAATGAGAAATTATACAAAAACTGTGGGAATTTTATCTCTATCAAGGCTGGTTGGGGTTTTTTTATTATATTTGGAAAAAGAACATGACCTAACTTTGGTGAATATCCATTTGATTTTAAAAAATAAAGTATCAATGCCATTTTTCAAATTTTACTTTCTCTTGGCAGTGATTTTCATTAGAATATGCTGCCTTGAGTAATAATTATTTTCATGTTTCTTTATGCCCTTTTGCTTTCTAATCTGGTGTCACAAGTCAAGTTAGACTAAAAAGAAAAGTGTGTTTTTAAAGGCATATTGATTCATCAGTATTGCTCTCCCCATCTCCCTCCACACACTGCACTTCATCAGTGTTTCCTTTAAAGAAAAGAATTATGCTCTTTATTCCCTTTCATTGTGTTTTGTGTTATCCAGTCCTGTTTACAAATCTCTTTTTTGGTAGTCACAGCCTCTCCTCCTCTCTGACTCTCTCCTGTTGCCCCTTGCTGCTCACGAGTGCCTGTGTGTGGCTGGCATTCTGATGCATTAGAAATGACCTGCAAAGACACAGAACTCACAGCTTGCTCAAAATCATTTAAAAGTGCTTTTCTGCTTGCATTTCAGTCTGAAAAACAGACTTTGAATCACACGTGGTGCAGGTTATTTAAGGCTGTGAAGAAAATGGGGATCTGAGTCCTTAGCAGAGATGATTTGGAGTATATCAAGCTATAAATAAGGGCAGTGCCAGCTCAGAAGTCTGTCTGCTGTTCCCACTGCACCTTCCTTGCTGGTCTGACTTGAACCTGGGTGGTAGTTTTTTTATCACAGCCTAAGGACAGGCTAAGTGAAAGCTTACAGAGCTTTAAGTTACCCAACCTTCAACTCCTCATTTATTATTTTGTATGATTAATTCAGTCTCAGTGTATAAAATGAACTCCATGAGTTGTGCTGTGGAGGAGAATGCTTTTGGTCCTGCTGCAGCAACACCAGATGAGCTCTCCAAGGTGGGCAGGCAGCAATTTTAAACTCTAACGTTGGGAGGCTTTATAAATGTTCCCGTGAATACCAATGAGGTCTAATGGTAAATGGTGTGATTATCTTCCATGATGTGAAATTCTGAGTGACCCAGTTGTTGCTCTAATTAACAGCTTCTTTCACATGTGCTTATTATCAAGACACATTATATGCAGCCAGAGTTCCTTCTCTGGTCTGAAATACAGGCAGGGCAGGCTCTTACTGCCACCTTGCATTTAATATCAACTTTTATGTTTTTATACTGTTCTAATTTTCAAGGAGACAGAAAGAAGTTTTGCATTCAATATTGTTCTATTTGTCTTGTCTCTTATATGGTAAATGAAATAAAGTGCAGCATGCAGCAAAAAATGTATCAAAGTTAGACCAGGTAGAGAGAAAGCAAAAGCAAATGCAGTGGTGCCCAGGATAATATTTAAGCAACACTGATCCTGCAGTATTTAGCTTTATTTCTCTCTTTATTCAGTGCATTAATTTATTAGGTTTGGAATGTGCTCAGCTATATTGATGAGGGCTCTTGGAAACTTTAAAATAAACTTTTTGAAGCTCATTGTTGTGGCATTAGCTTTCTCCAGTGATTAAGAATGGTCCATTGATATTTTTGTGTCCAGTGCTCCTCTGATGCACTGAGTTACCCTGTGATTCAGTGATAGACACTAATTTTTCAATCAGTTTGAGCTGAGCAAAACCAAACAAATACCTGGAGAGAAGAAGAGAATCAGAGTGGAAGTGATTTGTTAAGTAGATATTATCTCAGGGTTTTCTGAAATGGCTCAGGGTGACAGCAGGGCAGTACATACCTGGTAGTTGTCCAAGAACCTCTGCTCTCCATCCAACTCTTCCCACACTGGACAGGAGGCGAGGAAATGGGAATGAGCTTGTTTTTTGAGTCACTGATGTCATGTTACCAGAGAGCAACGTGTAATTCATAGCATTTCTGCAAAACAGGGCAGCTGGTTCTGTCCAGTAATAAAAATGTCACTTCCTGCCTTTCCTCTGGAAACCCTTGGCTGCATTTGTGAACAGTGTGTATTTTGCCTGCAAGAGTAATCTGGAACTACCAAGTATTACATGTGCCTCAAAGGAAAAGGGGTTCAAAGGGGACATAACTACTAAAGGTGGGTCAGCCCAGGGTGTTTGCTACTCATCCTTTCCTTAGGAATTCACATGTGCTGCATTTGATGGGCCAGACAAGTGGCTTAGAGTGATCCTGCTGTAGTTCCTGTAGTTATCCTTGCAGTGAGCTGTGTTCTTCCTCCCTGTAGGTGTAGGTGGAGATACAGGTAGGTGAGATCAGTAAGGAGAGGTACTTTTGGTTCCTGATTTGTATTACACATTGACATGGAATGGATTTGGAGTATTCTCACTCAGTGTCTTACCAACTCTATTCCCAGAGGTTCTGTGAAGAGTAATACACATCACAGCTCAGGAAAAAAAATCTTGGAAATGAGATCTAAAAAAGACTGGGGAGAAAGGTTAATTGTAGGAATGTGATTTCATTTAAATTTTAACTTAGCTTGAAATAAACGTGTGCCAAAAAAAGGCAACTAGAAAAAATGTGAATTTCGATTGCAGTCTCGCTTGGCAGTTCTGCTAAATTTCAAGAGCCTTCCCAGCTATAGTAACTCATAACGTTACTATATAAACCTCCCATTTGCTGCTTAATATTACTGCAACTAAAAACAAGAGCAAGGTAATGAAAACTGTTGAGGTTCATGTTTCAAGTGCCATGGCCTCTCACCACCAGGGTTCTGTTCTCTTCCAGTGCTGACTGCTAATGGGGCCCTTGGACCAAGAGAATTAAGTGTTTGCTGCACTTCCTTCAATAGTGGTGCCACTCACTTCAGGCTTCTTTGAATTCTTTCAGGAATAGTTAAGAGGCCTTTAGGTTATGTCCTGACTCTGATCTTGATGGAATGCTATTGAGACAACTTTCCATTGCTGTCCTGGTGTTGTTTTGGCATCTCTCTCTGAGAACAGCAGGCAGAGGCTTTTCTGCTGTTCAAGCACCACTTTCTTTTGAATTCAACTTTGATTTTTGCCCAGTCAAGGATTTTCTCTGTGTGGTGCTTCATAATTGCTGGAACTGAAGGACTACAGGAATTTCTGGTGAGGCTGAAGCAATGCTTGCCCTAAATACATGTCTGGTTTGGGTGACTTTGTATGGAATTCAGCAGCCCCTCAATGTGTGTTTAAACTTATATCTGTACATGGGGGACAGGGAATAGTTCAGGGACAGGGAATAGTTCACCAAGGGTAATGAAGGTTCAGGAAGTGGAAAATTTATCAAAGGACAGAAGGTAATCTATTTAGACAGTTTAAAGGCTACTGAGACAGGACCCAAGATAAGATAAATTCAATATCCCAATGCTTTCTTCCTCCTGCTGCGCAAACATGAGCAATGCCCCGTCCTGGACCCAGTCTGGATTTAGGAACAGCTTCTGCACTCAGAACAGCAACTTTTGGTTCAGATTTTCTGCAGTGGCTGCACACAGCTCCTGCTGCAGAGCACTCGCTGTGAGCAGGGATGCTGGCCTAGAAAAGAAGAAAGGTTTTCTTGCTTAGTTTGTGTTTGTTGAGAGGGAGCTCTTTTTTCACACAGCTTTTGTAGTTTCTCTTTGATCATCTGGAAAGCAGACCTTTGAGTGCACAGCTTTAGCAGTGTTTATACTATCCTGACTTATTATTTCAACCTCTGCTGTTGCTGAGGCAATTTGACTGGCAAAGATCATGGTCTCTTTAGTGTCACACCTAATTCAAGCAGGAAATGCTATCTAGTTTACAGTGCAGTTTGGAGGGTTTGTGGGTTTAGGGTTTTTTTTTGGTGGTTTTGATTTTTTTTGTTTTTTTTCTTGGCTGATTTGGGTTTTTTTGCAAGTTTTTAATTGCTGTTTTTTTGTTTTCCCCTGGGTGTTTCCATGAAGCCTTTCTGGCTTGGGTGGGGGTTGTGTGGCTTTGCATTGGTAGTGCTGTTGGCTTGAACTATTTACTTTTCTTTTGCACTTGGGTGAAAAAAAGTGCAAACCCAGGAAAGGCTTTCTAGCTGCAGGTAGTTGGGTTGTATTTTTAACACCCTCTTTGGTCCTTCTGCATGGTGGATTTCTCTTCTCATTTACTCATATATAAAAGTACAGACTGAGCAACAAGATTTTTAAAGGGAAGAGGAAAGGCATTGAAAATATGGTAAGAGCTGGAAAAAAAACCAAACAGATTTACATGAACAATCCAGACAATGTGTTATTATAGGGACAAATATTCACTGAGCCACATTGACTTCTTTAGCCAGTATTCTTTCAAGTAGAGAGAATGAAGGAATATTGATTTTAATATGGCTGTTATGTCCTTGTTTTGATGTTTATGGTCTTTTTCTGTTCTGTAAAATCTTTCTAAAATTTGCTTGTTTAAACTGGTCAGGTGTACTACTCCACAAAAACATTTCATTCTCCATTATTTAAGTAGCTGCCAATTTTTTTCAAAGCATCAAAATTACAAGGAAAAATAAATTCACCTTAAAAAACCCCCATAAATATATGAATCAATATTAATATTACTTTTATTAATATAAAATGCAAATCTATACCAACTAGTTTGTATTTGTATTATACATGTATATAAATACATTTAAGGATCTGGTCCTTCTGACTTGTGGTTGACATGCACATATGTCACACTGTTGGATAAAGAGTGAAATCTTGATTTGGGATAGGCCAGGATTTTAGAAGTCTATATTTGTTCTTAGTAGTCTGTATTTGTTCTTAGTCTCAGCTTCTTTAATAGTAAGAATAAGTGAACTGTAAGTGTGCTCTGTTCTTTTCTGCAGCAAGATCCCAACTTGTCCTGAAAGCCAAGTCTTAGTTTTCAACAGGAATGGCTTTCCTGGTGCAAAATCCCAAAAGAAACCTCCCTGTAGTCCCCAGGAAGCAGGATAGAGAAATAAAAAGAAGCTACACCAAACACACAGAATTTATGTTTTATCAAGCTGACAATAGTTTTGTGCCATCTTGAAGTTCAGAGCTCAAGAGGGAGCTATACTTAGTGTTGGAAGACAAGCAAAGTACAGAATTTTAAAAACGCCTTTAGTCAACTAATTTTTCTTATTTTCACAAATGCTTGTGGAAAAAAAATTTTTTAGGAAAAAAGTGTAATTTCCAGTCTCACACTTCCACCTGTGTGGGCCTGGACAGGCTGGAGAGGTGGAGCCAGGTTCAAGGTCATGCCCCTTGCCTGAGGCAATCACCAACATCAGCAGGTACAGGGGGACAAACTGATGAGCAATGGAAGAAATCCTGCTCTGGTATTTCCATATTTGTGGCATGGTATCTGGAGGATCCATTTTATGAGCCAGGAAGTCGAGAAAGGCAAAAATGCTCTGCTGATTTTTAGCATCTTTGTTGTTTCTCACCCCTGGGAGAAGCTGACCTTGTTTCAGGAATGTTTTTCCTCCACATCTGTGTGCTGTTGTGTATTTTGAAGCTTTGATCACCTCTGTTTTCTTTAGAGATAGTGTGGCTTAGACAGGAAGAGGGAGATATAAAACCAAAGTGCATCAGATCACAGGCATTTTCTATGCTCCACTAATACCAGAAATTTGAGCCCTTCCTCTGAAGGAGTGGCTACAGATGTATCCCAAGTATGCAATCAAATGCCACACAGGCTGTTATCCATAGGAAATGGGCAAAAACACAGATGCACTGAGTGCTCACAAGTTCCATTTCCAGCATTTCTCTTTCCTGCAGTAGCAGTGTTATCTCTGCCTTTGGATTCTTCACATCACTTTGAGTACAACACTGAAAGTAAAAGAAGAGGTGTTCATCTCAAGGTCACTTTGGTACTTGAGAGCAGCTGCCCTCCAAAGAGCACATAATGAATACTTTTATTACCTCTTGGTTGGTTTTCCCTACGTGCTGTAGATTGCTTCATATGCCATCAGCTCATTTCTCCTTTTCTTTTTTTTTTTTTTTTCTCCCCTCTGAACTGCTGCTTTCTACAACTGTTTTCATCATTGTTAAAAATCATTTATATAGCACCATAAATTACAGGCACTTTACAAGCAAGGAGTAAGATACTGCCTTTGCCCCACGTACTTTATGGTTCAGATACATCTTTGATATCTGGTGTGCATTTTTTTACTTAACACACAGCCTGGGAATTTTAAGGTAGATTGCATTAATCTCCTCTTTTATTCCCACAATTTTTCATGATCAAATGATGGTGAGGGCCTTTCTGTGATGCAGATAACCAATCATCTGTTTGCTACTTCCCATAAAGGTATTGTAAACATTTTCTTAACTGGCAATTCCAGGCACATATTTTGTGCTCATACATTTGCATCTAAAACCTGTAGGCACTGGAAAAAACAAATCCAGCCTTTTGATAATTTAACTCCCCCCTTGTTGTTTTTTTCTTGACACTCTAACAGGCATTTCCCATTTTTTGGAATGAAATCTCCCAGGAATTTTCATCTGATACTGCCACAGTCCCCAATTTTTTTTAAGACCAGGAAAAACCTGGCAGCATGAACTTTGAAAAGGTAGTTGATGTTTTGGGGTTTTGGCTCAATTATTAGGCTCCCAAATCCAGGATATCTCATGCCTCATTTACACTCCTGCTTCCACTAATGCAGATATTTAAAATCTAATTCTAGCTATCATTTAATTTGAATTTGAAATTAGGGGTTTTTTTAAGTTTGCTTGGATGATAATTGTCCAAAATACATTAAAGGTCTGGTACTATAATTATTTACTATTCTCTTCCACCTTTAAACTCAGATTAAAAAACAAACAAACAACTGTAAATCTAGGAAAAAAAAACCCATAAATTCACTTAACAATCTATTTTTTCCTAAGCTCTTGAAATGTGCAGGTCTTGGGTGCTGGACACCTTCCCAGTCATATGGTCAGCTGGAAATGTGAAGTCTACTGTGGGATTGTGGGGGTTTCTTTCAGTTATGATGATTTTGTGTCTAGAGTCTCTATTTTATGCTGAGAGGAAGTAAAATATTTTTAATATTAAACAGTGTTAAAAATATATCAAAACTTTTCTCAATTCGTTTGTATGCAAATTTTTGGGTTTTTTTCACATGTTGACATCAGAACAGAGCAATCATGGTGTGCTAGCATGGCCATGCAGTTCCTTCTGGTTTGAAAACCAGATCCCAGATCTAATGGCTGAAAACAATTAGTCTCCCATATTCTATTCAGTATGTTAAAATTATAATTCTGAGACAAAAATTCTAAAGAGTTTTTTTTTCACTAATTTCTTTGAAAATGTATTAGAGACTCCAAAATAATGCATAATGGTATTAGGTTTTCATTTAAATCTCAGGCTTTTGCAATTTTTAGAGAACTCTGTGGCTTTTATGATACCAAATATATAATGACATGAAAAACATTGGATTTTATTTAAAAAAAAGGATTGAAAGGAAAAGAAAAAAGTGTTTTTTTTTCAAATTGATTAATGAAAATATATTTCCATGTCTTATTCAAAATCACCCAAGCTTTATTTTGAAGGTGGTGGCAAACACTGAAGTTATTAAAAAGAGAAAAAAGGTCAGTGAGTGTGCATCTGTAACCCTACTACCATCAGTGTGGCAGTATAATCTAGAGGAAATTCAGTTGAAACAAAGGTTTTTGATGTTATTCCAGTAAATGACAGAAGCAGATGGATGTTCCTGTGTGTTTTCCTGAACTGAGCCCCACCCAATGCTTGCACTGTTTATTTGCTGTGCTGCTGGCACTAAGGCATGGCATTGATGCTCTGGAAATGCATTATGTGGAGCACTCAGCCTCTCCCCTGCTTAGGCTCCTGCTGGACGCCTTGGGAGTGCCTTTCCTTGGCCAGGTGGAGGAAGGAATGTAAAATTGTTGGAATTGGGTTGGAATTTGGAACATAGGAATAGTCTTAAAAGGTGCATGTCAGGCAAAGAGAACTTTAATTAGATGTTGGTGCTCCCTGGCCTCGGTGTTTGGATTTGCACGGATACAGAATGGTTTAATTCAGTTTTAATTCAGTGAGTGAACGTGGAGACTCACTCAAAACAGAGCATCCTTGTTCAGGGCTCAGAGGAGAACACCAAATATCAACTCTGAGAGGCCAATGGGCTTTGTGCAACCTGATCCTGCAGCCCAGAGTCTCCCTGCTTGTAAAGAATTCCCTCCTTTGGAGTGCAGGCCAGGATGGAAAACAAGCCCTGCTTGCTAGCCCTGTGCTCTGAGTGTAACATGTTCTTAGGAGACAGTAACTGAACAGAAGCAGGGTACCCCATTCTGAATGGGATTTGCTTGTTTGTCATATTGGCACAGGACATTTCATGTGAAAAAAAAAAAGAAAAATCAAAGCACCTTCTGAAATACTGTTCACTTGCAAAGCTCAGTTTGCCAAGATGCTGTGGTCTAGCAAGGTCTTGCTCAGTGTAAAGCAGTAAGGGCTGTGATGCCTTTGATCAGCATTTTGCCATTTCCTCTGTGGGGGGAGCCCAGCTGAGCCTGGTGCAGTCCCAGAGAGAAGGGATATCCAGGCTGTCTCCAGCTCTGTGCCCACAGGAGCTGCTCCTGCTCCCCAGGTGTGTGCTTTCCTGAAAACAAGAGCAGCAGGGGTTTGCTCTGCCCCTTGCTGGTGCTCTTCTGGCTCTGCCCAAGTGCCACCAACCTTTTGTCACGGGAAGTGCTTCAGAGCTGAGCACTAACCCTGGGCTGCATCAGGATGCTGTGTTGGGGATTTGTCTCTGATGGAAGGTGGAACAGTAAAGGGAGGAACAACCACTCCTTGTGATGCTGCTGGAGAATTTCCCTCCTGAGGGGGGAAAACAAAAAAAATCTCAGTTTTCACACATGCACGAAGTATTATCAGCCTGTACCAGCAGAAGAATCTACATTTTGGTTTGAGACAGAGGTTGTATTTCCAGAATGTCACTGTTTTCAGGACAGGGTGTAATTTGTTTTGGTTTTTTTCAGTGTCAGTACCTGTGCATTTGCTGTTGGAAATAGTTAACTTGGCATTTTGTTGCTGGGAAAGGAGTATCCAATTGATGTGAACCATGAACC
Organism: Euphonia xanthogaster; assembly: GCA_034509185.1. Taxonomy (NCBI): domain Eukaryota; kingdom Metazoa; phylum Chordata; class Aves; order Passeriformes; family Fringillidae; genus Euphonia; species Euphonia xanthogaster. The sequence continues at coordinate 3,997,069 of JAYDZK010000044.1, forward strand.
CCCTAGGAAAATAGAAAATACATAGATTCAGAGCATCTCAGAACACCAATTAAATATTTAGTGTGCAGGCTGGATCCCTCCTAATGGAGAGTGTCTGAGGTAAACACAGCATCTCTAATGTACAATCAATTTAATAACAGAAAGGACTGGCAGCTCGTGGAAGGGGAGGGCATGTATTTTGATTTCAGGCAGAAGAACTGTATGAGAAGTGAACTTTTCAATTGTGAGAATGAAAATTCAGGCAATCCAGCTTTGGTTTGCTGAAGGAATTTCTCACAGTACTGGGAGGCAGTGGGGGAATGTGGAGTGTGGTTGGTTTGATGATTGCCTGGTTTTCTGGCCTGGTGGTGGCTGTGCAGGTGGGTCGAGAAGCAGAACACTGACATGATTTGTACTGCTTGAAACACATGCAGGGAAAACTATTCTGGATCTGACCTTTTGCAAGAAGCTGGATACACACCACAAATTTTTTTTAAGACCAGGAAAAAAAATATTCCTACTGTGGAGACATTGGGAGTGGTATGGTGACCTGGTTATCAGGTGCTATCACATTCTGTCCCAGAGTGTTCCTTGGAGCAGGGCTGTGTGCATTTACCAGCTGCTCAACTGCAAGAACTCCTTTGGAGTTGTGCTGCATTTCTTCTAGAAACACTGGTTCTTCAAGACCAACCATGTCTTGTTTAAAGAAATCCTAGAAATGAGTCTTGGTGCTTTGAAGCTTCCAGAGTGAACAAGAGCAGACCATGGATAGCTGCATTCACACCCATTCTCAGATGTGTGGTGCTGCAAGATGCCAGGAAGACAATCTTTGTGCCAGACTGCCACAAAGCACTCTGCATCTCCTTTTGTCTCCTGGCATGCCCTGCATTCCCTCTCAGGGTTTGGACTGATAGACAAAAATTTCCCTGTGTTTTTGAAGTGGTGTCAAGATGATTTGAGGCCACTTCTGAAAGTCAGAACCATTTGGCTGTGCATGTGCATACAGCATGCTGCATTTTTTAGGAAAGCACTGATGCAGCCTTAATTATTGTCTCACTACTTATTTATCTTTAATACACAAATAACAGATCTCAGAAAATGTCAAGTGTTTCTGGAAAAACCTAGTCTGAGACCTATTAAAGGCACATGTCCTGTGAGTCTCATGGTAGGAGCCAAAAAAAAAGAAAAAGGGCAATGGAGAAAATCTGCAGACATCAAGATGATGGAGAGGGTCCTGCAAGTCACAAAATGAAAGGCAGGCAGAGATGCCCAAAGTGTTTTTGTGGTCTGGAAGGCAGCCAAAGAGGCATTGATTTATTAAAGAGCAGCCTCACAGCTTCCTTTTCTCTATGTGATGGTGCCATTAGAGCTCCTCAAACAGTCTCTGATTTCCTTGAGGATGAGGAGTAGAAGATTCTGAAGACAGTTGTTGTTTCCAGGCTGATGCCACTGCCAGACCATCACTTTGTGTACCTGGTTGGGGAATTCGGTGTGTAAATTGTGAGTTCCTGATTGTTAAACACAGCCACTACTCGTGCAAGAAGTACCCCAGCAGTTGTGTGGGTTTTACACTCTGCAGTTGTGATGTGGTATAAAAAGAACAGCTTTAATGAGACAGCAACAGTGAGACACCAAGTGTCTCAAAAATGCCCATCTCAGCTGTTTTGTTAATGGAGTTAACTCAGGGCTGTCCTTGTGCACTGCCAATACACTGGGAGTGATTAGCACCTGTAGCATCAGCTTTTTGTCTGGTTTTGTAGATATCTCAATCCTCTTATGTAACTCCTTTTCTCTCTGAATAGCCGGGATTAGTTTGGTAGTTTTCCATTCCTTGCCCCTGCAGTGCCTCCCTAAAACCTTGTCCCTGTCTCCTTGTCACTTGTCCTGCCTGTTTGTCCCTTGTCCATGGGCAATACCTCCACCAGGACACTGCTGCAGAGGCCTGTCTGGTACTGTGAGCCAAGCTGGAGGTGCTGGCCAGCCTACTTGGTTCTGGTGCTGCTCCCAGGAGTCCAGGTGCCTGAGGAGCAGACTTTTCACCTTGTTTTTGTGGCAGGGCTGCTGTATGGTGGTGCTGCCATCAGCTCTGGGAGCAGGAGAAGGGTGCTCAGCACACGCTGTGGATGTGCCAGTCCCTCACCAAACCAAAACACTGACATAACTCAGCCTCAGTTACTGTTCTCACCTTGTTAAAAAACAAGTGAGAGGAGAAGACAGAGCATGAATTAGTTTGGTCAGATATATAGTCAGAAATAGCAGCTGATAGGTTTGCTGTGCTAAGTTCTGTATGATGGCTCTGCTGAAAGGTAGGCTGCTCCATGATTTACTGAACTATTAGAAGTGGTAAAACTGATCCATTTGTTATCATCCAGCGCATAAAGACTTCAGGATTTAAGGAGCCTGCACTAAATAACAAAGCAATTTATGTACTCATAAACTGAAAATTACAGGGAAGAAGTCCTTAAGTCATTGGTAATAGGAGCCTTTTATCATATTAGTGATGATTACCAAATGTTAACCCCTACTCCTGTTTTTAAAACAAAATCTTACCTTGTAGGAGTTGCAATTGCTCAAAGAACTCCCAGAGACAACTTAGTACTGATTTATTATGCAAGTGTGGTGAGTTTTATTTGTTTATCTGAGTGCCATCCCTCCTGCAGCCCATCAGGTGCCTGCATCAGCTGATGTGAGCTGATTGATGGTCCTGCCAGCAGCAGCATGGGGCTGATGTCACCTGAGCAATGGGATTAGCTGCCTCCACTGCTGGGGAGCACATCTTCACCCAAAGCAAATCTGAGTGTAATATCTTGAAAAGAGATTTTTTGTTTTTCTGTGCTTCAATAACTAGATAATAGTTAGCAATAGTTGGTTTCAGATTAGTCTGTTCTAAGGAGAGTATAATTAGGTGTCCTACGGTGAAGATGGAAATACCCTCTGCCAGGTTTTAAAAATGCCTTATAAGATTGAGTCACCTTTGTGTTCTCTTGAAGCAAAGGTTTTATGGGCACTGGAAAGAAGATGTTGACTAAAGCTAAGCAAACATTTGCCTGGAGGTAATTTTAGTGATGACATTAGTTTCTTTTTTCTGCTCCAGAGTGTCCTGAGATACTTAATTCATTCAGTTTTATTCATCCAATCTAAGTTCTCAAGGAACAGATGAATTGAGAGCCACTTGTTACCAGTATTCAATATTTGATATCCAGCTTGCTTTATTTAAATGTGAATGATTACATGCTGAAACAGATTTGTTTCTTTTTGTGAGCTGTATAAGGAGATTATCTAAAATCAAGATTTGCACACACACCTGGGTGTTGTACAGAAGAAAATTGGAGAGTCATAGTAGCATTTCAGGCAATTTAGTTCAAACTCTTTTCTTGCAGCAGGTAAATTCTGATCCCACTGTCCTTGTGTTAAACTTTTCCTTCAGAGACCTTATTTAAGTTAATTCAAATGCTCCATCAACCCCCAGTAACGCTGATCAGATGGAAGCTGGAGTCCAGCTGACCTCCTAAACCCAGGAGAGATGATGTGAGGTTTTCCTGTGGCTGCCAGGGCTCTCTTTGGCTGAACTGTTGGCTGGGTCTGTTCTCACCAAAGAGAGTGAAGCAGCAGCAGCAGTAGAACCTGCCACTGAAATGATGGGTAGGGATGGACTGTGCTGTTACCAGCTGAACAATGATCACCAATAGTTTGGGTTCATTATAATCACTCAGTTACCCTGAGTTTTGTCAGGATAAGATATTTGAGTGTTGGGAGAAACAAGCCACGGGCTTTGTTCCAGGCACAGCACAAGTGAAGGGTTTGCACCAGACAAAGGGGCAGACCCCTCATGGTTTTCTTCCCATCAGTTTGCTGTGCTGTGTTAGGAAAATTAATCCACAAACACCAGAGGTTTATGTCCAGAGAGGAGACAGAGGAGTCCTTTTACTTTATTCCAATAAAGGGAGAGGCCATGGGGCATTCCCCTGGGATCTCTCAGATT
>JAYDZK010000044.1:4001214-4022045 GCA_034509185.1 Euphonia xanthogaster
TTTCATCTTTCAATGTCTAATTTCATTTATCAGCAAACCTAAAGTTTATTTGTAAAAGCAAGTACCTTTTCCCATTCATCAATCAGTGGAATCCTTCCCATTGTTTCTTTTATCTTCCCGTGCTGGTTTTATCTACCAGCAGATCCACAGCTTGTGTGGAAAGACAAATCCACTATTCCTCTCATAAGGAAAGGGAAAGCAAAGTTTGATGTTGCTGGTTCTGGGGGAAATGATCAGCTGTGTGCATCCCACACATGTGCCATGGAATGTGGGATTGAGGAAGCTCCCGTGTGCCTCCATCCTGCTTGTCCCCCCTGCACTGTGCCCTGAGCACAATTCATCTCAGCCAGCAATCCTGCCTGGGGCTTTGAAATTGTGCTGAGCTTCAATGACCAGGTTGTTGGCTGCTTGCTCCTCAGGCTTTCCTGGGACAATATTCTGACTTTGTTGTAGAGCAAATGAGCACAGAAACCAATTTCTTACATCAAAAGTGACAGAAGGACTAAAGCAATAGAAATTAATTGAAAATGGGAGAAAAACCCTAACAAAAACAAAAAACCACCCTCAAACCAAACAAAACCAACCAAAAAAACCACCAAAACCAACCAACCAAACAAAAAACCACAAAACCAAAACCTGTGTGGTGAAAACACACAGTTTATAAACTAACTGAGCTGTTTTCATAAACACAGAGTTTATAAACCAACATAAAGTTACACTTGAGTTGCTCTTCTGTATTTATGCTGAAATCCAAAAAGCAGAGGCCGACAAAATACAGCAAAACCCCCTTAAAACTGCAGTGACACAAGAACAGATTAAGGGCTTGTTTTGTTTCCATAGCTCCTAACAATTTGCAGTTTTTCATTTCATATATAGCTGTGATAGATGAGGCTGTTAAGGTGTGGGAATTAAGCACAAACACAAATATTTCTATCCTTCTAAATGCTTCAAATTATTTTTTGTATTCTGTGTGAATTATGTGAGATTTTGGCGTTGCTGCAGCTAGTGTATCATGTGCATCATTTGTATCTTTTCTTGGGGAAGTTTAAGTAAAAGAAACCAGTTTATTACCAGTAATGGCAGTGTAATCATTATCATCACATTCCCTCCCTCCTTTATTAGGCTTTTGGTTTTTAAGAATTATTAAATCCCTCTGGTTTAAATTTGGAAGAACAGAGATGTTAGTTGAAAACACACTCAATAAAGTCAGCAAGTTTTGTCTTTGCAGTGCATTAGTCAAATCTGTGATTTTGGTACCCTTCTATATGGTCACATAGCACCTAGAAAAACAGATTATACCATCTAGCACTGAGCTTGTTTTAATATTCCTGCAGTTCCTAGGAGTCTTATATCCCTTGCAAAAGGAGGAACTTAGTCTGCATTTTCTTATCTTCCAATGCAGTAAGCAGCAATATCAGTGCTATTTCCAATCTTCTATGTCATTAATAAATATGCCAAGATAGGTCTGTGAATTATGGTCCTTTAATAAGGTAATGGAACTCCCAGAATCTAGAGCTTGATTTTTTTTAGAAATGGGAACTGTTTAGGTGTCAATAAGAATGTGCTGATCACATATATAACTAATCTTGATTAATTATGAGTACAAATTGTATTGTTTCCTTGTTACCATTACCAAGTATTTTTATCTGCCCTTAATATCTCACCCATCTCCCATGGTGCTGTAGGGAAAATAAATGATATTCTTATTGATTATAGAAGTTCAGTTTGCGGTACAAGCTCACACAGCAATGCTGGTGCTGGTGCTGACAGTAGCTGAGAGCCCCATGTGAACATCTTCGGGAGCAGCAGAGGAGCTGGGCCATGACAGCAGCAAACAGCAAGCACCCAGATTGGTGGCAGAGTTCCTGACTGCCTGTTTTTTAAAAGAACACCAAGGTTCTCATTGATTTCAGTAGCCTTTGACCTGAACCCAATGTAGCTCTCCTGGACCAGCCTTTGTTGAAATGATTGTGGTCAGTACCTTCTATTTACTTTTTACATGTTGTTTGCAAATCCAGACCATGTAAGAAGTGACCTTAGCACACAGGGTTCAGTTTCAACTTCAGCCATAGCTGCAAAAACCAGAGTAATATATAATATAAAATGACTGTTTTCAGTAATTTTTTATCCACATTTTTCTACCACAGGAACTACAGCTGATCTAACAAAGTATTGAATAATATCTGAAAAATAAAACACTTCAAATGGATGATATTGTACAGCAGCATTGCAATTTGTTCCTCTTGTTTGGAGGAATAAGATGTGAAGGATTGGCTGAGTAACCAATTTAATAATGAAGAGAATTTAGTATATAGAGAGAGAAGTTGAAAGCCTTGGGACATCATTCCCTGGAGTTTCATATGCTGCCTATGCTCCAGAACAGGGAAATTTTGATACAGAAGTGATTTATAGGCAATACCTGTGCACAGTCTTTTATCACATGAATAAAATCTTTAACTAGTCTTTGAAAATTCTAAAACCTCCTGTGTTCAGTTGGGGTACACAGATAGAAAGAACTGCTGGCTGGCAGATGTTCAGATACATTATCAGAAAATGTATTTTCAGCCTAACCAGTATAATGTGATTCATTCTAACATGATATTTCAGGTTTATTAGTGTAACTGGCTACAGAACACAGTGCTCTGGGCAGGAGACTAAAGGAGGTGAAGGTGTTCAGCTTAAAGGTGTGACTGGGTTAGGCCTGGTAGAGAGCTGAGTATTGGTGGCTAAACTTGACAGGTCATTTAAACAACTCAAAACTGGAAACAAAAGGGTTTTCTTTTCCTCTTGTAGTCTGCCCAGGTGAAGGAAGGAGCTTTATTTCATGAAACTGCACTAAACTTATATAAATGTTATTGTCATTGCACATTACTTTAAAAATTATCACTTCAGGAATTGCTGTGTTAAATCTTTGCCTTTTGCCTCCACTAAAAGAGGCAACAACATTTTGGCTGGCTGTAGTATTTTACAGAGGAAGCATAAAGAGCTCTGTGTATGTATCTGTTTATCTGTATAAACTTCTCTGTTGAAACCCTAGCGTGAGGTGCCACATGAATTGAGTGCTTCATTTTGCTCTTTAATCAGCTCTGAGCTGTCAGTGCTACAGCAGTTATTTTTACTTGGACGTCACCCTGGTGTCAGATTGCAGTTGGTTTAGTGCTGTGGATTTTAGTTTGCTCCCCCCAGTCTTGCTTTGCTGTGTTATCTCCTCTTTATGGGCTGTTTCAGCAGGTGCCTCTCCATTTGCCACCTGCCCTGGTGCAGTTTAGTTAATGTATTTTAATTATTTAGGTGACATTTTACCTTGTATGGTCAGGCTGAATATGCAAATGGGTTGGAGTCTTTAGGTAAACAGAATGGGATAGTTTCTTTTTTTTTTTTAAGAAGTGAGAAGTTTGTGAACAAAGATAAGAAATAAATAATCAAACACAAAAACAAGGCAAAATTTCTGTTTAATCTCATTCCCATCACCATTTTTATACTTCACCTCTTCAGTAATTATTGATTTATGATATGGAGTTGATGCCCTTGGGAGAGAGACTGTGTGAATAGCTCTCACATCAGTACCCAAAATGTGCCATGGTCAGGGTGTGGCATGCACCAGTTCACAAGGCCAGGCATGATTTTCAAACCCAGTGATGCAGCCTTAAAAGTAACTAGGATTTGTCTCCTTTACATTTTAAAATTGTTTCTCACCAGAGGATGACGCTAATTAATTTGCTAAGTATATTGTGTGTTTTAATGAGATGGGTTACATGAGTTAAAAGTATTTTCTTGTAGCAAAGGATAAAAGTCCAAGTGTCAGTCAAAAAACTCGAGTCCCTTGCATGCTCACTCATTTACATAATGTACGTTCAGCTTTAAAAAAAGAGCAAAAGATGCAATTCTCTTTATTAACCTTTATTAAATATGCAAATCACAATCATAACTTTGATTTTTAAGTATCTATTATGGTAAGAAAAAAAAAATCCTACCAAAAATAAATCAAATCAGCCCAAACACTTTTGCTGGGGTCTGATTCAGTGTTGGTACTCCCTGTTTCTGGGGCTGGCAGCAGGAAGAGCAGCAATAACGCTGTGGAGACAGTAGATGGCTGTAGAAAAGTGTGTTGAGCGCTCCTGTGTGAGCGTAATAAGATTGGGAAAGGCCTTGACCTGCCTGGATGCAGCTTTTATCTGAAGTACATTTAAAGAGATAAAGGAGAAGCAGGGTGCAGTACATGTTCCTTTCTTTTCTGTAGGAGCTTTGCTTTGAGTTTAAAAATTTTTTCAATGTGGGATTTGTGAACTGGGTCCTTCAGCAGGGAGAGCTAATGGCTCGTGAGCCGCCAGAGTCACTCTGAGGATTCCCCCCTCCCTCAAGACGTCTTAGAAATCCTCCTATAAAATTCCTGCAGAGGGGGTGTCTGTAGATCCCATAATAATAATCAGGAAGTGGTATATTCCCATTTATTTATTTATTATTACTTTTTTTTTTTTTTTCATCTCCCCCCCTCTCCCCTCCTCCAGTGTAGTTGGCTGCCTTTAGTGCACGGACCTGCTCATTAAATAGATACACCAAGAACTGTTACCTAAGCAAGCTTGACAGTAAAGAAAGGACAGACTGAGTTAGGGAGAAAAAGGGAAGAAAAAAGACAGCCTGAAGCAAGTCACTCCACACGCAGAAAGAGCCACTGAACGAATGCTGTTCTCATAAACAAACTAGAAAAAATACCTTGTATAAGAAGAGAACTGGGAGGACTTGAAAGGAAAAAGGCAAGATTTTCTACCCACTGTTTTCAGTTTTCCTTCCAGACATACTTGGTGAAGTAAGGAGACTTCTGTTTGCTGACAGAGCCCTTGATTTCTTTCAAGATGATGATGTATTTGTGGGTAGGTAGTGTCTCTCTCCATGTCAATCTTTTGTTAATAAATGGACTTTGGGAGTGTGGATTTCAGCCTGTAGTTGCAGCGTTTTGTGCTGCCGAAGGTGTGTGTGCTGCAGGGGAGCGTGGCTGGGGTGCAGTACCTGTGCTTGCATTTCCAGGCAGAGTTTAAACAAACCGGGTCATTTACTGAAGCTGGAATTTGTTTTCATGATTTGCAGGATGTGGCAGGGTGCACTGCTTTCTTTTCAATGCCTTAGAACATTCTGCAATTGTGTGAGCTTCACTGAGGGGTTCAGTTACAAAGCGAATGCTGCATCACTTGTGGCTGCTCAGAATTTGCTTTCTTTGTAAGGAGTGAAACAATCTTAACGTGATTAAAACTTCTAATGTGTGTTACTTAACCCTGTTGATTTTATACTATTGTCATGGTCTCTCTTGGCTTTTGAAGTTTCTGGCAGTTGACAACTGCAGATAAAGAAATAGATATTGTGTTCCTATTTCTGTGATTTTATATTCAGCATTGTTCTGAGTCCTTGCAGCAAAATCTGCTCACCTTAAAAATAATGTTGTGTTGTGGCATGTATATTTTGAATTAGCAAAGCTATTAACCTGTGTAATCATCCAGGTTTTGATACAGAATGTTTTATTTCTTAGCAAAACAAACCTACAAAGAAATCAGTGAACAAATCTGCATACTTAAAAGCTTTTCTGTGTTCTTCTTCAAAGCCTGTACATCTTCTGGGAAAATATTTTAAACTAATCTCATTTGACAATCTATTTATTTATTTAATTTAAATGTATGTAAAAATAGACAGGCGTGCAGCTAATCTGGGCCACTTCTGCAGAACAGGCTGCAGAGGAGCAGCCCTGAATTCACAGAGATATTATCAGAAATCACTCCTTCTCTTTTTAAATCACTCGTGCTTCATGCTGGAAATCTGCCTTTATGCTTTCTTCTCATTTCTGTTCACCCTCCACTGTATCTTAGTAACTTTTGCAAAAGGCACTGCCTGCAGACCTGAAAGTTTGTTTTTTCAGTACTTGGACCTGTGCTATCGTTTCGGGAGCTCACCAATCACCGAGCCTTATGATTTTCTCTTTTTTTCTGGGTTCCGTAGTACAAGTCCCTTGAATTTTCAGCAGCGTGGCTGTGCATTTACCAGCAGCCCTGACTGCTGCTCGTTTTTAACCTCTACCACCATTCTGTATTGAAGCTGTTGGTGCCAGGATAAACTTCATTCTCCTTTTAGATTTATAAATCAGATCCCTCAGTTGCAGCAGTGTGTCTTTGATTCAGTTTGTGCTGTGCTGTTGGAGTTGCCATCTCCAAAGGAGAGTCACAATAAATACATGATGATAAGCCTTTCTTTCTAACATGCACACTGAGGTGAAAGGATGTGCATTGTTGTGTATTATTCTGTTTCTCTGTGGCACAGGCTCAAAAGATGTAAAATCCAGGGATCTTCTCTCTCCCCAAGCCTAGGAATCATTGTTAATTTGAAAATTCAGAGTAATACATTTTCTTGCAGGTAGCTATGCAGATTTCTATCACTTTTAGTGCACTGTATTTTTTATTTTTGATGAACTTTTCTGGTTATTCTTTTTAGAGATGTATATAAATGCTTTAAGCAAAGCAACCATATTAACAAGCAGTTTCTGATGGTACCAATTCCTGGTTTTCAAAGCTCCTAGTAATTCATATAAAGGTTTCAGTAATTAATGTTCCATATTTAAAAGTTTGTTAATTCCATTTTTATTTATTCCTTTTTACTTACATTATATGATGTATGTTTTGCTCAGGTTTTCTGATTTGCAGAATTCTTTAAACAGTCCCTCTCTCTTTTGGCACTGCTACACCTGTGTGTTGAGTATTCTTCCCATTTGCAACTGAACTTTTCTAGTCTAAAATATTTGTACAAAATCTCAAGATTAGTTGGAAGAAGAAGAGAATAAACCTTTTTTAAATTGTAGCAGGGTGTTATTACTTTGTGGGTTTTTATGGAAAGAGAGGATTTGTATTCATAGATTTTTTTTTTCTGAAATGTTATGATTTTTAAACTCTATACATGAAGTGGCCATGCATAGGTACCTAAGATGCAGCAGATGGAAAAGATGCAGTAGATAAACAAGAGACTTTCAGTAGATGTAGGTGCAAGGTATAAACTCACAGCAGTGCTTGAAATGCTTTCTCCTGACATCACATGAATTTTTTATGTAATTATGAAAAGCTTCTCAGCAATATTATTAAAATTTAAACTAGCTAACTTGTGTGAAAAAGTAATCTTCCCTTTTTAAAGGGCTTAAAATTAACTGAGTACATTGAGTGAGTTTTTTTCAGACTATTCACTCGTTTATGTGGCAGTGCTTACCTGTTGTTTCATTTCGTGTGTAACATAGAAACATTCTGGATATTTACAAAGTAAAAGAAAATTTTGATTTCTTCCCATTTTCTAATGACTTACTTAGACATAATCCTGGGACAGTTTGATGTGGTTTTTTTTGTTTGTTTGTTTGTTTTTTTATTCTACTGATGACAGTGGTATCAAGTTGCTTTTATTCAAAGCTGAATACATTTAGCTAACTTAAAACATTATGCAGGAATGTAGAACACAGACACTAATTCAGTCTGTTGAATGGAACAGTCTTGATTAGGTGCTGTTTTTTAAATACTTATTTCAACATTTCAAAAAGTAGAGAAAGATTTTAGTATTGTTAACCCTGTCAAAGGAAATCCATATTTGTTGACAGCCTAAGCAATTAAATGATGTTTGTATTTATATTTTCCTCCTTCCCTGGACAAAGGAGATCTTCTTCTGGTCTGGGACTTTATGCATAGAATCAGAGTGTGCTGTAGGAATCAGAGTTCAGCAATGTCACAGTTCACACTGACCAAGAAACTTTGAAGCCTTTCAGGCATTACTGATTTAGGAACTAGTGAAACCAAAAGGGAATTTATTCTCTTGGAGGGGTACAGACCCATTTACGTTTGCTGCTGTTGCACTTTAATACCCCTTTCTCCCCAAAAGTAGATGGTTGCAGTGACTCAAGGTGCTCTGGATCACTGCAGGTGATCAGTGGCTTTTCCTGTGTAACTCACCTCCCCAGAGGTGGCGGGGTTTGCTCAGAAGGTAACAAATACTGGTGTTGGTGTTTTTCCAGTTAGAGGGTTCTGAAGTTGCTGACTCGTGCTTAGTGTGTAAATTTGGTGGCTGAAAGCTGAGACTGCTCCCAGTCTTTCAGAGTCCCCTCTTTCTGCATTCCTCCTCCTCTTTTTCATACTTTGAAAATCAGCCTAGTTTGTCCACATGAGAGCACAAGCAGCTGCTTGATTCCCAAGCAAACAGTTCCATGGTTGGCTGTTTTCCATCTGGTTGTTCAGTTCCCACCGACCTCATGTTCAATTTTCATATTCTGAGTTAGAAGTCGAGCATTTAAAGTTACTACATGTCATGAAAAAATCAAATGTTGTAGGAGAAACTGGAACAAAATAATTGGTAAATATATATTTAAAATAAAAATTGTCAGCTTTCCACATTTTGTTGTATGCTACAATGCTGGACTAAAATTACTTTAATGTACCATAATACAGTTTTATAAATTTTATAAACATCTAATTAATGTCTGCTTAGTCAGAATAGTGCTTCATTCCTGTCAGTCTGCTGTTCTTTTTAATAATAGGGAATGTGTTGTCAGAGATTTTGTCTATATTTAGCAGAGATTCTTTTCAGTAGCAGCTTCAGAATGATACTTGATCAAACAAGGCAGAAAGCATGTCAGCAAATGAAATTTGGTATTTTTCCCAAAACTAGAGTAGGCAGATACAGAGAAACAGATGGAAAAAAAAGAAAAGTGTATGCAATAGCAACAAGATAATTTCTTCTGGCAATAGGGACACTGTTTTGACAACTCTGTAGAATAAAGCTTTTGGGTCCAATACAGGGAATTGTACTTGTCTGAATTAGCAAAATGTCCCTTAAATGAACATCTGGGAAGAAGTCTGGAAGAAAAGGAAGTAACAGACTCTAGCACAGATTTAATCTGGATATTTAGGAGTTTAAACTCCTTTATGGTTGTATTGCTGGTGCTTCTGCTATTTAGAGGCATCCTAATACACATATATGAGTCTGTGTCAGCTCCCATATTCAAAAGCAGATGGTATTTGATTCAGTAATTTATTCAGCTGACCAAAGTCTGCATGGTTTTATGCACCAAATGTGTGCAGGTGCAGAGTGTGCCTTGCTCCTGGCTCAGAGGAGGGTGTTATTTCCAGCCTAACTGGTGCTCCTTGTGTTCTCAGTGCTGCAGGACACCTTTGAGAAGGCTTTTTTTTCTAAAGGAAATGAGAACCCTAAACAGATGTAAGATTACTAAAATTCTAAAGAAACAAAACCTTTGAACAAATACAATGCTTATATTTTTTTGGGAAACTTTACCTACTGTGTATTTTGTAGCATTGAAATTGTGTGCATTAAACAGAGGATTGCTCTCTTCAATGAGGATTTCCAAAAATGCCCTGGACTAAGACAAACTGCACTGCTGACTGTGCCTAAAGAGCTACAGACAGTGAGATCCAGCATGAGCTAAGCTGAAAGAATAAATTACTCTGCTGGAAACAGTCAGAGGAACACTTCAGCAGTATGGATTTTATTGCATAGAATTATTGAGTAATCAAAGTATTTAGATCCTATTAGTTAGGAAAAATCAAACATATTAGCAGAAAAGCTGCAGATATCTTCAAGAGTCAGTGATCCTCATTCTGCTTTCCACTGAGACCTTGAATAAAACATGCAGCTTCATCCTCTGCATCTGACTGCCTGACCACTGATGTTGAATAAATGTGTACCTTTTATTATTAGCACAGAAAAATACAAAACGATTTCATAATAGAGTATGCTGATGTGAATAGTAAGGATCTTCAAGGGTACCTGGCTCAATAAACTTGAATAATGAAGTATTGCAATTTATAAATCTACGGTCTTGATGGCTAAAATAAAAGGACTGACAGAGGTGTTGAATGAAAATAGGATTACAATTAGTTATGGAGGAATCCAAGATAGTTCTCAGTAGGCTGTCTTTATGCATCTCTTGGAACACATGCATACTTGGCTTAAAATCATAAGTATAATACCTCATGTTGTGATGACAACGCTAAAAATCACACTAGCATGCAAAGCTTGAAGACATTCAGCAAAATCACCTTTTTTAGTGTGAAAGGAGAAATGAAACAGAAGAGAAAAGCAATTCCTGTTCACAATATTTGACAGTCACTTGGAGTCATTGGGTAGGTCAGAAGAAGGATTTTCTTGTCCTGCTATGGTGTTTTGTAGAACACCATTCTGTTATTGATGTGGGGTAAGGATGGCAAGAGAACAAATCAGGATGATGCTCTGCTATGTCCAGCACTGCAGATAGGCAAGCAAGCCAGTTTTGGTTTGTTAAAGCAATGTACATTCCTTTAGACACAAACACATAAGTGTTTGATGAAACTGAATTTAGACAGGATCAAGCTGAGCTTAAGCATCAGGAATATATTTATTATCACTGCTAATTCTGTCAGCAGAATCTGTGCATTTTGTGTAAGGCAGCAAGACTGACTTGCTCTGCTCTCTTTTGAAGTTGCATTATGTGTTCTGTATAGTTTAATTGCCAAATCTGCTCTCCCCCCTTCCTTTAGCAGGGAGTTACACTTGTCCAGTTAACCTTATCTCCATCATGCCCCCCTTAATAGCAGTGCTTTCCATCAGGGCTTTGAGTGAACTGTGTCTTTATCAGTGCAGGGATGTGTGTGAGGAAAGAACTGAACAAAGGCTGCATGAAATGGGGCTGGGTGAGCAGGTTAGAGTCCTCCTGTTGTCCCAAGATTATTATCTATCTCTTAGTGGAAATCCTTCCTGAGCACCACTTGTGGGACTGGTGGGTTTGAGCTGCTGCAGCTGCAGAACCTCAGCTGCTCTTGGAACAGCCTTAGCTGTGGAGGCAGAGGAATGAACAAGTCCTGAAGATATTTTGGGCAGTTAAGAAACCTTGTTTGTGTCTTGAGATTAATATCTTGATGTGTTCCTTTTGGATGTTTATTCCAGTGAAGTGTGCCTGCTGGAGAAGCTGCCATAGTCCCTAAGCCAAGATTTCCTTACCTTTTCACTGGAATGTGCAGGTGCCACTAGGCTGGATTTACCTTTTATAACTAGTTAGACTGTCTCAGTTTAATCAACAGGAGGGGATGTTTACTAATCCAAGTCTGGGTATCTGTTCTCATCTTTTGATGTCTTTCCATATGACTTCCTTTTCCCCTTCTGCTCCCGGATTGAGATTCCCTCTTGCCAAACAGATGAATCTGTGTCTGGATCCTTGTCACAGCCTAGGATGGAAATCCACCTGTTCTTACTGCAGCCAGGAAGCTGAAGTCCAACATTGCTGCAGAAATGACTGCTTTTACATAGCTTTCTAATGCTCTTGGTATACTTTTCCCCATCAGGATGGCAGTTGTGTCATGGGCTGGACCCAGCTAGCAGCCCAATTCCCTCTCACTCTCCAGCTC
Organism: Euphonia xanthogaster; assembly: GCA_034509185.1. Classification (NCBI taxonomy): domain Eukaryota; kingdom Metazoa; phylum Chordata; class Aves; order Passeriformes; family Fringillidae; genus Euphonia; species Euphonia xanthogaster. The sequence goes on from JAYDZK010000044.1 coordinate 4,012,620, forward strand.
AGTGGGACAGGGAAGGAGGAGGAGGAGAGGGAAAAACTGGAGTGAGAAGGCTCATGAAACAGCAGGAAAACATAGAGCTCACTTCCTGCTCACTGTCACAGACACAGCAGACTTGCCTTGGAAGAAATGACATAATTTATTGCCAAGTATAATTTCTGCCAATTCCGTTTGTTAATTTAATTTCTGGTTCAGGTAGTGGGAAACAAAACCAAGACCCCTTTTTGTTATCACCACAAGTTAAACTCCCTCTCTTCAGGAGTGCAGTGAGTGACATGGAGGGATTGCAGTCAGGACACAGGAGTTTGTCTCTTCAGCTCCTTCTCATTCTTCCTGTGCTCCCTGTGTGTTCCTCCACGAGCACAGCACAGATTTAAGTCAGCCAAATACATCAGACTAAGTCTGATTATTGGCATTTCAAGTTTTCTTCACACATTGTTGTGTTTGTAGACTTTTGTGCATTTCATCTTTTATGATATATATATATTTAGAATATACAGGGACTCCTTTTATAGGGAAAAAGCTGAATATGTTTGGATTTTACTTTTCAGTGAGCTTCTCCTCAAATATAATTACAGGAATTCGAGGAAGGATAAAATGTGACGACATATTTGTGAATTGTGAGATATAACAGAGACTGAAGTAGATCTTATTATTGATGTGCTTCCTGCTTCATTAAATTCCCCTTAAGGTTTGCAGCATGGATATGGATCATTTGCAATAATAATTATGCAGTGATCGATTGATTGTGTCTGACATTGTACTTGTCACCTTGAAATGCAAAAACCATTTATTTTCCAGTGTGTGAACATTCCTCTCTAGCATCAGACACCAGCGTGCCCCAGTTGGTGTTAGAGAGGGATGCCTTTTATAAAGTTGGGACCTTCATCTTCACCTTTAACTAAAATGAAGTGCCACTTGTTGTTTCACAAAAATGAAAATTGCCCAGCCAGCAGTGGTTGTAGATTAGAAAGCACAGTCTAAGTTCAGAGGGGGTGTTCAAATTGGAATATTTGTATTTCAGTTGGCTCCTGCCTGTGTGTTACAAACATGGGGTTTTCAATAGCTCTGTGCTGAGATGGGATGCAGTGAGCACACGTGATAAAACTGAGGTCTCTGCTTTGGGAACTGGAGTGTGTTTGTATGTCTGCCTCACTGAGACTTTGATTCACAGCATATTAACTGGAAAATCAGCAAAAAATGCTTCCACTGTAGTCATTCCCTGAGTAAAATGCTGTACATTTCATGTTTTGAGTGGTGTAATCATGACAATGTAATCTTCCTTTATTAAGCATATTTGTAGCAATGAATGAAACTCTGTCCTTTGGGCTTTCAGAATTTTGTTTCTCTTGGAGTTGCAGTGAAGCAGCTGGTTGGTGGCTGCAGTTCAAGTGAAGCTGATCTGTGCTTTCTCAACTAATATTAGAGAGCAACAGCCAAGGGAAATGTTGTTTCTACATATTCCACTTTGAGTTTTGCAGAGCATCCATTGTTACGGAATAGGAAGTGAAGACCAAAACTATATTTGGTGGGATGAGATTTAATTAAAAAGTGACTTTTTCAAAGCCAAAAGCTGGCTTTGAATTGCATCAAACCAAATATTTATTATTAATTTAATTTGAGATTTAAACTTTTATTCAGAGGCTTAGTTTACCTGAGCTTTGGTTTGTTATAATCAGGATTTTTAAAACAAATGTATGGGTTTTTTAATTGAAAGAACACAAATTTTAAGATTGTCAGCATTCTTTAAGGTGAAATGTTGTGCAGATGATTTTATTCCCTCCAAGGGTGAACACAGATAAGCATTTAAATTGGAATATGGAAATGTTTCATATATTGATTCTCATACAACCAATTTGAAGAGCAGCTGCAGTGCTAATGGTAAGGTGGCAATGTTGATTGTACTGCTGATTTAAAAATCAGCAACTCTAGTTTTTATTTTTATGGACACTGAATAGAGCTTACAACACTGCTTTAAAAGTGTGGTGTAAGAAAAATAATTCTTTTTTATTTTTAAAACACTTATTTTTTACTCAATACATGTGTAAGATAACTGAAACACCTAACCTGAAGAAAGATTTCAGCTCTATTCTTTTAGCAATTCTACTCTTTTAGCTTGTGGGTTTTTCAGAAAAGATCCCAAGTCAATGCTATGATTTTGTAAAAGAATCTGAGATAAATTGCCCCACCTGGGAACACTCCCAATATATCCCATTCTTTCCCATTAAGTTGTAATTGGAATATAGTAGCACTTTTTTATTTCAGGTATTCAATTCTCAGCCATGAGAAACTCCTAATTATAAATGCAAAGCCCAGCTGGAATTTTTATGTATTTCCCATGTTCTTTATCCAGTGGAAGTGTTGAGAAAACTGAGGGAACTTTGTTTTGTGAGGAGTGTTTGTCCAGTTGTGCCCTCACACTCCAGTCCTGTCTGGAAATGCAGCATCCCAGCAAAAACAGGAACACCAGAGGAAGAAGAAAACAATAAATGCCACTGAAAGGGGAGGAAAATGAAGGAGAGAGGGGTCAAGGGGCTGAAATGAAAGGAGAATATTTAAGATCAGGACAGTCACTGTCCTTTTCAGTTAAATGTGAAGAAATTGTGTCCTCTTGACCTCACCAAGGTTCAGCTTCTAAAGCAACCTACAGGGTGAACTTATTTTTTGTCTTCATGTGTTTCAAACCCTATTTGCTGTCACAGAATCTGGAGTAACTCTTCAATGCTTTTGATAATAATGTTTAATAATAATGCCTTTACTTTGCTGTGCTTTGGTTGTAGATACAGATGGCACCACCCTCTCAGATAAGGAAAATTAATTCCAACAGAGACCATTCATAAAAAAACCTTTGTTTTCGTGGGGTGTCATTTTGGCTGAAAGGCAATTAAAAACTTGCTGTAGAAAATATGTTTTACCCTTCTGGTGGGACTTGGTTGCAATACTTTGAATTGGATGGTTAAGAGTCAGAGTGTTTTGGTTATTTTTTTTTTCCCCTGCATGTCTGGCACCATGTTTGATGACTCTATGGGCAGCAACAGGATAATAATAATAATAATAACAGGATGCAACTTTTGATTTGTATATTGGATAATTCCTCATGAGAAGTAGAGCAAGTAGAAGAGGTTACTCTCTAGCAAGGGAAGAAAGCTGATCAACACAAAGACAAAATTACAAATGCTATAGGAAAAAGGTGCTGGAGACAAATGAGGAATATGGAATTAAGTCTTGTAAAGACTAGGAAGGTAATTTAATAATACATACAGGCCTAGCTGAGGTGGCATAAACCAGCTCATTCTACAGCTCACATGTGAAGAATGCTGTGGTGTGATGCAGTGACGTGTTACTGGCACTTGTAAAGGTTCCTCATGCACTTCTGCTTCTTACTCTTCATTATTAATGCGCGTGTTAAACATTTACTCTCTTATTTCAGAGGGTTATCATATGCTATTAATGTAAAACCACACAGTGAAAGCAAAGATAACAATCCTGCTTTAAGTGAATATATGGATGTTCACAGGCAGTGAACAAATTCTTAATTTAAATTGGTTTATAAAAAGCAATTATAAACAGACAAGTCAAATTTATCTCTTAGCTATAAAAACCACACACAAGTGAGCCACATGTTCAATTGGAATTTTTCCTGCTGAAAAGCAAGCCTGTTCATGTCTTCTTCTGTTGGACACGGAGAAATTAATATTTACTTATGTTTTGCTGCAGTGTATTACACACTGAAGATTTTTTTCTCTATGATACTACTGAAGTAATATGGTTCAGTCATCTTTCATGTGAAGAGACTCCAGTTTACTTTAGAGGTATGCCTTACCAGGGAACAAATTTAAAAACGTTATCACAGCCAAATAAGGTAAATATGACCAAGCAATCTTGTTTCTATTTTTGTTAGCTGCACATTATTTAACTGGCTGAGTATTTTAGAGCAGCTTCCCTTATGGAAACTCAGCACACACAGCTTCACATGTGCTGGTCTTATTTTAACCAGTCCTTTCAGTCTTGTTACACTGACTTTGTTCAATTCAGACCCAACATTTTCTACAGCAGGACAGGTCTGTGGGATGAGTTGTTTTGGACATGATTTGCTGTATGGGAATCTGGTTTTTGTATAGATTTTATATGTGTTAGTAGTTCTGTTCATTTGGAACTATTTCATGTAAATGCCACCATGCTATCACTTTTTAGATGAGCTGCACTTCAACTGAGTAGTCTCAAGCATTACTAATTATTGGGATTTCATGAGGGGAAGTGTACAAATTACAGGTGTTTTGCTTATCACTGAATTATGACTGTATATTGGAAAAAAAACCAAAAAAGCTGGGCTGAATAGCCAAGAAGAGCTAAGGAGTTGCAGGATAGGCCTGAGAATGATTTGCCAGCGTCACCTGATCACAGCACAGTATCATTTATCAAATTGTTTTCATTGTGATTTATTGTGAATCGCTGAATTTTTGGAACCACATGTGTGGCCCCAAAAAACCTGAATGTGTTGAGTAAAAGATACTTGCGTGACATGAGAGGTGATTCCTGGACATCCCATTTGGAAGTCACACTGGAGAAGTTTATACTGATTTCTTTAAATCCCTCATCTCTATTCAGGAAGAATTTCAGATAAAAACCCTTAAATCTACGTTCTGGGTCTGCAGTGGTGGAGTTTATTTTCCTCCCAGAAGCCATGGGATGTTGTGTCTAGCTGTGAGGCAGGAGCACCTTTTCCACCAAGGGAAATCCTGATCTTTGGTCCGCACTGCTTCTTAGCCAGCAAATCAATTCTTCCACCCTTCTTGTAGTCCCTTTCATCTCAGATGTTGAGATTCTGCCGGGTGATTACTCCCATTCAGTTTCTCAGAGTCATCCCCAGTGCTTTGAGTCCAACATGATGATTCCATTATTTTGGTATTCATATCCAGTTTTTTTGTCAGGGTGCCAAACTACTCTCAGAGATACTCAGGTCACAAAAGGGGAAAAATATTTTCAAATTGGTTATATCCTTGATGATTCTAAATGAAATGTATTGTAATGTAATTTAAGGTTGGAATTAAAGCATGTAAACTTTGTGGAATGGGGTTTTGTTTTATGTTTTAAAGAACTCTTGCAAGCAACAGAGACTGCTCATCCAAAATTCAAACTGCAAGGTGCCTAAAAGGGATGGTACTCACCCATGGGAATTAGGAAGTGCTTTGTAATAATATATTGTTCCTCTCTTGTAGATTGCAACCCGGTTAAGAATAATGATTTTTATATTCAGTGATACATCTAGATCCACTTGTAATTCTTAAGTTACATGTAGTACTCCAGGAAAATAAATATTTCATTACCAGGTGTCAGACTTATGGGCTAATTAACATTTCAGGAATGAAAGAAGCAGTGTCATTAGCTCTACTCATCGAACCATGCAGGGTGTTGTTCCTCCCTGCTTCTCTGGAATTCCTGCAATGGAGGTGAATAGACAGAATTATTAACAGTTACATGTTGGTGTTGAATGAGAGGACTCCAGTTTATAATGAGATTGCAGAACACAGAGAAACTTCCATAAAGCCAGTTCAGGGACCCACGTGGTCCAGGGAGTCAGTGGTGAGTGTGTGGGAAGTCTCTGAATGCCAAGAGCATTTTTCAGTCCAATTAGCAAAATAATATCTGATCTCTTTTGGTGACAAGGGGGAGCCCTGGCAGCGTATGAGACTGGGATGTCTGAGTGTCAGCTTATGTTAAATGCTTTATCTTTTAAGGAAAGGGCTTGCAACTAAAGCACCTGGGGTCTAACTCCAAAAGGGCAGTACTCCCAAGTTTAAATATTTAATGCTTGTTTTCCAGCTTTCATCTGTTTGCTTATTTGCTTGCTTGCAGCTGACTAGTGTTGCAGGAGTTGTCTAGGAAGGATTGAGGGGAAGACACATGGGAGGAAAATGACACAAAATTCAGGGCTTGAATTAGGCTCTCCAGTAGCAAGTTGGCTTTCCAACTCCATAATAAAATTCAAGGTAGCAATATTTTTGTCCTGCTGTCTCCTTTGAGACAGGTGTAGAAGCCTTGTGGCAATATAAAGCACAATACTAAACTGTTCAGTGATTGATTTGGACAGTTCAGTATCCAGCATGGTTGTTAGGGCAAAATTAGCTACAGCAGTGAAATACCCAAAGTAAAAGACTGCAGGCTGTAGGGCTCTTCCCAGTGAACCCAGATGTGTGATTGAGCCTGGAAAGGTTTAAAAAGGAAGGGAATTCTGTCCTTTCATTTGGAGATTTCTGTCACATTTAGAATGCTGTACAAATCTGTCAATGGCATTTACTTTCTGTCTTCCCAGCTGGGGTATATTGTATATTGCACATTGGACACAGAGACTTTCAGGAAGTTGCAGCAATCTTCTGTGGAGTTTTTGCATAAGGATGGATAGTTCTGTCCAGAGATCCACTGCGAGCAATTTTTAATGACAATTTTTGCAGTTTAATAATTGCACAATTAGATCACAGACCTGTCAGTATGTAAAGTCATTTATAAAAGGTAGGAACCTGGCATTCTGTATAATTACAGGTATCAATGCAGATTGTTTAATTTATTTATTTTTTTTTTACTCAGAGAATTGTGGCTTCAGCTTTTACCACAGAGTATCATTGGGATTATTTCAAGCAAGCAAAACATTGGATAGCTCTTCAGAGTTTGTTAGAGAATAATTTGTTTTCCATTGACAAAAACATATAGAAAGCTTTATTTCCATTGATGTAAGCAGTCATTAATAATGGGGACAAGTATTGGATTATTCTGGATACATCAGTTCTTCCAGGTGTGCCTTACAACAGGCATATTTCAGAAAGAACTAGGTTTCAAATAGTGCCTACAAGCTCAGAAATCCACTAGCTTTAAATATTTCAGATTGCAGGGAAAACAGTGAGCAGGCTGAAAAAGGAGCACAAAATGCAACTTTATCTGAGCATTAAGGCTTTGTATTGGATTGTAATAAAAAGTACCTGAAATTCTTACCACTGGTTGTTCTAAAGAGTTAAAGTGTTTGCAGCCTAAAGCTGCATTATGCTAAGTCATTTATTAATTTACATGTATTTCTATGTGATAGCAGGTCAGTGAGGCAAATTTCTCTGATCTACTGTGCATAATAAGTGTATGAAATATCTATTCCACAGTGTCTTTGGACTTCACAGGAACGGTCCCATTTTCAAATACTGTGGCTAATCTAAAACTATACAGCTGAACAGAAAACCAAAAGCAGTCCCAAATATGAATAAATGATTTGCTACTTAATATGTCAGTGTTTTTTGTCAGGTTGATAACATTAGGCTCAGCTGCATTCAATTCAAAACCCTGCAATATTTGAAGCCTGATATTGTGCCTCACTAAATTTAATACATGGACCTCAGTAATAGAGGAAATCACTTTAGCACTTGGCAGTTTGTAATGCTGTATAAAATTGACTGCCCTGCAAACACAATAGCGATAATAAAAATTGTGGTCAGTAGGGGGGTGTAATGCATTTTCCAGCCTCAGCAAAGGTCCAGAGGAGATTTATTGAGATTTTGCTGTTTGGGTGAGGATCAATAGAGCTTCGTTAATAATTTGTTCGAAGGGCACCCTTCAGGGATATGACATTTTACTTTAAAACTTGGATAATTTGGAAAGCATGCCTGGTGATAACAATGTCAAGTCCCTGTGTTTCGTGGGCATGGATTTTTGCATTCAGCTTGTGGGAGCATTTACTTCCCCAGCAATTACATTTGAAATCATTCAATATATGAAGCAGGCCAGTATTGATAACAAGATTCCACATTTTCTCATACAACTCTTAAGAAAGAATCCCAAACTCATTCTCAAGTCCTCCATTTTGTCTGTTGTTTTCTTCTGTAAGCAGAGAACATTTAAACACCAATGTCTGATACATAATATTCATGAATATCTGGAACTAAACTCTCATTTTCATGACTGTAGAATTAGGATTCATGAGAACTCACCCCTTTACTTTCCTAGGGCTGGCAGGACTGCATTATAACTATTAGGCTGGCTTAGATATCTGTACTTTTACATTTTCCTAAAAGAAACTTCACTTTCTGGGCTAAGCAAGCCTTCCTTTTCTGCCAGCAGCTTTTGATGGACACTGCTGTTTGTAAGGAAACAAAAATTTGTCATTACTTGCAGCTGGAACACAGGGCCAGGGTATAGCACAAGGATTTTTTCCCAATGAGCATGCACAAAGTAAGATTTATGACTTTTGCAGCTCTGATGACGTCCCTTACACAGTTGCTGAGCTACAGCAAATTAAAGAATCCAGGAATACTGAGGGGTGTGTTTTAGAAATGAGGGAAGAAAGACAGAAGCAATAAGAAGATAATTAAGGTAACAATTTGTGAAAAATTAAAGTGTTTCTGCCTTTCATTTTTGAATCTCTGAGCATAAACTTTGTAGTTGTTAATTTAATTGCTGATGTTCTCTGTATCCCTGAAGAATATTAAGGATTAATCATCTGGTTCATTCCAACATGAGATAAGGCCTAAGTGAATTGAAATTTACCAATTTAACCCTCTCTCCCTTCTAATATGACATGATTAACATTCTTCAATTAACAGCACATAATTATTCTAAAGGCCTCATTGCACTTACTCCATTTTTCAGTTTCAGGTTGCCTTTGCAGGTATTTCAAAACTGAATAGAAGGCAGGCTATATTTTCGTTCTGTATCATCAGTCACTTAAGTTCAGCCAAATTAAAGGAATTGAGATTTTTAACTTTTCCTTCTTTTCCTCCTTTTTCCCCCCTAATGATCTCTATGTGCATGTCCTGAAAATCACTTCTGATTAGCTGAACATTTTCTTGAAGGCCCCTCTTTAAGGACAGCCAAGTATTTCTTTTCCAACCTTTGCCAATCTGAAGAAATTCCCTTAATTATTTGTGGCAGAATACTGATTTACTGAACTAGCAATTTCATTGACCCCTGGAATGCAGAGCTTTTCATTTAAATGTTACTACATAATGTATTATTTAACTTTTTAAAATAAAAGATAATGACATTATTTACATTCCAAGACTTTGATTTTGAGCAACACTCAGTAAAAATGCAGCACTTTTATGCAACCTGGTATTTACTGAAGTGCTTTCCTGCACCTTTCCCTGGGTAAATAGTACAGAGTTGCCTTGTGTCTCGTGGATAATCAAGTAGGTGTTAGTGGGGATTTATTTTACCATAAATCATTAATTTATGGTAAAATAAGACAAAACAAAACTAGATAGGAAGAAAATACACCTGTTTTCCTTCCGAAAGCAAGGAGGTAAGGGAAGTTTACTGATTTGTAGAATCAGTTTACTGATTTGTAGTTCTAGAATTGTAGATTTATAGCACTAGACATGAAAATATTACTGTTTTTCTTTGAAAACTTTTAAAAGGAAAATGTTGTTGCTTCCCTACATAGTGCTTAAAAAA
>JAYDZK010000044.1:4032614-4053885 GCA_034509185.1 Euphonia xanthogaster
CTGCAGGGACACTCAGTGGCCATGGACAGCAGAGATCTCCTGGAGGGAGGATGGGCTGTGGGAGAGAGAAAGAAAAAACTGCCCCAGGAACAGCAGAGAGCTGCCCAGCTCTGACAGGTGGGGACAGAACACACACCCCAGGCACATCCTGCATTTATAACCTAAGACACCTTTATCTCAAGCAGGTGCTGCCATTATTCTGTGTGATAAAACAGCTTAAAAAGTCAAATGTAGATACTGTTTTGTTTTGGTTTGTTTTTTTTTTCCCCCTAGAATTATGTATAAATTTTATTTTCTGAAGACTCAGAATAAGCCATAAGCTTCCTGCAGAGTGTTCCCTGAGCAAAGCTGGGAGCAGCAGAGGAGTAAGCCACGTTGATGTTTCACTGCTGCCAATATGAGTCGATAGATCATTGTCTGGGTTTCCCAATATTAAAGCCATGCTGCTGCTTTGTGATGTACCTATTGCCTGGGAAGAAAGGAGATGACTTTTTATTTAAGTAGGTTAATAGGTCCCATGGTTTCCAGAGCCGAGTTTGTTTGGATTTGGGTGGTGAACTTATAAAGGCTTCCCTGTTCCAGCAGCACAGCAGGCAGACAGGTTCTCCCAGTGGCACTGACATTTGCTATAACTCGTGTGTGTATCTATCTTACAACTTCAGTGGTCTGCTCACCAGAGAGCTCAGCTCTGCCAAAAGAGCACTCTAGGTTTGATTGGAAGGCTTGGGTTATTATGGATATGCATTCGCTTGGCTCAAGGTAAAAATGTAATGAGGAGCAGAGAGGGCTGTGCATATGTGTGCATGTAGAAAAGTTATATCTGAGAATTTTGCTGCTTTATCTGGGAAAACCCTGTTTGCCTTCAAAGGCCACGTGAAAGCTGAGCTTATGTTTACAGGCACAGCCTGTGTGATCTTGTTCTTTCATGATGAAGGATAGTAGGCTTTATTCTAAATTATGTAAACCATGCTCAGATTCTTAGGTAAATGCACACAAAGTGTGTGCTAAGCTTTTTTAAAAAATAGGGGAAAATGCTCTACACTTCATTTCTTACATTTTACCCAGCATTTCTATGTGCTGGGTAGGCAGGAAATGTGTGTGTGTAATGTAAGACAAAATTTATATTTAGACATAGGTGTGTGAGCATCCAGATTTATCATTGTTTGCAGGTGTTTTCTTATGTTGCTCCTCTGTATCTTTAACTGATGCATTGGTATTGGATGATTTTAGTGACCATGAACCATTTCTTTTATGTACAAATTACTAGTGCTGGACATTTTTGAAACAATGATAATAATATCTTGTATGTGTACTTGCAGAAATAGAATCTTGGGAATGATTGGCAAAAGTAGAAAGGAGAGAAACCCAGTTTGTGTGTGCAAATTGCTGCTGACTAAAGTTTTGATATAGTGAGATTCATTAATGTTTGGAGAAAATGAAATGTCAATATTAAGGTACAGGAAAGCTTTATTATGAAAACTTTGAATTTCTAATGTTTCAGTGATGTTGTTGTGAGGTTTTTTTCCTCTTTTATTTTCTGATTTGTTTTAGAACCTTGGCTGTGTCTACATTAAATTTCTTTAAAATACAATTAAACCTTCAGTTTTCTCTTTTGGAATGTTTTAGGGTAGTGTTTGGACTGAGAAATTAGTTTAAAAGCTGCTAAGAACCAGTGTCAGAATTGCTTCTGCTACATTCTGGATTCAAGATAATGCCCTTAATAAGATTTTTTTTAACTTTCAGTCGGCTCTGAAGTGATCAGGCAGTTGAACTACATGATCATTGTAGGTTCCTTCCCACTGAACTATTCTGTTCTGTTCCCTGCCAGACATTTTTTTTTGCTTATTTTTACTGTTATTGCAGAGGAACAAGTGTGCTGTGCAAGCTGAGCAAGACCAGTCAGCAGCAGCTTGAACATTTGACTGTAGAAAAATATGTTTGCACCATTCTGATGGTTTTACTGCTGCTTACTGCAGTTTGTCCCATCAACAAACTGCGGATGTTCCTCTGAGCAGAGCTGCTTTGAGTTTCTAAAATAATGCCAGACACCTCTGCCTTGCTGGCCAAGCAAAGAAAGCCAGAATACATTAGGAAAATAATGGGGTTTTTATTTTCTGAAAACAAAGCAACTTCTTTTTTCTTTATTTTTTTTTAACTGTTCCCTAAGAAGTGTCATGATTGATTCCAAAATAAACCAAATCAACGAGCTGAGAACACAGAAGCTGTGTACAAGGGGGTCTGAACCTTAAGGAAGTGTAAAACTTCCTCTGTCCATTTGTTAAGGGCTGTGACAACAGCAGGACTGTCACATTTTCCACTCTCTCTCTGTTCCATCCCTATCAGCATCATATTCAGAGAGCTCTGAAGCTGGTTTAGATCTAAGTCTCCAGATTTCTTGTCAGCCTGTCTGGAAAGCAGCAAAGGTTGAGGGAGCATTTAAAATAATCCATCTCTGGCTGACAGGTGAATAAAGAAGAGCTTGAATGAGTAGAGAAAGGTGTAGACTAAAGGAGAGCTGTAATATGGCACTTGGGAAGGGGAGGGAAGGGATAGACAGGATGAGGAAGAAAGCAAGGAGGGAAGAAAAGCAAAATGAGAATGGCTATGTCAGATTTAAGAATAGAAAATATAGCAGGAGGACAGCAAATGTTACAGGGGGAATGTAGGGAAATGTCTGTTGAAAGAAAGAGGTAGGAAGTGTTAGAGTTTTCCTTGAGTCTCCCTGCTGGAAGAATGGAAATGACGCAGAAGGTCTGCACACACAAAAAGCTGGAGCTGCTGCAACTGCATCCTGTCCCCAAATTCCCTTTTTGAATGAGCCCTGGGGAGTGAAGAGAAGGGAGAAAGGAGAAGGGCATTACTTCTTTAATGAGGGAGAAAATGTTTTCTGGAAATCCTGACTTCTACCTCACCTTCATGTGTCAAACTTTGTGTTTCTGCTATTCTCCAAGGAGCTTCCACAGAGCTTTGCTTCTGTATAATACCTGTTCTCTTTATTAATTCTTGAAGCTGAATGGTAAAAATTGGAAAATGAGATGATGGGAATGATATATTAATTATTCTGTGTATTTACTGTGTTTACTCTTGCTATTCTTTATTTCAGAAAATTAGGAGCATTATTTTTAAAAGTATGGGCATGAATGATCCTTGTTAATATGGGTATTTTACCACATCCTTAGAGTTGATACTGTGCTCTGAAAAAGTCTGAGTTTGGAATCAGATTGGGGTATGTTTTCAGTTGTTTTCTAAGTCTTAGGTCTTACTTTTTAGATCTCTTCTCATTTTGAGTAGGGTGATTTCTTTGTAGTATAGTTTGGAGTTTTTGTCAAGTATTTTGAAGCTCTAAGATACAAACATATTACTGCGGAGTTTTGATATTTCTTTACCCTTTTTTTGATATTTCTTTATCCTTTCCCCTTAGCAGGAATCCATCCCTCTGTAATTCCTTCGAATGATAACTTGAAAATACTTCCAAACTTCCAAACTCAAGCTTCATGTTAAAGGAAAGCATTACTCTGTGAGAGGGTTAGTGTTTGCCAGTAAATAAATTAGGATCACTGGCAGCAGGGAAAGGCCTGTTACAGTAGGTGCAGCACAAGTGCAAAGGCATCAGAGATAATGGCAGCTGTTGATCTGTTTGTGATGTAACTGGAGCCAGTTAAAGAGACCAAGCAGCAGTGCCCTGCATCAGATCCTTCACACAAGAGTGAAAAAATCCAGGAGCACAGAGGGTGCCAGGATCAGCCCTGCAGATCGTGCCAGCTCTCAGTGCTGCTGAGATCTCATCACAAACCTTTCCTCAGCAGTGATGTGGCATCTCCAGATTACAATACTGAATTTGGAGGTATTCAGGCAGCTCTGCCTCACATGGGTTTGTGTTGTTTGTCTGTCTGAATTCACTGCTTGGAAAACCCCATAAAACCAGAGTTTGTCTCTTTCTGCTGGCAGCTTTATGGTTCTGAGCTATGCTTGCTCACCTTTTTCAGCATAGTTGCTCAGAGAACTTAAAATCAAACCCTCATATTTTCAGCTTGGTTTTTGAGAGTTGTTATGGCTTTGTTTTTTTAAACTACATTAAAAATGTGCAGTTGTTTAAATCATCAGAAGTTTCCTACGACATACTTTGTACATGCTTTTTTCAAGAGTTTTTATATGACAATGCTTGCTTATGGAATGCCATTGCTGGGTCATATTTAGATTTGAAAGTCTGTCCCAGCACACATTTTGTTCTGCTAAAAGGCATTGGCAAGAAAAGGACAGTTTGAAATGAGGATATTAGCATCCAAGAACCAGTATTGCATATTTTGATTTAGGGTGGATAAAGGATATTTTCTTTTCTTCCGTAATTTGAAAATTAAAATCCCTTGGAATATTTTAGAACATTAACTGTGGTTAAGGGATTAAATGAAGCAAAATGTTTTGGTGTATGTTGAATCAATCAGAATTAAAGTTCATTTGCAAGTGACAGATTTTCTATGCACAGAAACTTTCTTTTGGTACCTCTGGCGTAAATGACTCTTCTTTTTAATATGCCACGTTACCTGTGCTTAATGAAGTGATTTAGGTATGCTGGGTGAGTTATTTGTAAATTTTAGTTCTAAACAGGATGAAAATTGCTTTTCAGGAGTTCAGTATAGCAGGCTGAGCTTTCCCAAGATGAGCTAGGTGGCAGAATTGACTAAGGAAGTGGAGCTTAGTTATTCCTCAAGCTCTGAATGTCAGTTTGCTCACTGAATCATGTAAAGTGCAGTCCATTTTAACTATATACCTTACTAAAAGGAATTATCTGTTTATATCAAATGCATTTTGTAATATTTTATGCAGAATACCTCGGAGCAGATGTATGCTAATTTCCAAAATGCTACAGGCTCTCAGTGAGCTGGGAAAATGCATCTTGTTTTGCAAATCCAATATGGTTATTTAACAGTTCTGTGATACAATTATTTTTCATGTGTATTACACAATGCAAGGTCTACAGAAGGATTCTGCTGATAGCATATTTCCCTGAGGTTCTCTGCTCTGCCTTCCCAACTTTGCCTGCTTAACACACTCAGTTTTTACTGAGGACGAAGGTGAAGGGTGGATAGGAAAACAGGGATGACAGATGTTTGTCATTATTCTTTCATGCTCTGTTCTTGGATTCTAAGATGGAGAGTGTGTTGTCAAAACAGAGCAAAACCATGTTTTTAACTTAGGTATTATTGACTCAATGGCCTTAAATATAAGTATGTAGCTGTTAAATACAAAGTAGTGGGTCACTGGTGGTTTTGAATATCAGTGGAAGAAGGTATGTCTCCCATGAAGCTTTCCTGCAGGCAGTTGCTACGCTGTGATCCAGGAATAAAACCACATCATACCTCCCTTCAGGTTCATCTTTTTCACATAGCCTAAAGAGGACTCTGGTTTTATTATATTGGTGGAATGAATCAAAAAATATATTCTGGCTCCCTTTTCCCTTTTCTCTTTTTTCCCCCTTCCCCCTCTTTTCCCCCTTTGCTCTTCTTCCTTTTCCTTTTTCCCCACCTATCTCCCATCTTTTCCCCTATCCCCTGTGATGCAGTAATGCAGCTCTGAAGGCCCAGAGAGGCAATGCTGCCTCAGGAGGGACTGAGTGAGCACAGCTGGGAATCAGGAACTCCTGGAGTTTGTACCTCTGCTGCTCAGTTGTTTCATTTTATTACATTTGTTAAGTGCCTCAGATTCTGACACGTTTTTCTTTCCCTGAAGTGGCTGATAACAGGTGGTGATGATGATGGGTGGTGGCAATAGTCACTGTCACTGTGCTGGGTCATTAATCTCCTTGCAGGACTCTGCTCTCTGAAGGTTCAGCACAGCCTGCCTGGTGTGCTCTGTGCATTGTGAGCGTTCATAAATCCCACTTGTGGTGAGATCATTGCAGAACACCAGCTCCAGCCCATGACAGCAAACAGGGTAAAGAAGAAATAAATATGATAATTAAAAGAAAGTTATGCTCATAGGTGCTGGTAGACCAGAACATGTATTGTTCCTCATCCAGAGTCTTTGCATTCATTTGCAAATATACATTCTGCTGCTGAGGTAATGCAGGGTGTTTAATGGAATTCACTCCCCAGTAAAGTGGAAACAATATTGAATCTATTAATCTGAGAGTTGTTCCAAGAAAGGATCTTGCTTTATGCACTGGCCTGCTAGGAAACAATTGTTACCCAGCTCACTTTGGGTATAATCTCCATCAGTCAATATGTGCTTTTGAGGTTGAATTTGCAGCTGTACTTACTGTACTTAGTTCCTGCTTTAAAGGTAGTGCTGTGCTTGTGTTGTTTCTGTCCTGTACAGTATCCTTTTTGAGCACAGAGCTTCTCTGTGATCATGACCCAGTTATGTTCCGTTTACTAGCATGGTTAATAAGAATATCAATAATAATTCAGAGTCTTCCTTTGTAGTTATTAGTGGTGGCCTATTATAATTTTCCTTGGCAGCACATATGGGAGGTGATAAAGTAACTAATAAAAGTGCCACATGGAACATAGGTCCACTTCTATTTTTTACAACTATTTCTTTCATCTGATTCAGAATTAATGTGCAAGGTTCAAAATAATTTTATGTGATTTTTGTCCTCTGCTGATGGATTCTGATCTGTAAATGTTGTGTGACAACAGTGATTCCCTGACTTAATAGGCTCCATTATTTCAGTGACCATTGTATAAATGTAAATTAGGTTGCCCAAACCCTACTCACTCTTTGATTCTTGTTACTGGTTCTTTTAACTGAGATTGAAAGTATAAATTCCACAATAGCTCTTGTGGCCAAGAAAATGCATTATCTTCTTTCTTTCCTTTGCTGGTCAGAAGCTGAAGCCCTTGAGCCCTTTTTAGTCCTGTCTTCACAGAGGATGGGATGCATCCTGCAGCCTTCTGCTTGCAAACTGGCTTTTCCCAGAAGGAAAAACTTGAGGAGAAGAAATGCAGCTCTTCTGCTGGTCAGAGAAATTCAGTGCAACACCAGCCTGACCTTGGACAAAGGGAAGGGAAATCCATTTTGTGCATCCCATTTATCCTGTCTCCTGTCATGGAAAGGAATCTTTGTAGTCATGGTACTTCACATGGAAATTAGTAACTTTTACCCCCAACCCTCATCTTGTAGATCTGATACTTTATGATGCCTCAAGTGAAAAAAGTTGGCAGAATACACCCCCCTTGTGTTTGTAGAATCTCAGCCTTTCATCTTAACCAGAAGATAGCTGTGTTATAATCAGCATGCTAATGCTGGTTTTCTGGGACTGCTTCTCTATCAATTCTCTCTCCTTCCATAATCCAGTAAATCTCCATTTTTGAAATCTAGCTTCCTATGTATGAATGCTTTTACTGTGTGCTTTCAAAATTCTGGTCGTACAGCCAGCTGTATAGGTGTGCAACCACCATATCAAAGAGAAATCCTCATCTTCACTGTAAATGCTCATCATATACTTGGTGCAGTGTAGGAATCTTAAAGAATAAATTCTGACATTCTCTAACCTGCTGCTCACTGTTGTCTTCTCAACCACATCTGGCTGGATTTAGATGAATCACTTGTAGCAGGACAGAATCAAGGGTTTTTCAGTGAAATTTCTTGTGATGTTGGAAGTGCATTTCCAGCTTTACAAGAAGAGGCTCTTGGAATTTGAGTATTTTCTCCTTTTGCTCCCACTTTGTTTGTCCTCCTTAGTTTTGCTGCTTGGATGTAGGACCTTGTGCTTGGCAACTTCCATCCAGCTGAATGGAGTTAGAATTCCAGTAAAGTTAAATAGGAGCATGGCAACATTCTCACCGGGTTAAAGGTGTGAATTTCTTTATCTTTTTTGGTCAACCATAGTCCAGGTGAAGCTTCCTTGAGGGAATAACATCTGGTCTTGGGAAGAGAAGGGAAGAGTAGTGAATGTCCAACTCTTTCATTTTATCAAGGTTTTCAACCCATTCTACCCTACTATTCTTAGAGCCATCCTGGTGCAAACTGGAATGGGTAAAAGGATGATCAGTCAGCTGGCTGCTGGATTGACAGGGCTGTGCTGGGTGGTTCAGAGTCGACGTGGTGGCTCCTTAGTGGCCGTGTGCCTGAGGGTTTGCCTCAGAGACAATGCTTTAACAGCAGTGTGGAGAGGGAGTGAGGAGGAACCACGGGTAGTGCAAGACAGGGCTGCCCTTCAGAGGGGCCTGGATAAGCAGGATATAAAAGGGAAATAGAATCATAAAATGGTTGTGGTGAGAAGGAACCTCTGGATGTGCTCTGGTCCCACCCCACTGCTGGGCAGGGACACCCCGAGCTGGCTGCCCAGGACCGTGCACAGATGGCTTTGGGTGTGTCCAGGGTGGAGCTATCCCAGCTGGAGCATCCCCAGCTGGACCATCCCCAGCTGGCTGCCAGGGCTCATCACCCTCCCACAGGAGCAGCCCCAGGTGTTCTGAGGGAACCTCCTGGCTGCCAGCTGCTGCTCCCTGCTCCTGTCACAGCACCACTGGGGACAGCCTGGCTCAGTCTCCTCACCCTCCCTTCCAGCACTTGTGTGCACTGACATCCCCCTGAACCTGCTCTTCTTGAGGCTGAGCTGCTCCAGGTCCCTCAGCCCTCCCTCACAGGAGGCACGTGGCAGTCCCTTCATCATCTTAATGGCCCTTTGTTAGAGCCTCTTCAGTGTGGCAGTGCCTCTCACGTACTGGGGATGTTAATCAACATTGCTGAATAATCATACTGTCGTTTTTCCACCTCCTCTGATTACTTTAGAGTACATTGGGCATCTTAGAATAGAGGATTCTTCAATGACTTTTTCAAAACTGTCTAGATTGTGGGTCAATTCTTTTTATTTTTAACTTTGAGTTCCCTTCTTTGGCGCAGAGCTAGGATATTCACAGTTAATAGTGCATTATATACATGGTGATTGATCTGTCCTCTTTATAGAAAGATGCCTAAGGAAAAGAGCAAAGTTGTTGATGGAGATTGTTCGTTGTGGATTGGACCTGAGTGACCTGAGGTGTAGGACTGTGCTGCCAGCCATGCAAGCTTGTAACCAGAAATCCTTAAATGGTAAATTTTGCAGAGACAAAAGCTTTGAGGGGAAAAAAAATAGTATTTAAATTGTGAATATGAGAGTTTAGACATTTCTATATTCGTCAGCAATAACAATTTCCCTCTCTGGGGAACAAAAGAAAAAATAAAAAAGAACCTGATGTGCTTTTTGGTTCTTGAAAGATTTTTTTAAAGTTTTACCATCTTAATAATGAAAGTCCACTTCACGGAATTATGACAAATTTAAAAATATATTTTGTTTCCTTTGGCAACGCAGAGCATGGTTGATAAATTACTTGATTCTTTATGTTGTTCAAATGCTTGTGGACACAACGTTCACATAAGGAAAACTAAACTGAAAGCAATTTTATGCAGCTTTTTTTTACCATACCCTTGAGCATTTTGTAAGTTTGCATTTAATCACAGAATCTTGGCCATGATATTTCTGACAGGTAATTTCCTTAATGCAGTTGACAGAGATGGATTACATGGAAGCCTATTGGATCCAATGCTTTTGTGTGCAAATGATAAGACTAGATTAGGGTTATCTTGCTCTGAGTGCCTGGAAAGATACAGCCACCTAATAATTCCCCTGGTAATATGGATGGGTTTGGGGGAGCACAAATTCATGGCCAGATACTGGCCTGTAAGACCATTACCAGATTCTGCTGCACCTTGAGAACATGTGGGGTGATGTGTGCTTTTCTGTCACATGATAATAGCAAATTATATGTCAGGGGAAGACAAATGTGTTAAATATTCGGCAGATTGGGAAAGTGATAAGGCAAGAGGCAGGCATGTATGTTGGAAATAGGAATGGTATTTAAAAAATAAAATTATTTTGGCCAAAGCTATGAATATTATTCTTATTTTAGAGACAAATAACACAAAAAGTTACATTTATCCTTTTAGCTGTTGTAAATGTTTGGGTGAGAAAATCAATGTTGTCTTGTTGCCTTATTGAAAGGCCCTAAGCTTGGATGTTCTTAATTAGGTTGGATTTTGAAACAGAATTTAATTATAAATAACGAAATCTGAATACATTTTAGATGTTAAAAATATTCCTTTGCAGTCAAGACTTTTGCACAGTTGCATACAAAACCCATCACTGTATAGGATATTTTTATTTACCTGTAGCAGGCATTCACCTCAGTGAAAACGGAATTTTTCTAGCAGAATTTTTTTTTTTTCAAAATCATCTCTAAGATTTTGGCTTTTTATAACTCCCTCAAACTTAACCAGAGGAAGAAAATAAATTTGATGAGCTCGTGGCTAGCAGTGTTGCAGCCAAAGCATGTGTGAGAGGTTTCTCTTTTGGGAACAGACTTGTTGGGAAGCTGAAGGGTGGAGACAAGAGCAGGGCATGTTCTAACCCAGACTCCTGCCCCTCCCCCTGCAATCAGCAGAGACTGAGATGCGTCTGCAGGAGGCAATTCAGAGTAAGGGTTTAATTTAGGTGGGCTGAGTCACATCCTGGGGCATCTTCTTCGTGTCTCTGTCCTGGTTTCTCAATGGGCTCAAAGGAGCAGTTTCCCTAAGCTGCAGTCAGTTTTTGGAAGGACTTTCTGGAGTAGGGAGCTGTGGAGGTTCCAGATGTGGAATGGTTCTCCAGGCTCTGCAGTGTTTGCAGCCATGGAGTTTGCTGTATGGATAAAATGTTCAGAGGGGTTTTGTGGGCACTTGGGGGAATACAGCCATGGTGTTTCTTGGCATCATGGCTCCTCTCTCACCAGTGCCTGAAAATCTGTGGCCGTGTTATTTCTGGAAGACGCTGCAGGTGGGAAAGACCGTTCCTCTATCACAGTTAAAAAGGAAGAGGAAAAAAAAAAGCCAAAAAAACCCACAGGGAATATTTGGGTTTGGTGTTGCAAGCCAACAGGCAAGCTCTGTGTCCTTTGTGTCCTTACACCTTGGCCCTATAAAATCTATCACCGATCTTTTCCTTGCTTTATTTTCCTAGAGGAAAAAAAAAATACAAAAACCAAACAACCATTTAATACAGAGGCTGTCTCATGAAAAAGGATCACGTAGGTGTTTAATATATGCTGTGATGAGTAATTTTGGTCATGGTACATCAGAAAACTACTTTCCCCCACCTTCTTTCTAATAAGAATTTTAATCCATTGATGACAAAACCTCTAAAGTATTTCCTTGCTGCATTGTAATACACTGTGACGAATTATGTCTCAGGAGTTGTAAAATTTTCTCATAGCTTGTAATACCTCATTTAATGAATTGATCACACTGAAATGTAAAGATGAAGCAGCATTTATTTTGTATGTTATATTGCATATAATTTTTAGACTTGACATTTATAGCCATGGAAGCTGTTATTTTACATATCATTTTCAAACCATATCAGCCTTAAACACATTTAAATTTAATAAGCAAGTAGATTAGATTTGCTTTTAAGCTAGGCATATCATTATAGTTTGTGTTCCCTTCAGTAAGGCACATGCTTACTATTAAATGCAGTATTTAGTTGTCTTTTAAAACCTAAAAATAATAAAAGGGGATGTGTTTACCAAAGTAATTGAACATAGAGCTGCTTTTGGGGACAGTGCCTCAGCCATGATTTTTCTAGGATGTAGACATTAAAGTAGATTTTGGGTTTTATTAAAAGTTGCCCTGTTTTGAGGAAATATTAATGTAGGAGCTATATGGGTTCCAGTTAGGAAATACCAAATCTGTCATGGTAACATATGGCCTGATCATCATCTCCTGCAGAAAAATCCATGGGAGGGGAGAGCTTATTTGGAAACTCTGCATGATTTACCAGGCAGACTTTCTGATGCCTCATCTTTCTCATCAGAAAGAATTTGTAGCTGCCAAGGAGGTGGATTCTTACAGCCTTCTAACTATTTAAATGCTTTACCATCCATAAAAAAATATGTTGTTGGAAGTGGGGAAAAAAGGCAGCCCTTGTTTGTTCCATCCTGGCTCTTTTCACCACTCTATGGAATCTCTGCTACCTTTGTGGTCTCTTTGTGCTTCCCACCTCAGAATCCTGGTGGATGTAAAAGCAGCTGAGAGAAATCTAATGAAAATCTGAAATTTATAAAAGCTCAGGAGACTTTTCTCTAGAGATTATGTTGTTTATCCTACTGTATCTGCTACAAGATAATTCCAGCATTGTACTTGTTACTGTGGGACAAAATTCGGATGCAAATAAGAGACATTTCACCTTAACTGAGAGGGAGGAATGATTTTTTTTTTCCTCTAGTTTTCATCCTTTAAAAAATAAGTTTGGAAATATGGTATTGAATTTTTCCAGATTTTTGCCTTTTTTTTTTTTCTTTTATCAAAATAAGGCTGATGACTTTTAATCAAAGTCCTTTCACCAAACTGGAAAACATAACTAGAAGACCTTGTCTTAGAATGGCCCTGAAGATTGTAATATTAAAATTTCATTTTGAGGCGTTTCTCCTCTTAAATACATCATTTCATGTTGTCCTCCTGTCCAACTGGTTAATGAGTGGGAAATCAGATGGGTTGCACCAATATTAGTTAAAAAATAATAGTGAGACAGCCCAAAGATGGGCGCATGTTGCTTATTTTTTAGGGTGTAACGTGGGCAGTGTGTGGTCTGAGCCCAAGGGCAGAGCCTGCCAGGCCCTGGAGTGCCCCTGGGGGTGGCAGAGACAGGAGGCAGAGCCTGCTCCTCCTCCTCAAGAGCTGGTGTTCTGCTCCCAGGGAGATGGGCAGCAGTGCCTGTCCTGCCACAGAGCCCACATTTCATAATGGGGTGGTGGCAAAGAAAGCAGAATCCCCATAACCAAGGAAAGATATCTCCCAGGACTTCAGGAGGCTGCCAAGTCTTGGCTGTTCTTCTCATCTTTCTGCACCTAAACTTATTGTGTGCCCCATCCATGTTAAAGGAATTATTGTCACTGCACTGAATTTGAGTGTGTAGTGCAGAAGAGGCAGAAATGGGAGCTTGAATTAAACCAAGTCCCCAGCTGACCACTCTTTACTGTTTATTTAATGCCCTTGCATATGAGCACAGCCTTGGCTGTCCAAGCAGTGGTGAGAGCAGATTTCCCAGCCCCATCAGGAGATGGGGAGGGCCCTGCAGAAGGCCCAGGGTGAGTGAGCTGATAAGCTCCCACAGAAGCACAAGGTTTAGAAATCAGCAGGGTAACGTAGAAAAGGCATCAGGAGAATTAACTGTTTGCTAGAGGGTTTATAAGAGTGTTATTTAAAAATTAGGTGCACAGTTACCGTTCATACAACCTCATGTAAATCACCCTGAATTCCATCCTGTGCATTTCCCTCGATTATGTGATCTCTGAACTTTTGTTGATAATTTTTTTTTTTAGTGTAGAAGATTGGCAATGTACGGTGTCAGCAAAATATGTCACGCAGGCATGAGGCAGAACTGCAGAACTGAATAATTTGTATCATGTCTTGCTCACAAGGATAATTAAATGGAATGGCATTTAAGTTGATGGAGCTACAGGGGTGACCACTGGCTAAAGAATTGTCTCCTATTTTTTTCCAGTAAAATGAGCATCAGTATTTTGTTAATTTCCCCCTTGTCAGTGTGTGTTTTAATATCCTTATTTGTCCTTGTACTTTCAGCAGGAGCAACTTGATTAGAGGGACTAGAAAATAATTCTAAAATAAAATTTAAATAAGAAGTCATATTTTTGGAGGAATGCACATGTTGTACCTTTCGTTCAAATACAACCTTTTAATTCTTTCATTCAAAGGGGATTTTCTGCACAGCGAAATTAAACTTAATAACATGAAAAAGTAGTTAAAAAACCCAGCCAACCAAACAAAACAACACCAAAATACTGGTTTCTAGAGGTTGGTAACAATGCATCTTTGAGCTTACCTCAGCAGTGAAGAGGCCATTTAAAAAGATGAGAACTTAATCCAGACACCAGTGAGGATGATTTCCTGCAACATGATAGTAAATATACCAAAGTACCCTTTTATCTT
The DNA here is from genome assembly GCA_034509185.1 of Euphonia xanthogaster. Classification (NCBI taxonomy): domain Eukaryota; kingdom Metazoa; phylum Chordata; class Aves; order Passeriformes; family Fringillidae; genus Euphonia; species Euphonia xanthogaster. The sequence goes on from JAYDZK010000044.1 coordinate 4,046,580, forward strand.
TAATAATTCACATTCATTGCACATTTAAAAGTTTTTCTGTTCTGTCATTTAGGAAATCTGATAGCAATTTGGTAAAAATAATGAGACATACCTTGAGAATAAGGAAAAAATTCGTGCAGTATGTAAGAGATGCTATTTCAATATGGCAGTTTTTGCTGCATAATGGGTTAGAGATTGTCACCTTACTTGCTTTCCCTCTTGAAAACTGTGATCATGAGGAAAAAAATCACAGGAATTATTTGGAAAGCATCCCCTAAATCAGTTATTTTATAAGACTCTGCTCAACCCTCCCCTTGAAATGATGTATTAGAAGCCCAAATATAAATTTGTACCAAAAAATGCTATACTTTAACGGGGGCGGGGAGGGGGGAAATGTCTGAATAACTCTTTATGGACAATAAAGTATTTCTTAACTGAGATTTGCAGTTTTACTTCCATCATTTTCCAAAAGCCATGCATTTGGGTTTGTAGTACAGTGAAGGGAATTGATAATGATTGCAACTCATTACACCATTTACATGTTTTTATTCAGTGCCCCCTTGAATGAGAAGGACAGGATATAATACTTTATAATTGCAGCTTTTGGGGGATTTTTTTGCCCTGAAGGGTACCATTCTAAGCTGAGCATTATTTGATTTTTCATAGGCAAAGCATCCTCAAGCAAGTTTCTGTATTTCAGATTATTGTGTTAGTCTTGAGTGGATTCACTCGTGCTTAGAGACCAAGACGAGCCATGAGAGCCAAGCTGTGACCTGAGAGCAGGACCTGAACTGAGGCTTCACACTTGGAAGCAAAAAAGAGCACACCTGAAACTACCTGAATTAAATCTGCATATTCAGGAATTATTCTGTGAATGGGAACTGGTTAGAGGTGAGGCAGTGGATTCTTGTGGGAACTCCCAGAGCCCAGCTCCAGACTGGGTCAGTGGTTTGGGGTGTGCCTGCAAAGCCCACCAGCATCCTTTGGAGCAGGTCAGTGCAGAGTCATTTCTGAGATTTCTCAGGCATTACCTCCTGCTCATGGGGCTTGCTTAAAAATATACTCAGGCTTCTAGGATTTCTGCTTGGGAAAAATAATTTTTTGCAGTAGATGAGCAGAGAGCTAAGCATTGGGTCCGAGTTATGCATTGCACTACCCTAAGTTGCTGCTGGTTGTCATGGTAACGTTTTAACTGGTGGTGGCTGTGGCTTGACATCAGAACATTTTCTGTTAAGTGGAGATTCTTCTGAGATTGTAATGGAGTGTTTTAAGTCAGTGGACCTTTTGTACTCAATAAAATATTTAGTAGGTTGTAGTAAATATTAATTTGTCCTCCTTTCAAGATAACACACCATGCTGTGTATTTACAGTTCTGTGCTAATAGCATGGTATTCCTGGTAAAGAGTTAATCCATTCTGAAAAGTCAAATTTGCTAAATATAAATTTGATAATAATGCTCTAAATAATAATTGTAGAAGCTGTTTCACTTTATCCTTTCAAAATACCATGTGGCAGATAAGTTGTAATGTGCTTCATCTCTTTTTATGCACTCAGTGGAGGAAGGATTTTAGTACTCATTTGTATTTAAAGCTGAACTTAAACGTCTTTACACTGGGACTTTCTTGTTTTGAGTGAGTGAAAATAAATGCATTTACAAGAGCTTGTACGGGGGGGAGGGCAGGGGTAGAAATGACTTCAGAAGAAAGCTGGTAATGGCACATCTCTCTGTCAATCACATGTTCCTGTACTTTGTGTCTGGAGATGAAGCCATGTGAATGCTGCCTTATCCCTCCCTGAGATAAGCTTTCAAAGGTGATCTCCAAATCATGTCTGCCACAGAGCAGGGATTTGCTGAGAGTGACAAACACATGCCCACTACATTTCCCCTCTGCTTTTCAATAACTGCATTCCGAGGCTCCTGGCAGAAAGGAAACGTCTCAGAAAGCCCTCAATAGTGAGCCTCAATAGAGCTGAATGCATTCAGTGAAAAGCAGAGCAGTTTCTGCAAGTCAGGATTTATAAACTTTAATAATGCACTTATCGGGCAGAGGTGGAAATTCAGCGTGGAGTGTTGGGAGAAATCATCCTGATGGGTAATGCTAATTCATTCCTGCTGGCTGCTGCACTGCTCCATGGATTGTTCACACGGTTTGATGGCCTTTTGGAGCCAGTTTAGCCCTTTGTGGCACGCCATAATCTCATCCCTGTGATTTCAGAGGCTTGATGGAAATACCAAGGTGTGTATGGGCTTTGGCACGGCTGATAACAGTGTCTTAGATGACCCCATCAATTATAATGACAACCTCTATTAATCAGCAAAAGACTTGCAATGCATTCCTCTCTTTATTTTCTTCATTACCTGCTCCTCTGAAATATCTATCTATTAAACAAAAGAATAATCAAACAGTTCTCTTGCTAAACTCAGTCTTGTGCATACCCAGCAAGTATTGTTTAGCTGTGCAGAGTTTTGCTTTTTCCACTGTTATTCTCATAGTTACTCTTGGCTGATATAATTGTTTTGTCTCTACTCTTTCCCTAGACAAGATTAATCCATGAGGAGTTGCCCTGTGGCCACCTCATAGATCTAAAAGTTGTAAGACACTCAGAAATTAGAGAAACCTGCTTTAAACTCCACCTTTCAACATTTCTTGCCATTGGATAGAAGATCCTCAGGAACCAAATATATGGAAAAAAAAAAGAAAATGAGAATGACAACACTTTTTATACATGCAGGGAAATAGAGTTTATCTTCAGCTGTGATTGGTATATAATAATTACTGGGTTCTTTTTGTTTGCCATTAACAGTATGGATTTGGATTTGCAGCAATGACAGACTGCAATTTTCATTTTTCTCACATGAACTTTATTTCAGAAGGACACTTCAAGGCATACATTTATTGAGCAATAGGAGAGAATCTTTTCAATGCAGCATTAAGATTGGATGTACTTGTTTCTGTTTCTGCATTTTTTAGAAATGTCGTTTATGAAGAAGCACCCTGAGTTTTAGAAAGCAGTTTTCATTGTATCAGTGAGCCATGGACTCACTCTGGATTGGAATTTAGCCAAAAGCAGGGAGAACATAGCATTTTAACTCTATCATCAACTGGAGTGACCAAGAAATGTTATGTGGACTTAAAATACAAGGAACAGAATAATAACAGAACATTGGATTTCAATACATAAAGTGAAAATAAATCATCAAGGTATGTGCAACTGCTTTTTAGGCATGTTACTTTTTATATGTCCTAAAACCCTACAAGGAATACACCTCTTGATTTAGCACTGCACTTAACATTTCAAGATGTAAGTAAGATTCATTTTTATTACTGTAAGAATTGAGGACCTGTGTGGGGAAGAAAAAAGACAAGGTATCAGGAACATTAATCTACAAGCACTATGTACAGAAACTGTTCCCGAGAGCCTAAAATATCCTGAAGTTTTCTTCTCACCTGATGCAACTATTTTTAATCTTGCCTGATGATGAAATCCTTGGTGGGAGCTCACCCTGGCCAGCCAAGCTGTGTGGTGGCACAGGAGCCTCCCTGTGTTCAGCTGTAAATGGCTTTCTGTTGTGTTGTGCTGTAGCTTTTCTTTCCTTACTTTTCTTATACTTTATGTTGTTCCCCTTGGAGCAGATATGTCCTGGTGCAGCTCCCCTAGGCCTCCACTCTGAGTCCTTTATGGGTTCCATCTTTCTTCATAAAAGTAGTCAAATACTCAGAATATGATTGTTTGGGTTTTTTTCTCTCATTAAACAATGGTTTACTTCAGTTCTTTGCAGGTGTGGATGCTTTCTCCCAAATCCCAGCTTCTATTTCACCTGGCTTGACAAGGGTAGGGCTTCCCCATTCTTTTTTGCCTTTGGGTATGAATTTCAGTGGATTTTTTTTAACATTTTCTTTTAAACCTGTGTCCCAGTATGTATTTGGCAAGACAAACCTGCTATTTCTGGCTAAGGAGGGTTAATGCAGTTCCACATTTGTGTCTTCATTGAGAAAAGCATTAAACAACCATTCTGGGGTGAAAGTGAGATTATTGGGATAGCCAGAGCCACCTTCCCCTCCCCAAACTTCATTTGGAATTCTACTGTGAAAAATGTGTATCTGACTGTTTTTTCTGCCTGTTTTGGCAGCAGGATTTAGCAGATCAGATACAGCTCTGTGCTAGTCTGCTTTCCAGTTTGAATCTGGTTTGGAGCTTGGCACAGTGAGCTCAGACCTGGCTTTTCAGAGGCAATCCAGAGGCATTTCAGCAGCAAGATTCTGCCTGACAAGGTCCAGTGAGCAAGAGTGGTGTTCCTTCTTCAGAAAGATAGCTTGAAAAACTGTTGTAATGGATGTAAAACAACTGCTTAAAAAACCCCAGCACATCCCTCAAACAAGCAAACAACAAAACCAAAAACCAAACAAACAAAAAAACCCACTCCACAAAATGCCATACTCCAAGAACAGATGTAAATGGTTTTCTGTCAAAGTAGATTAATGGTTTTGGAACAATTTTAGAAAAGGCTGGTTTAGGACTACAGCTAAGCGTTTTCATTATTGACATGAATGGTGGAATACAAAGCATATTTTAAAAAATTACCTGAGAATGTGAATCTGAAAGAACCTGCAAGCATACCTTTAGAATTAAAAATTCCCTTGAGGAGTGGGAGACTGAACAAAATGAAATTTTGAGCAAATTAAAAAGTCCACACTTAAAAATATTTGCCTGGGAAAATGTAAATGCATCATGACTGCATAGGTAATGTGCAGTACAGTGATTTTGGTTTCTAGTAAATCAAAAGTTGGGCATATTAAAGGTGTCCTGCTCTTGCAAAAAAAGGCATACACCTGCTGTATTTTTTATACAAAAACAGAGTAAACATCAGTAAGGCCTCTGAAATAGTACTCTTGAAAAAATTGGCACTTGTAAGGCTTCAGCTGCAAGGCAAAATTCTGGGAATGCTTCAAGAACAAAGTGGCTGAATCAGTGGAGGTACTGGGGAGAGCAATAGAAAGCACGAGAACTGTGAAAAATGTGACCTACAGGGAAAAGCTGGGGAAGAGGAGCCTGAGCAAGGACTTGATAATAGTCCTCATGTACATAAAGAGAAGCTGTGAGAAAGTAATCAGGTTTTTCTCTCTATTCCCTGTGCAGTGGGCTCACTTTGCAGCAGTAAAAACTTTCTAATGGAAAAAAAACATTTGAGAACTGGAAGAACTACTTTAGAAAGACAGTGAAATCTCAAGTGCCAAAAGTGTACAGAAAGTTTAGACAGAAGCTGTAGGTGCAGCCCATCTTGGGAGCTGGAGGAAGGTGTGGAGCAGTGAGAGGGGCAGACAAACTATCACTAAATCACTTGGATTTCTCTGTTGTTTCCTTGCGTGTCTCACACACCCTGGGGACAGTGCTGATTTTTGCATGTGCTGATTTTTGCATGTTCTTGAGAAAATGTGTTCCTCTGCTTGATTACCTTGCTTTGTTTCATCTATTGCTAACATGTTTTGGAATAAATAAAAATAACTTGAAGCGATGAGCTTCAAGTTTATATGAAATATATAGCAGCAAATATTTATCTTTTTTTCAAATATAGCAGCATTTATTTGGTTTGTTACGCATGTTTTTTTTTGCTTTAGAAACTAAAAGGTAAAAAGGTTGTTTAGGGGTATGGTTATTTAATACAGTATATTAATTGATTACTAGCTACTGGAGCAAGGAGATATATGAGTTTTTGGCACCAGGATCAGAATCCCAACTTAGCAGCATGTCCCAGGCACTCACTGCTGGGTCCCTGGGGAGCCCTTGCAGACACTCTTTATTCCTTTAGCTCTTCCTGTTGTCTCACTCCCAAAATCCAGAGGACTTTGCTCTCTTTCCCTCCAAGTTGGAAATAAAATTTTATGGTCGTGGTTGAGGAGGGGATGTGGCACAGTGCAGCTTAGTGCCCATATGTCCAAATGCAGGGAATTGCTCTGGGCTCTGAGAGCTGTGGGGCCCAGCAGAGCCTGCCAGTTATGTGCCATGGAAGGCAGCATTTGGAGGGAAAGCAGGCAGGAGGAAGTGATCTGTGCCTGTAGGAAGGCAGGAGGAAGTGATCAGTGCCTGTAGGAAGGCAGGAGGAAGTGATCAGTGCCTGTAGGAAGGCAGGAGGAAGTGATCAGTGCCATTTAAAAGGTGTCATGTTAGCACAATAATTCAGATGTCCTAGAAGAAGTGTTCTTTTCCTAGTGCTGATGTCCATGTAGGACTCGATTTCCCATGAATTGAGCAGAGTGTATCTCACTATTTAAAGCTTTTTTATGTCTGTAGGAAGGAAAGTTGTTTAGGCATGTTGTGCATGAAGCTGAATGGCTGCATGTCTATTACTGAGGCTTTGCTTTCACTCACCTTGCTGGGTCTGCAGCTCTGCTCTGGGTTTGATTCCAGCCTGCTGCTTCCTGGCAGGACCAAAATGAGCCAAGCCTGAGTCCTGTCCAGTGGCACAGCTGGTACCAGCCCTGCCTCCCCTCCTGTCGGTGTCCAGTGCTGGGGCAGCACTTTGTGTCCCTGATCAAGACACAAACCTAACACAGCAGACTGAAGATAGAAAGAGCCCAGAAGGGCAAATACCAAAGTCACAACAAACTGATCCCTTGACAAACTGCCTGCAAGCAAGTCATTTGTATTAACAATAATAATTAAAAACCATATATGTGGCAAAAATAATATAGTCCATCAGTGGGAGCTTTTTCCATTTCTCTAGAGCCATGGATTTGGTCTGGAAGGGATAATGCAGGTTTTGGATATTTAGGCAACTGCCTCAGCTGGAGTTGTTTTATTCAGATTTCTTGCCTTTTTTTGGGCAGCATGTCCAGCCCTCACACAATGAGAGCTTGGGAGGGTTTATGTTTGTTTATAAACTGCAAAGGCACAGAAACTCCAGGTGCATGGCCAGTAGGTTGGGAAATGTAGTGACCAGGGAAGAGGGAGAGGCTTTAGCAGTTAGACCAGTTTGCCAGAGCTGGTAAGTGTTGGTTGCTCCCAAGTGATGAATGTGTCCCCAGGAAGATGAGGAGTTCATGGAGGTTTCTTCAGTTGAAGGAGCAAAATGTAACAGCCAAAACCCAGACACCAGCTCCGGACAAACTGGCTTTGCAATATTTTGGTGCTGAAAGAAATGAAGCATTGGTACAACTTTTTGGAGAGCTACTTCTGCATTTCTGAGAATTTTAGAGTTTGGGTTTTTTTCCACCAAAGCTTATGTTCTATTTTGTACAACAATTGATTCAGAAATACCTTATCTATTTTTGTTAAATGTGAAAATCAAAGGGCTTTTTTTTTTTTTTTTTTTGTTTTTCAAGCTCTG
>JAYDZK010000044.1:4053985-4075022 GCA_034509185.1 Euphonia xanthogaster
GAAAATCAAAGGGTTTTTTTTTTTTTTTTTTTGGTCTTTCAAGCTCTGGAGAATACAGTTGTAGATGTTCAGTGCCACTATATATGTCACTGAAAAAAGAATTGGTAATGCTGATGGTATGTGGGAATAGGTAATCTCTACTGAATTATTTTTTATTTAGGATGTTTTTGCTTGGTTTGAGTTGGGATACAAGATAAGGAAACAAAGCCTAACCCTGTACAACTGAGAAGTGTAGAAATGCAGTAAGTTCATGAGGATACTTATGTGCCAGCTGCTGAACATAAACCATCATCACTGAAGTGTAACATCTGACAGGGAAGGGTAGCTGCTGACAAAGAACATTTTATCTGTGTGACAGAGAAAAAATAATACATATGGAAGAGAAAAAAAAAATCAATTAGCTACCTATGGTATATAAGCTTTCAGTTTTGGTGAATACTGGCTAAAATGACCATAAATCTATTTTTTAAGAGTTTCCCTTTTCCTCACACATACTTCCTATTAGCTATGCAATTCTTAAACTTCCATGTAATTTTTTGCAGCTTGTAATTAATATCAACCTAGACAATTATCCAAGGAATTCTAAATGCGTGTTTTTTCATTCAGTATTTTATACAGAAATAGCAATTAAGAACTGCACAGGAAATTCAAGAGGAATAGCTAACACTGTTCAATACACTCCTGACAGATCAGCTGCTTCTAGGGAGAGATAGGAGAAAGTGCCATGTTTTAGGACCTATTTTCAAAACTCGTTCCTAAAATGATTTGAGGCAATAGAAGAAATGCAAGTAGGGTGAACAATTCTCCAGAGTATTTCCTTTAGTCTTGTTTCAGTTACAGCATGACTGTTCAGTGGTGCTCTTGCAGTCCAAGGTTAATTTTTTGTATGTCTTTGCAGAACTACTTCCTGATGAAGATAAGGAGTAATAATGTAGAAAGTATTTCATGATATAACCTTGTCATAGCTTTTCCAAACTGTCTGGGAGCAAGGAGTTATTAATGTAGAATAAACATAAAATTTCAGTGCAGGTTTTCTGGCAGGAGGAGCAAAGAAACATGGTGTTTATAAATTACTTAGGAGCTCACAGAGGAGAGGAACTTAACAAGCGGACAGGAAGGAAAGAAGAAATTCCTAGAGACAGGTTTGTTGGGAACAGGAGAGCACAGACCTGTCCAGCAGTGAAGCATCTGCAGCACTGAGCAGGATCCAAGTGAAAGGAGAAGTCCTGAGAGGGTTGAACTGGAGGAGGAGAATCGAAGCCAGGAGTGGCTTTAAGAGACTTTGTGAGTGTGAGAGAAGTCAGCAAAATGATCAACTTGATGAAAGATAAACTGAGTGAGAAGACAATGAGAGCAGGGAGTTTGAGATGCTCAGAGTGCTGCTACGAGAAGGAAAGACAGAGAGCTCAAACATGTAAAGGTGGAGAAAATGGAGAACAAGAAAGAATAAATACATGAAGACCAAACCTGTGAGTTCAGTGAGGATCCACTATTTTATTCACACAAGCAAACGTTGGGTGTGCTTCACGTTTTACAGTGTTTCTGAGGACACTTGAGTACAGAGAGAGGCACATAAAGAAATACCTGTATTAATAGTATGACTGTTGTGTTGGTTTGGAGTGTCCTGTAGTGCTGGGCTGTGTAAATCCCCAGGAAGAGGCAGTCTGGGTACTGGCATATTTCTAACCTGAGAGAAATAACATATCATAGCTAGTGGGAAAGTAGAAACAAAACAAAACAAACAAAAAAATGGCACCTGCAAATCTTCTGCACCTGACTGATAGGTCTGCTGAGTAGAGCTTTGCTTCTCCCAGCAGGGGCAGACCTTGGGCTCTGTGCTTCCCTGGAGTGAGTCCCTCTTGACTCCCACCCTGGCTAGAATCACTTGAAGGATAAATGCTTTCAAGGTCCAGTAAATTTCTTTGTTTGTTGTTTTGGGGTTTAGGTTTACTGTAGGAGACATTGTTTTCAATGCTTTTTCGTCTTTTTATTACTTAATCTCACAGCAAAGAATTAGTTTTAAGCCATCACAGATATATAGGGAGAGAAGTAGAGTGAAAGGGCTTAGATCATAGATTGGAATGTACATTCAGTAGTATGTGAGGGTTTTGTGGTTTTCTTGGTTTTTTAGGGTTCTTTAGTCCCTCAAATAGAGGTATTAGCTAGTGACACACATGTCTTTTATCAGTCAGGAGATACCTGGGGTGAGAAACAAACACTTTTTTCTGTAGCATTTGCAGCCTCAGTGGTGGCATGAAAGCATCTCTAGGCATGGCTCCCAAGACTGTGAGCTGCAATTATGTGAATGCAAGATGGTGACTTGTTAAGGTATCTCATTTATCATTTGTAATGCTTTATATCTTCCACAGTAGAGCACTGCTCGATTTTCATGCTTTGCATTTCAGAATTTCCAGAATGAGCTAAGTAGCTTATCATAGACTTGATTGGTTTCTTTAGTCTCTGTCTCCAGGCAGTCTCTCCAATGCAGTGAAATTCAGTGTGCTCTGTCTGAAGTTAGGGAGAGCCGAACAAAAAAAATTTTTTCTTCTTTGTTTAATTTTTTTTAGTGAGAAAAGCTCAGTGTTTGTTAGTCTTTTACCAACACTTGCAGTTAGTATCAGAACCAGGCTAAAGGCATCCAGAGGAATTTCATGTGGTCAGTGCCTGTTTTTTCTGTGCTAGTGGTAGTTTTGTCTTCAGACAAAGCCCCAGTTTTTAGTGAGCTATCAAGCAGTGAGTGATTTCTCTACACTTGATGGGATGAGATCAGTAAATTATCTGGAAATGGTTTTAGGAGCAAAACCATTTCAGCTGGGCTAAAGGTCCTTCTCTCATTCTTTGTGCTCTGTGAAGTTACAGTGTTTCCAGATCCATTATCTGTGTGTTATATGGAGATTTATTTACTTTTAGCAGTAAAGTTGATCTTGTTTACTTCAGTAAGTGCTTGCTTTAGATGTTTTCTGAAAGGGATAAGGAGGAAAAAAGCTGCTTTTTGAAATAAATATTATATTCTGGCTGCTGCTAGCCTTCATTACCCACTTTTTATAAACTGGAGTTTGCTGGCTTTCCATGTGCCTTGTTGCAAAGCTTTGTTAAAACACTGCCATGAAAATGAAAGTTTCATACACATTGACATAATTAATGAAGAGGCAGGCAGCATGCTCTACCAATTAACACCACAGGGAAAAGTAAAATTGGCTTCCTTTTTGCGTGTGGTGCCAAAGTGAAGAACTGTAACACACAGCAAATAAATAGAGATCCTTTTAATGAGCTGCAAGATCGAGCTGAATAACTCTGAAAGGATGTTGTGTAAACATTGCCAACTATTTAGAGTGTTAAGAGTAATTGATGAGCTTATTTGAAAGTTTGGAGGGTTTTTTTTTGGGGGGGGGGTGGGGTAGGGAGAGCCTGTCAAAGAATGGAAATACTGCTTGTTAATAAATAAATTGTATTTTCAATGCAGTTATTAGGCACGTTGAAAAATGTAACAAGCACTTTAGAACAAATTTGGAGAAAAAGGAGTTTACTGCTTGCTACTTGACCAAGTTTGTCAGAACTCATTTTTTCAGCTGAGTATTTTTGTACTTCATATTTACTGCTAATGAAAACTTGACTCATTTTTCTCTGATGCTGATTCCAAGTAGCGCAAATATCTGGCAAGACAAGACATCACTCCACCTTGACTTTTTCCAGTTATCCCAAAGTCCTAATGATAACAATAGCAGGGAAGTAAACAGGTGGCATTTTTCTTTGCTTTACATGAAGCATTCTGTTTACCTTGAGACATAGATGTAGAAAATTCAGAGCTGTTGAGGCTCAATTTTTTTCAAAAGATTCTTTCATCAAGCAGAATTATCCTAAAAGCCTTCTAAATAAGACTTTTTGAGTTTTTGGAGAATACAAAACTCCAAACCTGTGAAGGCAATTTATAGGTTAAAAGAATTGATGGGCATTAGAAATTAGAAGGCCAGCATCATTTAGATCAAAGTATATGTAATAACAGAAGTGCAATTTTGACTGTTCAGTGGCACCAGCTAGCTTAGAATGTCTGTATGTAAGAAAATAATACATCTTCTTCACTTTCTGTTCATTCTAAATAATTTGAATTTTGACAGTAATTAATTCTTAGTATTTTATTTCAGTCCAGGTATTGCATGACATTAAATTCAGCATATCATTTCACACTGTATGCAAGAAAACCACCAAGGTTTATCTATGAGCCTCTGCACCTCAGCATCTTAAATAAATCTTAAAATATGTCAGAATTGTAATTAAGGAAGCAAAATGTGGTAAAGCTAAAAGTAATAATTAGAAGTCGATGAAGATTGTGCTAAACTTGCTGAACCATTGACCTTTGTAACAGCCATGCCTGCTCTCAGTTATCATCACAACAGAGAATTGTGTCCCTTCACTTGGAATGTTAAAGGTGAAACCAGAAGTATTCAATAACTGTACAACAAAGAATATTAATATGCAAAACCAGCTAGAGACAGTTGATTGTGACTGTGGTAGTGTCCTTTACTATATGTTAAGAGACATACATTGCTGAGTAGTTATTTAATCAATATTTTTTCTTTTTTTTTATCTTTTTACTACCTCCCCTCTGCATCTCTTCTTTTGTTTTTCTCTTCAGCCTCACACATACGCACCTCTAGTCTCTCTTGTGTATTTTTCTTACACATCTTTATATTGCCTAACCTTTTCCTAACCTAGATTTTGTCCTTCAAAATTCTTAATGGGCTCTGTTCTGTCCTCACTGCTGGGCCAAGTGTCTGCTGTGGTGGTGTTCAGGACTGCCTGGCTGTTCCCAGCTAATCTGATGGCTGTCATCCTCTCCTCACAGCCAGCTGGCTCTGCCTCTGCCCTGGCTCTTGCCACCACCAAGGAGCATTACAGTGTCTCTTCTGTCCCAGCTTCCTCCCTTTTGACACCATGTGCTTTTTTCTGCCACCCTTTGTGGCCCAAGTGCCTTCTGCTGCAGCCCAAGAACAACTTGCAGAAGATCTGTGCTCCAGAAGGACAACAGCTGAGCTCCAGCAGGGAGGATGAGTGTGGATGCACCGAGAGAGAAAGGACAAATTCCTCCAGAAGAATTTATAAGAAGAAACTACCTTACATCTTTCTTCTGTGATTCCATGTGTAATTTTATCTTCTCTAATTGACTTGTGCTTCAGAAAAACATTCTCTCTCGTCATTGTTTCATTCCTCCAAGATTACAAAGAGGTGAAATGTCATTTTAGGGCTGTGGTTTGACCCCTGCCAGCAACTGAGAGCTGCTCACGGAGTGCCCCCACTGCTGCCCACCCTGGGAGGGAGGAGAATCTGTAAAAAAACCCAAAGCTCACATGCTGAGATAAAGACACTTAACAGGTACAGCAAAACAAGGAATTCATTCCCACTGTCCATGGCAGGCAGGTGTTCATCACCCCAGGACAGCTGGGCTCCACCACATGGGGCAGTGGCCTGGGAGGACAAAGAGCATCACCCCAAACATCCCCTCATCATCCCCTCATTCTCCAGCTTCAGATGCTGGGATTGATGTGAGATATTCTGGAATATCCCTTGGGTCAGCTGTCCTGGCTGTGTCCACTCCCTGAGCACACCCAGCCCCAGCAGAAGCAGCTTTGGCTCTGGGTCAGCTCTGCTCAGCAGTGACAGAAACTTCCCTGTCTTGTCAGAGATTCCTTGTGTTTGCAGCACAACTCCAAGCCACAGCCCCATACTATCTACTATGGAGAAAATTAACTCTCTCCCAGCCCAAACCAGCAAACTAAATTAAATAATTTGTCTTCAGGTTGTACAAAGTTCCTTTCTTGGATCTGGCCAAGGATAAATTATAATTAATAACTTGTTAACTGTTATCAAGAAAACATAAAGTGCAATGGATGTATTAAAGACTGATGGTCATAATTTCTGTGATAGAAAACTGGAATGGTGGGGAGATCTTTAGTGCTGAAATCCTTCTTGCATTCATGTTTTGTACAGCAAGCATATTTCTGACCACATAAATGTCCAGTAGGTAGAAAGGAGAAGGTGAGAAGTACAAAATGTCTTTTATTGGGTGAGATCTTAAATAGATTAGGGTTCTTGAGCTCGGAATGATGACAGATAAGTGAAAAGAGAGGCCTAGACAATCATCAGTGCTCCAAAGAAAATGGCATCTTTTGCTGTATAAGAATCAGTACTCATTGGTATTGTCAGCCAGCAAGTTCAATATTAGCATAACAATGGAATTTCTTCACATGGAGCAGGATTGTGGCACTTGGAGTTTATTTGGGATCAAGCAGGATGGATCCAGTGGCTGTGGAGAAGTTCTGGCTCAGGAAGCTCAGCACTCACTGGCTGCAGGGTTATATTTTGCAGACAAGGGCTGTGCTCACATGGCATTTCTTATGTTCCTTTCCTAAATGTTTGCCCCTGTGATTCTGGACTAGATCAGCCTTTTCTCCTGGCCAGTGTGGCAATTCTTATGTATTAAAAATATGTATGAACTAGATGTTGTTGTTGTTACAAAACTGTCATAATCAATAAGGGCTCATTAAACAAATTTAATGTTCAAAATCCAATGATGGAACAGTTTGGTATATTTTACATTTGTGTGCCTTGAATTCAGTTTATTCAAGTAAACATGAGGTGCTTAAGGTGGACAGGTTAGAGCTTATTAATTACCTTGCTCTGTACATATAAGCAATATAGGTGCCAGCTCCAATCTCTGATAAATCCATCAGCTCTGGGGGTTTTCCTGTTCATTCCCAGTGAGTGTGAGTGCATGTGACAGGCCATGGTTCTGTCAGAACGAATTGTCCCCCTTGGAGAGCTGGCAGCACAGGGAAGTGACAACTTAATGGAAGCTAAAGCACTCTAATGGCAGTGCCTGGTGAAAGCCAGGGGAAGTCATCCCCAGCGCTTGCCCTGGCTCTTGGAAATGTCTCTTTGCATTTCTGCTAATGTGCAGGCTCTTGCAGCTTTGCTGGAGTCACATTTGCAGGTATTATCCAATGAAAGGCCATTCAGGCAAGCACTTGTTTGTGGGTAGATTGGCTCCAGCAGGGTCAGCCCCTCTGCCACTGTGACCTTCCCCATGTGCTCCCAGTCCTGCAGCATCACTCACCTTCAAACCCCTCCTGCTGGGAGCCACAGAAACCCATTTCCAGCACTAACACCAATGGAAGTACAAACATTTTATCCATTACATAGATATTTTTATTTAGTCATGAATGGAATGTGTGCTTAGTCAAATGGATGAAAAGATAATGCACTTTATTTGAGTATATTTGTTTACAGGTGAAGAATATAGAGATGAATTTTTCTGCCTTTTATTGGTGTTAGGAACAAAAAGTTGCATTGAGCCAATGGATAAAATTATTGTACTGAGATTATTTCATGTTGTTTTAATATCTTTTTAGATTACGTTGGTGGTGTATATGAACATATTTATTTATAAATAAATAAAACCCCAGTAATTTGCATACATTTGTGGACTGTCTTATAAGTGCCCAGTTATTACATTTAAATATTATCATTTTAATTACATTTTAATATTTTAATAACTTTTATAAATTAAGCTGTGGATATTCAATCTAGATTATTGCATTTTTATTAGGTTTACATGCAAATAATTACCTTGTTCCTGGTTTTCTTGGTATAATGGTGCTTTTGGACAAAACCAGAATAGCAATCACTTTCAGTAGAATAGTATTTCTTCATCTTTTAATAAAAAAGCATGTATGCTTTTCAGGTTGCAATTAGCCAGGTAGATTAAAAATTTAAAAAATATTCCTAATAATAGAAATTCTAAGATTTAGTGATCTTAATCAGTATTGTACAATTTATCCAAGTTCATAGAAAGAGAACAGGCGAGGGCAGACCCGAGAGGACTTCAGAACTGAGAAAGAGCTAAATGACTGTTCTAAATGAAAAATAACCAACCAAACCAAGCAAACACATTTCTGTGTGGTTATTTCTATGATTGTTTGCTCTCTAGTTGAGACTTTGGTGTTGTGAAGGAAAGGTGAATGATCTAAACAGACTGTTGTTAATGTTGTTCTTCACATGGATCTGCTTCCTCCTTCCCCTCTCTTCAGCTATCCTAGGAGACACAGGAAGCTCCACACTGCTCATGAACCTTTCAGGGTTCTCTGTGATTTCTGCCTTCCCCCTACCAATACCACCCTGTGACAAAATGTTTCCAGCAGAAGCATTCTGCTCACCTTGATCTGGGACACTCACAGCTGCCTGTGCTGCTGCCTTGCTTTGTGTCTGCTTCCACTCAGGAGCTTTGGTGTTCTTAGGGATTTTCCTCAAGCTGTGGCCTCTGGAAGCTATCAAGTTTATAAAAACTGATATTGATGCATTTTTGCTATAAAATGTTATTTTGTAATGGCTCATTCTTGCATATTTTCTCGTGGATCAAGTCCCACTTCAAGTTTCAATTAAAACTTTCAATTAAAACTCCTCTGTACATTCAGGGACTCTGGGGTTTCTGTTATATAATACTTCCCTTTTCAGCTCCTTAACAGAATTGTTCTCTCTTAGAAATTGTTTCCTTAACCTGCAGAATCAATATGAACTCACACAATCTTTGCTTCACTTAAATTGGGATTTTCCTCAGGTAAGAATTTGATTTCCCAGTGTGAGAGATGTCTCCCCTCTTTTACTGGGTGCACCAAGTTCTTTAAGAGCCAGAGCAGAGCTTCCAAATTGTTTTGTCACTTTGATTTTGCACTTGCTTGAAATATTCAGTTAGCCCCTTTTAATCTCTTATTTTGAATGACCTTTTGTTATTAGAGAAAATACAGACTGATTATCATTTTCTTGCTCCCTAGACTTGGTTGTGGATTTACAGAATTATACATACATACATATATATATATATTTCTTTGAATATGTGCATATATTCTTTCTTTCCTTCTTAGGCTAATGAAAAATTCACTGTACTGATGAGTTTTATGTTGTCAGCTAAAGAGTAATTCCTGCTTTTTAACAATATTTTATTTTAATTTCTTTTAACTCACTGAAGGCAGCAAATGAGGATTTTCACTATTGCACTCTCCTGCAAGCCACTGATTGATGCAAGGGATTTTTTCCCTTCATGCAGGTATACAATGTGTGTGTACATATGTTTGTATATACATACATGTATATTCAAATTATTCTCCAAATTCTTGTCCAAATTGCTAATTTGACATTTTTTGATTGACAAAATTGGTATTCTATGAAACAGTGCCAAGTTTACATGCACATGAAAATTGAAATATTTGTCTGCATGAGGTGATTCAAGTGAGCGTGGGGATTTTCTGCTCACACTCACAGCTCTTCCTCAGACCTCTGTTGCCCCACCTTTAAAAAGTAGTTTGCTTTCAATTTATGGAGAAAAAATACTGTGCCTCATGCAGGGAGGATATTGGCACATGCAGGGGACATTTTTTTAATTTGGGCAAAGTGTATAATATATCATACATGTTTGCTAAGTTGTAAGAATTTAAGATCACTTTCTTCAAGAAAGGTCTGGACTCTGGAATGGTATCAAGTTTTGTTGGAACTGAGACAAAAGTGAAGTGTGCACAATAATTATTTAGTTCATCTCTGGGCTGCTTTTTAGGTGTGAAGGAAAAAAGCAAGAGGAAATATAGTTGCAGTCAGAGGTCAATGTAAAGAAGTCCAGGTAAATCAAAACTATTTTACACCGTAAATAATTTACTCTTCTCCCTTTGCCCTGTCCTTTCTCACCCCACCCCTGTGGTATTTTCTGAGTCCCCCATCATTGGGAGGAAATGATGAATCTGACTCCATGCTCTTAGAAGGCTAATTTATTGTTTTATAATATATATTATATTAAAGAATGCTATACTGAAACTATTCTAAAGAGTAGAGAAAGGATACAGACAGAATGCTAAAAGATAATAATGGAAACTCGTGACTCCTTCCAGAGTCCCAGCACAGCCTGACCGTGGTTGGCCAATAAGTCAAAAACAATTCACATGTTGGAGAAACAATCTCCAACCACATTCCAAAGCAGCAAAACACAGGAGAGGCAAATGAGATAATATTGTTTTTCTTTTTCTCTGATGCTTCTCAGCTTCCCAGGAGAAGAATCCTGGGCAAAGGGATTTTTCAGAAAATATGATGGTGACGCTCCCCTGTTCTTTGTTTGCCCCTCTGAACTTTCCATACCCTCTTGGCTTCTTTGCAGTGTTGCTAACCCAAGGTAACCCCGTGTAGTTTAACACAGAGAAATGCTCCAGCTGGGAAAAGCCAATGGAAGTGTGCAGTGGTTTGCAGCCTTCTTCTTGCCTCCGAAGTTCTGAGAGGCAGAAGAACCACCTGGGATCTCATGGAGGGCTTTGTGCAGGGTGGGCAGGGATGGCTGTCCCAGGCTCAGAGGGGCTGAACTGGCACAGGTGAGCAAGGACCCTCCAGTGTCAGAGATCTGCCTCCTCCTGCTTACATGCAGCAAATTTGGAATTTACACAGAAAACTAATGGGGTCTCTGATGTCTCACAGATTTCCTTGGCTTTATCTGCTCTGGATAATTAATGTAACCAAGTGAGTGGATGAGCACTTTTCTGTAGGAGTCAATAGGCAAGGATGTTTGGAAAATGAATGAGCTGCTAAGATTAATTGCAAGGCTGAACAGCCTGGTGAGGGATTCAGAAGGAAGTGCCAATGCCTTTATATCCAAAAGATTTCTTTATTAAAAGTTGTTCAAAATCTTTATAACATTAGATATCAGATTGGACTGAAGATAATGCTTTACTGTTGCTGTTCTAGTCTTAACAATTGCAAACTATTAATTGCTCTTAGAGAAAAATTCCTATGAATATTGATCTCAATCCGCTCAGCTGGAATTTTAGTATTCTTCATGATGATAGCCAATTCTAATAATAATTATAAAATTGCATTTTCTAAAATGTGCAGTGGTTGAATAGTCAGCAGAAAGACCTAAATCAAAATTTTGTGTGAACTGCTTTATGGGAAAAAAAAAACCCAAAAAACAAAGATCAGATGGTAACAGGATTTAGTAAGGGAATTCTGGGTTTGCTTTGCATTTCTTTAGTCATTTTAGAGATAATTTGTCTTTTGAGTTGAGATTCCTTTTTCTGTTCATTTTATCAAAGTGCTGCTTACCTATAGTTTACCAGTATTTATAAATAGATTTCCTAAAGGGAAAATATGTGGTGGGATTTTTTTGGGGTAAATTTTAGGAATATTTTGAACCTATTGGTTAATTCTGTCTGCAGACCTCTGCTTTGACTGCCACTCATGTAACACCTGACAGTGTGGATCTAAAATGTGCAGCCAGTCTTGTGAATGGCAGATAGGAACATGGAAGTGCAAGGAGGAAAATCCTGAGCACTCAAAGGAAGGAACTTGTCAGCAGGTACTGTGTTCAAGTTCAGACAGAGGCTTTTGTTTTTTGGTTATTTTTGTTACTTTTTTTTCTTTCTCTCAACCATTTTAGCATTAAATCAATGGGGAATGCATAATTTTTTAGATGTGTCTGAGATTGCACAGCAAATGGTCACCAATGAGACTCTCAGCTGCCACACAATCTGGCACAGCTCCTTTCTGCTCCATAGCTACCAGTTGCATTCAGCCCACTGTCGATGTGATGCCTCTTTCTGGCTCCTTGCCCATCTGTTTTCGTAATTACTGTCATATAAACTGATATTTCTAGACTAGAAACCATGTTGTTGTGAGATAAGCCCGTTGGAGTTACCTTTTGTGATGTGTTCATGCAGCTCACTGACTTTCTACTTTAACCTGTAAAATTTGCATCAAAATTTCCTGCAATATACAGAGAAGGATACTAAGTTTTTGTTTTTGCTTTTCTTGGTTTGTTGTTTTTTTTTTAAACACAAGGAGTTATAATGAAATAGAATCAGATTTTGATACTGCTTCCTTTTTATGACGGTTATGGTACTTTCACAGTTTTAGCTCTTTTTTTTTTTTTTTTTTATTAGGATCACAATAAAATAATAGTGTCCTTGAATAAAGTATTTGTGTTAATAAGTTTTGGCAGACAAAATTTTTTAAAGTGTAAAATATACAAAGAAGTGGTTTGCCCTATCCAAATCATCCATTAGCACAACAGGACCATCCAAAATGACATCATCACATATACCAGCTAAAGCACAAAGATTTCAGGAGGGTGAAGAACAGCTTTATGCTGACAGAAATTGAGTAGAATCAAAGGTGAGTTAAAAGAAAGGCTCAGACAACATCCTTTCACCAACTTAACCCATTAACAGCCCCAGGGCAAGAGCAGAGGAGCCAACACCAATATCAGTGGTGTGTGCCAAGGAGCCAGATGCCATCACTGCAGAATCACTGCCTCAGCTTGGCATCTGTGCCTTCAGCCTGCCAGCCCCCAAGGGAGGGGAAGCTGGGCAAGCAGCGTCGTTTGGGGCTGCAAAGTGCTTCTCTCTTTTCCCTTTGCCTTTCTCCATAGCTGGGTTCTTGGCTGGCATTGGGAAAGTTTGTACTGAGAAAGCAGAGAGAACTTGGGCATTTCCATACAAACTTAAGTATTATATATGTATTATTTATTACTATTTATTATTATGCCTATTATTTAAATATTATTTATTACATATACATACATACATATATATATATATATATACACACACATCTAGATAGAGAGATATGGATGGATGCGCGTTGATAGGAAAATGTTTCTGTATGTGCATTTGGGCACATTGGACCAGAAAAAGGGAGAGATCAAGCAGGCAAAAGAAACCAGAGTGAAATAAAACCAGAATACACAGTAAGACTCTGAAAATAAGTGTTTTCTTTCTATACATGGTAAAGTAAATTTTTGTATTTTTATTTTTTTTAACTAGTGCAACTTGAATAATTTCTCTGACTTTTCCCAAGTCACATCTGCTCAGTAGCCAAATTCTTGGTGTGTTCCCTTTGCAATGGCATCCCACACAGGCAGGTTCAAAGCATTTGGCAAGTTGAATTTTTAGGATTTAAACCAAAATCTTTTATGTGATTATTGATATCATTTTCTCACACCTGAATATTATATCTATATATACATCCAAATATTGATTGTTCACTTATTTTTTAATTTAGTATCCCTGTTTTAGTAGGAATAATTTCTAGCCATTGCAATCAGTTTTCAGGCTTCTCACAGTGGGTCTAACCAATCTAAAGCATTAAAAAGAGGGTCTGCAACAGTTTGAGTGGCCTCCAGTGATGGTGGGGCCACTGGAAACTGCAAACCTAGGAACTGGGAGCCTTTCTGGTTAGCCAGTAATTAGCTCTCCATGCATTAAAGGTGTATTATCAAATGCAAACAGCTGCAGGTGTGTGGGTTGGATAGGGGGTTAAATGCTGTGACACTGGGTAACTTTAATTTCTTCTGTTTTCAAGACTGAATGTTCAGTCATGTGGAAAAATCTGGGTGAAGCAGAAATCTTGTGAACATTTTTTTTCTTTTTTTTTGTTTTGAAGTGAAAGTAGCACAGTAGTAAATATGAAATTAAAGTGCTAATTAATTCAGGGAAAACTCTTTAAATATATATTGATCAGAGAGAGACATTCGAGGTGAGCTGTAGATTTAAAACGTTACTTTCCAAAGCTTAAAAAAAGCTTACAGAATATCATGTTTATGATTCAGCTGTCAAACATGGCTGCAAAGGCCCAATTTAGGGCAGACAATAAAGGGTTTTGATGAACACACATTCCCTCTGCTACCCCATGGACAGAGCAAGGCTTCTTTTTTGTGTGATGGTGCTGCATTCTGAAATGAAACACAGTGGGAAGGAGGAGGTTGAAAAGACTTCAGAAGTGAGCATCTGTCTGGGAACTAAAGGATTTTTCCCCCTTTAAGTTTCAGTTTCCTATGTTTGTCATGCATTCAGTACCTGCTAAAGCTGTTCAAAAGGTACCACTGTCACAGCATGAGGAATTATGAGTAAGAGCAAAGTTGTGTCTAGAGTTAGTCAGGACAAAAGAGGATTTTTGCTCTCTGAGTCCTTATTAAAACCTTCAAGTCCATTTTTTTTTAGGTTCAGTAATCATTGTTGAGAAATAGCAATATTTAATCATAAATATATTTTTATTTTTAGCAGCAGCAGAGTTTTACAATTTTTAATGAATTATAAATATTTTGACAGGAGGATAGAATTGGCATTGTGCAATTTAAGGTTTTTATGTCATCAGAGATCCATATGCATAGATCTTTATAGCTATTTCAGAGTTAAATCTTCAGCTGCCTTATCCTAGAATAAAGTCCTTATCATTGGGTTTTGAATTTCCAAGTGTGTCATGACTAAAATATTTTAGCTTGGCAGGATTACCTTTGAGTTCATTCATTCTTTCTAGATGGTCTGAATTTTTTCACTACACCTTTTTACACTTTGGCGCTTCACAGACTTCACTCCCTAAACCTTACCACCTAAACTCTAAAGGGTTTTTCCTTCTATTTTTTCTTTAATGTATTTTTTAATTAATTTGTAACATAGACAGTTGAAGGTTCTGATTATCAGAGGGAGGAGCTGTAACTGAACTGTGAGAGATTTAAAAGCAATATACCACAGAGGCTTGAATAATTTGACATTTGGATGTGGATGAAGGGTAAGTGGCTGATTATTCCAACACTCAGTAGAAGACATGGGGTTTTGGTGTTATGGAATCCCAGAATGAGCCAGGCTGGAGAGGCCCTCTGGATGTTGCTGAATCCATCCACTGCAAAAAGGAGGACAGCTGTAGGAGAAGGTGCACAGGGAGCAGGTTTGGGGCATCCCCATGGACTCACAACCAGCATTGGAACACTGTTCCACTGTCGGATAGATTCTCCTGCCAGGAAACAAATTCTCTGATATTTGAATAGGATGTAACATTAGTCAGTCTGTGCCTGTTGCTCTTTGCAATTTGCCTGGCCAGCACTGAGAAGTGTCTGGCTGCTTCCTCTTTCCACCCTCCCTTCAGGAATTTCTGTGCATTTCTGGGATCCCTGGAGCCTTTCCTTCTCTGCCTGAGCAGCCCCAGCTGTCTCAGGCTCTCCTGGATGATCCTCCCCTCCCTGATCCATGCTCTGGTGCTGTGCTGGACTGGCTGCACCCCGTCCGTCTGTCCATCTGCTCACCCCGGGGAGCACAAACTCCCACCGCTGCTGGCTTGGAGGGGAAGGATCCCATCCCCTGGGTTCTGCTCCCCAGGGCCTTCCTGGAGCCTCCTAGGCTGCAGCACCTGGGGTTTGCTGTGAGGTCATGCTGTTATCCCATGTCCGCTCATCCTCCTGCTCTTCCCTGTCCTTTTCCCTCAAGCTCCTTTCCAGGCAGCTGTTCCCCAGCCTCCCCCCTGGATAATGTTTTCATCCTCTTCCTTACCAGACTGCATCACTTTGAGTGCATTTTCAGTTTTTGGGTTGGTATTGCTTTGAGTAATGGTTAAAGTCTGATTTTAAGGTTTTTTGTTTTTTTCTTCTCCCAAGCCTTTGGGAATTTATCACTCCCAGAATGCTCCTGTATTCTGTGAGTAATAAATCTTCCTGGTGTTTTGTGATTTGCAGTTCATAGGACAAATTATTCAAACATCTTATTACTGTTTCATTAAACCCCTTTTTATATGCTGTATCACAAATATATTTTGAATTCTAATAGACATTGGTGCTTTATAGTATTCATGCTTTATAATACTCACGTTGTTTAAATGTTTTGCCTTTCCTTTTGCTTTTCATTTCTCTCTTATCTGAGAGATACAATATCCTACAATTTTTTATTACTGATTGTTTGGAAATCAACACATAATTCATATGGCTCAATTGCTGTCATTGATATTCTCAAATTACAGTTATGGCTATTAAAGGAAATTATTAAGAACTCAATGCCTTGAATTTCAGTGACAGTCTGCTGCCTTATCATCCTTTTGGAACCCCAGTACAAAAACTTCAGGTGATTATCTTTTAATTGTACATGTGAATGAGTTGGAGGAAGGATGAACCGAGCAGGGGCAAAGCTTCTGAGTAATCAAAGAAGTTTCAATGTTCTTTAAACTGACGAAAATGTTAGTGGTCTTTTTTTGGAATGTGCAGTGCTCTATTTCTGTGGCTGTGGGTTGGAAACAGATTGGATGTCAGACTGATTGTCAGCATTTGTGTTCACGGCTTTTACGTGTGGGTGGTTTCTCCAGTAAAGAATTCTGCATTTATTGTAAAAACTAGTAAGGTAATTTTCCTATAGCTGGCTAGTTATGAAAATACATAAGGTGCAATTAATGTATAACAAGGATTGGAAAACTTGCCTTCTGTTTCAAAGGGAAACAAACTCCTGAAACATAATTCACTATGAGAGTATTTGAACCAACAAACTGAACATAAAATCTTTGATGCATCCTGAAAGGATTTGATAGGGTAAGTTTAAAGTAGCTTCAGATTTTGTCTTTCCTCTCTGCTGGTTCTATCACAATAAAGATTAATTACTCTATGCTTGAATAATCATCTACTGAATCAATATATGTGCATTTTTACACCTATTACAAAATGGTGGTGTATAATCTTTGCTGGGTTTATGCTTTACCTTTTTGATCTACCCTCTCATCACACTTTGGAATAGGAGTTAATTCAGTTCTGTGTTCTGGCTCACTGGAACATTGTGAGCATGTCATTTCCCACTTCTCTAAGACAGGAATTCTCAAAGTTCTTTTGGGTCAGATGATTGAGAATTCTGTTTGAGGAGTTCTGTGAAATCTGCTCCAAAGAAAACAGCCCAGCTTTCCTGGCCAACCTTGGAGTTGTGTTATTCCCTCTGTACTTACTGCTCCATCCTTGGCCATCCAAACCTTTTCACATGATCAGAACAACAGCTTGTGAAATTCCTGCATTCACCTGGAGTCCAACCCAGAGGTGTGTGACAGCCACCAGCAAACCCCATTCCCCTGTGCCTTGGTGCCAGAAAATCCCTGACACCACGGAGAAACAGCCACAGCTGAATAATTTCATTTCTTCTCTATGTTGGATCAGTCTTGCTTATGCATATCTTGCAACATAATTTATATTTGTTTGCCTACAAATATGCTTTAAATAAGAGCTGCTTTGCAGGTAGGTGTTTAGTTGATGACAGGGTTTTTTTGTTTGTTTTGCTTAAACAGAACATGCAATCCTATTTAACTGTAGGTTTATACTGCATCAACAAAGGTGGCTATAAGGCAAACGTGTTAAATTGGTACAGAGATCACCATGAAAGGAGAAAGATTTGAGCTGGAGCTGCTGATTCTCTGACATTTTGATGGCTTTGCATGTTTAGCTGCTATGAAGCAAATTAAAAAGGTTACTATGCAAAAGGTTTGATGGCTATACTCAGAATAGTTGGCAGAACGAGAGAGCAACAGTAAGGGACAAGTGGAAAATTTCAGGCTGAATAAGTATGAAAAATGTTTCTGCCTTGGTAGGTGCAGTAAAGCCTAACAGCAGCATTTTTGGGCTAATGTGTAAAAATTCCCAATCACGGGAAACCCAGAAAGAGCAGCACTGCCCTGATCAAGGAGATAAGCTGGGTGAAGCCTGTGTTTTAAAAGTTAGGTGAAAAAACAAATTGTGGTAATTATAGAAAAATGTAAATTTATTTTTGGTGACCATTTAATTTATGATTTTATTTCTAATGAAATATGTTCTTTTACACATTTACTTTCATGGTGAACGTTTTTATGTCTTTGTAAAGGAAGAGTACTGAAAAAAATCTTTCAAAAGACAGTTTATGTGTGCAATAACTTCCTCTACTGTTGGCTGCTCTAGAACATGGTTAATTCAGATAAACATTAAAGGTGCGCAAAGACATTTTTGTCTAAATAGTACAAAACTGAGGGGTTTTTCTACTATGTTTCTTTGGCTCCTGCTTTTGTTTGGTTTGATGATCTAGGGAGGAGAAGTTCTCTCAGCCATATCCAGCTCTGCATGAATTCAGATTGTTCATCAGATAATAGATAACAAAACAAATGTACCAAACAGTATAAAGCTGAAGTGACAAAAAATGCAGTTGAAATTGAGAGAAATATAGAGACAGGACAAAATATGAAATAATAAATCCTGCATGAAAGCATCTAAATACTTAATATTACTTGTGTAAAGCTTTTGTTTTGCTATGAAAGACCTGAAATATAATAGCTCTTTGGTCTGTCTAGAATATAAATAATGTGATGACAGCATCATTCTGAAGTTCATGCATGTTTTTAAAGTGATTTAATGTTCTCCTATAGTTCTCAATTTTATCCAGATGCCTTATTCAGTCACACCAGAAGCACATTACTGAACGTTTTATTTATCATTCTGTGAAGCTTAATTCACTTGCAAGTCAGAGCTGCAGTTTTCAGCTGAGCTGCATTTCACACCTGTTTGGAGAAAGAAAAAGATTGAGGTGATTTTGTGTTTTCAGCCTGAGATTTCTGATGCTTTTCTTGGAACAGACTCAGCAGAGTAGCAGACTTGTGCCACAAATCCTGCATGCTATGTGCAATTCATGATTAATTTTTCCTTTATCAGCTGCATTTTAGTATACCCACTTCTCTGATATGTAGATTTCAAGATAATTTGCTCTTAAATTTTATTCATCTAAGCAAAATCTGAAAATTACCTCCCAATTTCTAATGGCTCTGTAAGTTTTGTGTTTAAGAGCAGTTCTCTTTGATTTGCAAAACCTTTTTTGCTTTACATTCATTGACATGAAGAATTCTTTCAGGAATTCAGTAGGTGGGACACTTAGATGACATAGTGACTGTGTGGGTACTGGCTTGTGAAGAATTCTCCCACTTTCTAATCAGTTCTGGCTTAGAATGTTTTCTTAGAGGTAATTATCCCCAGTGAATCCAGTCAAGGTCCTGCTTGAATAATTAAAATATTTTCTTTACAATTATTTGTTCAAAATAGGATGTTTGTGTTTTTTTCATAATTTCAGAGAATTATGACAAATCATGGGGTTAATTTTTAAAAATACAAGGAGCCGACATTTCAGTGGAAGAAGAAATGATCCTTGAGTGTATTTTCTAGTGTTTTAAAACATTCTAGTGCTTGAAGATGAAAGCAAGCAGTAAGATTACATATTTAATTGAAGGCTATCCCATTTTTGAGATGTACCTGGAGATAATTGCCATTTTTTTCTTACGATTTCCTTGCAGAATGATCAGAAGCTGTCATTGACAAGCAAATCTTTTTCTCTCCAGTGCCTCTGAATGCAAGTATCAATAACAAATACCAGCTGTTCACAGCAGAAGCCTCTGTGATGTGATCACCAGGGAGGGAATTGTGCTGCTGCTGCACCTGAGCTCTGCCCAGGTAACCCTCTCGTGGTGGCTTCCAGCTGGGCTCAAGTGGACTCACCTGCTACTTTATCTCCTTTATCCTATAAAGAATATTTTCTATGTAAAGATTCACTTAAAAACAAATTTTAAGCAAGCTCTAAATGATGGATTTTGCCCTCTCTTCAGCTCCTTGTGTGCCTCCAGTTTCACAGTAAATTAGGCAGCTTAAAAAACATGACTTCCATGTGCAATTAATGTGAGATTGTATCTCATCTCACTGTTTTCCTTCTCACAATCATTACCAAGGGTTAGAAGGCCCAGCTTTTCATAGCATGCTGCAGAAATCAATATTTCACAGCTTACTTTTGGAAAGAAACTATCACTTTGTTTTGTCAGAGTTCACATTTCTGCTGCAGGTAGCATGGCTTGCCTCACACAGCTGCCATTTGGAATATTTTTCCTACTTCTTAAATATTAATACCAAATCAAATCCCTGTGTCTTGCTCCTATATTGTTTGTCTGAATGTCATTTGACACCCTCTTCAAGAATTTTTTTTTTTAAGATTTTGACACTTTGTTAGTAAGAATCTATTAATGGAAGATGACCGTTTGGAATTTGCTGTACAAAATCAACTCAAGTTGCAAGCACTGACATGGAATTCATCTTGAATTTTTCATCTTTTTTTTCTTCAGGCTCTTTGCATGTCAAGTGAAAAAAAATGCTGTAGCCAGTTCTGAAATAGTGTGCCACATGCACATAAAAATATATCATAATTGGCATAACTGCAATTTAGTTGTGAGGATAAAATTCCTATTAAGAATCTACATATCATACTAGCAAAACAGTATCCATCCTGCAGTATATTATTTTGGTAACACGATAGCTGGATTTGAAATGGAATCCAAAGGTCAGAGTTGGCAGCAGAATGGGAATTAGGTAATCACATTTTCCTTCCTGTCACTGACCTCATCCCTCTCCAGTCCCCACTACAACTGCCTGCATTGTAGCAAGTGTGGAAACCCTGCTAAAATCTGTTTGTGCTACTGAAGGTTTTAAACTTTTAGTGAAGAAAGTTTGTAGAATGCATATCAGCTTTTTTTTTTTTTTTTGTGGGGTTGGCACTAAACTAATCAAGCATTTGATTGCTTGGGATCAGTAAATTTGTTGCATTAAATATATCTGTAATTTTCATTTTTCAGATGATTTCTTTCAGTTATTTAAATTATATTAGCAAATACTACATTTACAATAACAACAGATAAAGACAATTAAAATCCTCATCTCCCACAAAAGTCCATTATTCCCTGCACTTCCTCACTGCCAGTAGAAAACCTGTGTTTTTAAACTTACTTTCAGAAAGTCACACAGTCATTATTTAACAATAAAGCTACACAGAAATTATGTGTAAGGTTGAGGACTTGAGAACTTGAATTTTTCTTGTTCTGAAACCCAGAAATTCCTAAATTTAAACTGCTGCTTTCTCCAGGCATACGATGTGGACAGTTACTGGCACATAAATTAAAATTACATGGGACAGAAGTAAAATTTGGTTTAGTTTGACTAAGGAGATGCAGAAACCAGCACTCACTCATGGTAGTGATGGGACACCAAAAATGCTGTGTAACTAAGTGAGCACTGCACACCTGATTCACAGAATCACAGAATCCCTGGGTTGGCAGAGACCTTCAAGATCATGGAGTCAACCCAGCCCCAGCACCTCAACTGAACCCTGGCACCCAGAGCCACATCCAGGCTTTGTTAAACACACCCAGGGATGGGGACTCCACCACC
>JAYDZK010000044.1:4075265-4095947 GCA_034509185.1 Euphonia xanthogaster
CTCAGGGTTTGTGTTCCCAGCCCCTCTCCAGCCTCGCTGTCCCCTCTGGATGTGCTCAGTGTCCCAAGGTCCTTCCCAAGCTGAGGGGCCAGGGCTGGGCACAGCACTCCAGGTGTGACCCCAGCAGTGCCCAGGGCAGGGCAGAGTGACCCCCCTGCTCCTGCTGGCCACTCCATTCCTGATCCAGGCAGGAGCCATTGGCCTTCTTGGCCACCAGGGCACTCTGCTGGCTCCTGCCCAGCCTGCTGTCCCTCAGTGCCCCCAGGTCCCTTTCTGCCTGGCACTGTCCAGCCACACCATCCCCAGCCTAGAGCGTTACAGGGTGGCCAGAGTGCAGGACTGGGCACTTGGACTGATTAAACTTCACGCTGGCTCCTCTGACTCTCAAACCCAAGCAAATCCCACATTTGGGCACAATGAGGTGGGATGAGCACTGGCCAGGGAGAGGCATCAGCCCCTGAGCCCCACAGCTGGACAGGCTGAGCTGGGGTAGTGCAGCTGCCTTTCTCACACCCCCCCAACTGAGAGGGATTTGTAACACTTCATTAGGAAGTGTTCAGAGAGGTGAGATTCATCCTCGAAGTTAAATTGAGAAATTTAAACTCTTTGGAATTAAATGCTTGAGTTTAGACCGTTTCTCTGTACTTGTTAAAATGCACAAAAAGCAGTGTTCTCAAGAGATTCTAGCAGTCTTTGATAGGTCACCAGAGAAAATGGGATATTTTTCAGGAACATGACTTTGGCCCTTTCAAGTCAGTCAGATACCTGCTCAAATTTGACTTACAACTGTTAAATAACTCCCAGAAATTAATGGGTTGAAATCTCGTGATTTTGCCTCTTCCAAACACCTCTCCCATCCCAGTGCAGATGGGGCTGTGTGTGCAGGTCCTGCAGGAGCAGCTGATTGTTCTGCCCCTGGCTCATAATTCCAAGGTTTTGTTGGAGCAGGGCTGAATGCTGGAGAACAAAAAAGAATGAATGAAAGCAAGGAACCAAAGATTTCTTATTTTGTGATTCAGTCATTCCAGTGTTGTTTTGCCTGTGCATATTCTCAACTGACTGAGGGAGGGTTAAGCTGTGTATGGGAAATGTATGGAATAAAACAAGCAGGATGTTTAAATTCTAATTACACAGATAAACTTACTTCTGGTGTTTTGTAGACTTTATTATTTAGTTCAGAGTCTTAATAAAGTATGTAATTTACTTTTGTCATTATTGATATATAAAATCATTTAGGGGTAGGTAAAATGAAAAGAGTAAAAAAACTACAAGTTTCTACAGTAATTAGGACTGTGTACAACTCCATTTTGTTGATCAAGTTTTTTGCTTTCAGCTTGCAAGTAACTGAGATCTAGAGCAACCTCAGAACTGAGCAAATTCTTCTTCGTGTGTAATATTTTTCAGTAATTTTAAAGTAAATGCTGGGGAGAACCTATTAACTCAGATTTCTGTGTAAAGTATTAGCATTTGCAGTTTGTCTGTGACTTCAGGGGTGTAAGTTTTCTTTATAAGAATATCTTTTGCCATTACAGAGGCCATAGGGTGGGTTTTGCTGGATTGTTTTATCTGTTAGTAATACATCTCATAATTCCCTAACTAACAATGATTTTTCTTAAGCACTCTTTAAAAGTATTTCTGTAGAGAACCTGATACTCATCAACAGGATTAAAATGACTGATGAATTATGCAGCAAGGCTGTCTGCTCCTTGACTAAGTATTTTATGGCAATTGAATCACTTTGGCAAGATTTAGGTAAATAAGATTGTTAAAGTTTGCTTGTTTCAAATTTATTTCTTTCCATATTATTTCAGTCTTGAAAATCATATGGACTTTTCAGCACTGGGTGCTGAAATATTTAAGTATGAATGAGGAGTACATGAAAGCACGCCTTAAGTCAAGAGAATTTTTTTGAGGATCAGTGGTGTGTATCAGGTGAAAGTGATTATCCACTCCCAGAACTGCCCACTTAGTATTGTTTTATTGTAGAAAATGATGAAACTAGATACAATTATAAACTTACTGTGTAGTTTAACTTGAAATGCATCACTAAATCCTTGAGAAAATTGTTCCTGCTGCCGTCTCTGCAGCACTGCAGGTGTTCTGTGTTCAGAGAGCCCAGGGCTGCACTCACCCAGTGCCCAGGCTTCCACCAGTTCCATGAGTGTGGCTCATGGTAAATGGAGGATGAAACAATGCTACAGATATTTTACTGTTCGTTATTTGTAGTCTGGCTGCTGTTTCAGTTAGGCTGGCATTTGTTTTTCTGCTGTTTTGTTTTATCTGTGGGATCCTGAAGTTGCCCTCTCTGGAAATTACTGGTGAGTCCTTGCCTTTAATTTTGCTCCTAGCTATCATTCTAGTGAAGAAAGTTCAAGATTTAATATTTTAGCTTTTTGTTGATAGGCAAGATTGTAACACCCCAGAAATGTTTCTTATCAGAATTAGGGAATGTACTTTTGGTTACAATAATACTGGCTTTAAGTCAAAATTCAAGATCCAGTGGTAGAACTGCATCTATAATGCACAAGGTGTAGCTGATCCAGGGAGGTCTGTGCTGCACCTTAGGGTGGCCTTGTCTCTGGAGCAGGAATGGATTGTGTGCACAGGAAGGGAAGGTCTGTGGCTTTGGGGGTCCCTTCCCGTAAGAGGGAGGCACTAAATGAGATGTGGTGGAATCCTTTGTGTGTAGGCAGGGTGGCTTGTGCTGGCTGAGGTCTGGTGGTGGCACCTGATGGCTGTTGGGTGGCCTGGCTGAAACTCCCAGCTGATCCCAATCAGTGTCCTGCAGCAGAGCAATCTCCATCAGGACTTGCACCTGTGGTGGGAGGAGCCCTGATGAGGCACCTGGTGGGGCAGAGCTCATAAAAGGTTTGGGAGAGGGGGAACTTGCATTGTGCTGAGTTCAGCTGCATGGAGCAACAGGTCTGGGGGCATTTGGTGTGAGTAATTTTGCAATTTACCTGGTTTTAAATGTTGACTTTATGTCTGTAATAATGCACAGGACTTGTACAGAATTGTGGTTTTTATTTGTATGGATGTTTTATGGATAGAGATATATTTTCCTGAACTTCAAGGAAAGTAAGTTACTTTTAAAGCCTTGGCTTTCTATTGCTTTAAACAGCCACTACAAAAACATGGTGTTTGAAGCTTCTCGGCTCTCTGTCCCTTAATTTAAATATAGTAGTTGCAAATGAATAATTTCATCTCTTTGATGTACTTTTCCTGCATTTTTTGAGCAGAATTTGAGCATAAGTTTTGGAGAGATACTATTTTTAGAAACATGTTGGTGCTCTGGCTGAAGAGGAGGGCAACGCTTCCCCTTGCTGGCTTTAACTGACTTGTTTGGCCTAATCTGAGAAATGTTTCTGCTCCTTTTGTGCTCTTGGGATGTCCATGGAGGAGCCTTTCCCAGAGAAAAAGTTGGGTTTGGTGGGTGAAGCTACGAAATATGAGGTTGGAGAGTTAAGTCAGGTGTGAATGGGTTCTCTGTGCCCAGGATCAATTGGACACCACTGTGGGAAGGACTGGGAGCCCAGGATGAGTGAGCAGGGTTTCATATTGTCTGAGAGTCCATCCAGCCCCACATGTTCAGGCACCTCATTAATATGTGTTCTCTGACCTCACTGATAGTCTCTGACTCCAAGAGCTGAATTTCATGTATCATTCAGGTTGGCAGAAAAGACCATATTCACATAGAAGCAATTATTTATAATCCCCTTTTAGGTTTTTGGGGGTTTTGTGGGTGTATGTTTTGGGGTTTTCTTTCTAATTTTTGCTATTATTCTCTATTGTTTTAATGAATAAATGATACTATTTGTATTAAAATAAATCATATTGTATGAGTATCATATTGAGAGATGACAAACCATGGTATAATTTCCTCACAAAATATAACAGCTGGGAGGGCATTCAGTCTCAATTTTTATATGGTCAGAATTAAGCCAAAACCAAATGACTTTTCTTTGTGTCTTCAAGATTTATATTTAAATCTGAGAGTCTTTGGAGGCATTCCCTAAATAGAAGTTAGAAACTGCAAAACCAGTGCAGATGCACTAAAAATGAGTTAAATTTGAGGAGTAATTGATTTTCAAATTTCTGTGACAATTTCTTTAATTCAAATAGTTGTAGTAATTTTTGTTTAATTTTGGTGTTAAAATTTTGATGTTGCTGAATTTACTTGAAGCTATTTTAAATTTCACAAACGAATTCTAAATCTTAAAGGAACAGGTAAAACCATGGTCTCTTAGCTGGAGAACTAGTTTTGGTAATTTAAGGAGAGCAAAGAGGAAGCATTATTTATGTGCTTAAGAACATTTCAAAGAGAATTTTGCTAATTTTTTTCTCCCCTTCAAAGTACATGAATATGAATAGGTTTGTGGGGAGGAGAATTTTTGTGAGTATGAAGTGAAAGGGAAAAAGGGTAACTGGTGTCTCTGATGCTTTGTTACTTGGACTCTGAGGCAAAGATTCTCTCTTTTAAAGAACCCCACGACAAAATCCTTTTAGACTGGCATAAGCACAGCTGGAATAAATAAGCTTTAAGGCTTTCTTTCTGTTGGTGAGGGGTTTTGTGCTTGTCGTGGCTGGGGGATTGTTGGAAGTCAGAGGGAAGCTGGCTGGTGTGCAAGCGCTGCTGGTTGTGCTGGTGCTCATGCTGAGGAGCACCTGCCTCTCCCCAGAGTGCCCAGCCTGTTTCTGCTGCAAACCACTCAGCACCACATTTTGTACATTCCTTGGTGCACACGCAGCCTGTGCTGAGCTCTGGTTCCTGGAAATCACTCTGCAAGGGAGGCGAAGCTCCCATCCAGGGTGAAATGCTGTTTGAGGCTTGAGTAGAGGAGTGTGGTCGTAGGTTTGTGACACAGAGCACTGAGAGAGGTCTCAAACTAAGGGATGGCAGGTGATCTGTGTGTGATTGCCCAGCAGGAGTAGATCTTAATGCTGAGTCTTGGATGGTCTGAATCCTGGAGGATGAGACACTTGAACTTGGCTGGAATAATGCAATTGTGCCCAAAAGCAGCAGAGGGGAACAGGAGCATGATTTCAGTTTCCAGTGTGAATTTTCTTGCATTAAGAAAGTCTTGGAAGGAAGGAATTACAGGTAGGAGAGAAGAAGGATGGCCGCCACAACAAGGGAGAGCTGATTAGTGTTGATGAAAGTAGCTTTGAGAAAATATTGTAGATGCATTTTCGCACTCTAGTTAGGAGCTGAGGGGAAAAAAAAAAAAGACTCAGTGGTGTGGAGTGTGATGCCTTATCAATTGAAGTAGGAAAAGATGGAAAAAAAAGACCAATTAGAGTGTGAAAAGAGGAAGAGGGAGCTGATGCTGGACTCATGAACAGAAGGAGGTTACACTAATGAAACAACTGGAAATGTAATATGGAAAGGACAGGATCCCTGGACGATTGAGGGGAAAATGCAATTAGGAAAAAAGCAACTGCTTCATTGAAAATTGGTGGATAAACCAGAAGAAAAGAAAGGAGCAAATATCGACTCTGTGCATAAAATTGGACTTTCTCACATAGTACTTCTGTCCCTATCTCAAACTAAACAACCTTTTATAGGCAGCTTTCTATCAATTTCATGCACAAACTCCTGCCATGCCAAAGCTTGTCATTCTGCAAGGCTAGAGAGCCAAAATTCCTGAGTGGGGGAAAAAAAAGACCCAAAACACAAAACTACAATAAGAAACAAACAAACTCAACCTTTTCCTTCTAGATTCTGGCACAGGAACGAGACTGTGTCATGGCATCTGTCTTCTGGAATGGGATTTTGGAGAGTGTGTGTTTGCTACCTTGGGAAGCCTTGGAAGTGCTTCAGTATAAACTGAAGCTTAAAGCTACAAACCCCTCAATTTTAGTTCTCCTGAGTCATATCTTTATCTCTTGGGGTGAAGCTGGGTATTTAACTAGAACCTGTCAGGCTTGGTCATAAGAATTGGAAGTTTTAGTTAAAATTAAGATTTAAAGCTAAAAGAAAGAACCAGAGAGGAAGGAGTCCTTGAGCTAAATTTGGAAGTGACTTAGCCCGTGCTATGGAGTTAGGGCCAAAATGATGAGGAATATTGTGAGTTTTGCAGGTAGATGATGATAAACAGAGTCCTGGAGGGAGCTGCAGAGGAATCCTTCATTGCACTGGAGCAATGGGATCTCTGGGGAGTGGACAGGAAGCAAAGGACAGGGGAAGTGGAGACAGGGAGGATTTCTTGCTGCAATACATGAGCATGTCAATATCTCTCTGGTACACAATAAATGAGTCCAGCATTGAGGACTCAGTGTGGTGGACTTAGATTCAGAATATATGAGGGGATGTCCAGATGTGGACAGAATAGTAAAAGAAGTGGTTTCACTGTGGGAGGAAGCTGTGCTGATGTCCAGTTAATTTAATTCCTACAGGAAAAAAGAGGCAACCTTTACATAATAGCATAATTAATCTATCACTTATTCTTCTTCTGAGATGTGACATCCTTTTAATTTTTAAGAGATTAATAATATTTCATTAAAAAAACTTCTTGATCAAGATGTGTTTGTGCTGCCCTACTGTGTGTTCTTGCAATTAAATTTGATGCTACTATGGTTATTTTATTTTTTATTACTATTACTTGGAAACAAGCTCTAAAATTATGTTCTCCTGCAGCTTATTTTGTCCTCAAAGTTATTTTTTTTTCCTTGTAAATTTATAACAGCAGCTAAGTGTTAGATGTGGTGGTACAAATTATGGAGGGGAAAAAACAACCAACAAAACAAATGGGGCAAACTTCTGTGGGTTAATGAATTTGTGTGAAAATTTTGGTTTGAAATAACTGCTGTATACGTGAAAAAAATAGAGAGTGTAGTACTGCAAGTAACTTGTGTCTATATAAAATAAGAAAACAAAATTTTGTATAAAACCAAATTTAAGTGGAACATGCATAGTATGTCTTTACTATCAAATATTTTCTCTTTGTTGTGTCTGATACCTGGCAAACGGCCACAAGTGGCAGCAGGGAAAAGTAGGCTTTGTCACTTCAGGTCCAGCTGTACACTTCTGAGTACTTTGTAGCCCTCCCGTTCTATGGACTGAACATAAACAAGGTGTACACAATTTTCTGTGGTTAATATTCCTTAGTATTTAGGTTAATTTTTAAAAAATCCTGAGTTTTTAAGTTTCATTTAGTTAATTTTCTAAGAATAATATTGTTATGTCATCTTATCTGGAATTGTGGAAAAACCTTGTAGGTCAAGGCTATACATGGCACATGTGTTGTCTGTCTAAGGTTGTGATATAAAGAATAACCTAAATGCTAATTATTAAGCCGCACACCTGTGTTCAAGGGGTCCTTTTGTGATGCAGGCTTGTACCAATGTGTCAGACCTAAAGAATTGCTTTAAGTACCTGTGTGTAGAAGTTGATTTGGTGTTGTGACAGTAATGCAGGCTGATGTGCTTCCCCTGTGCTTCCTAAATGAAACGTCGTGGTGTCTGCATTGCCTTGGTGCTGAGTAAGGTGACAGTGGGATTGACAGAGGGTTTTTGCTGCACAAATTTCTGTTTCATCTTCTTGGGTCTGCCTGTATCACTGCTTCCCGAGTTTGGAGGAAACAGTTGAGATAAAGCTATTTGGGTATATATATATATTTTTTATTATTTTTTTTTCCTGACCGTGCAATGGCACATGATAAATTTTGCTAGAGCAGAGCTGCTGCACTCATTGTTCTTGTTGTGCCCAGCTCAGCCCTTCCTTAGTCCTGACCATAGTTCCCGTGCCAGCAGCGCGTCCCCAGACCCTTTTCTCCTTGAGGCACCAGCCACGCTGGCTTTCCACTGTCTGCCCACCGAGTCTTGGTGCCGGGGGAGCTCCAAAAGCGGCCGGGAAGGCAGAGAAGCGAGCAGGGGCCACGGCGATCCCGGGGCAGCTCGGGGCGCTCGGGATGGCGCTGCTGGGGCTGGGGGCAGCGCTGTCCGCAGGGAGGGAATGCCAGCTGTGTCCGGGAAGGAGCCGTGTCCCCGGTAAGGCGCCGTGTCCCCTGGAAGGAGCCGTGTCCCCGGTAAGGCGCCGTGTCCCCTGGAAGGAGCCGTGTCCCCTGGAAGGAGCCGTGTCTCCGCTAGATGGAGCGCCCGGAACGGCGGAGCGGGAGCGCTCCCGGCCCCGCTCCGCACGCACCCGAGCCGCCCGCAGGGCTTACACCGGCCCCTTTCCATCCCCCCAGGCTTCCTACAGAATACCCCAAAGCAGAGGGATCAGCCCTGCCAAGGAGCGCACGCCCCTAGCTCTCTAAAGGCTGAACATTGTATTTATTTTGTTGGCTTTCCCCTCTGGAGCACGTTGGTGGAAATAAGGGCTCCGGGCTGCTTCTGTTGTGAAAAATGTAGAGTTAATGCTGAATGCTTGTGAAACGCGTGTCGGGTGGTGCTGAAGAGGTTAACTCTGTGCGACAGAGGCTTAGGACAGATTGGGTATGAAGTACTGGAGAAGTCAATGGATGTAACACCGTGCTTAATAGAAACAGAAAATTAGTGATTCTTGCTTGCCTGAGGTAAGCGTGAGCCTCTGTAATGTCCTGATCTTTGTGCAAAAAAACTACTTACTAAAGGAGAGATAAACCTGATGTTAGAAATAGGGACAGTCATAACAGGAAAATACCACTGGAAGGATGAGATATTGCCTTTTAGTTTACAAGAACGGAGGGAAGCCCTTTTATTTAATATTTTTTGACAATAGAGATTATTAAAAAATTCTGTTATGATTCCCCACTATTTTAAAGAAAGATACAGTATATCTACAGAAAATAGAATACTAGGTCAAATACAGGCAGAGATATTGATAATTAATAATAATTTTTCAAAATATGTTCCTGATATACTCAATTTTATAATATGTTGCTTTTCCTGGTTTCAAGTCCAGGGAGCTATTTTTTCATGTGGTGTTAGATACTGGGGGTTTAGAGGAAGGGGTGTTCTACTATTAGATTCTATGCCACTTGCCTGAATTAGTTTTGTACCATATCACAACTGCTTTATAAAGTTGAGAACAAACTGGCTTCTTCACATGGAGCATTTAATATTCAGTTGTGATTAATTTTTTCTAATGCTTGATCCTCTATGTGTGAACTTCTTAGGCTACTAGTGAGACGAGTTTGAGGTGTAAGGTGGTGTGTGGGGGTGCAGGTGATGTGTTTCAGAGCCTTTCCTTGACTGGATGGAAATGGCTTGAATGTTAGACAGTCTGCTGTGGTAATTCCAAAGGTTGGCTTCTAGGTCAGAGGTCTGGAAATGCAAAATTTGAACTTAAGTTTGAAGTTGACTACCAGGTCACAACAACGGAGTGGTTGATTTTAAATAGCAAGTGTTACATTAAATAAACAGATGCATTGCAAATATCAGTGGGTTTGGGTTTGTAAAGTCAGCTGCATGTTGGTCCTTTTTGCAGAATTTCTCTGCTTTCATGTTTTTATTTGCATGTTCAAGACTGGTCCAGGCTTTGCTGGTGGCATTTTTCAAATGGTGCTCTCAAAGACTGTGGGCAGAAGGTGTCTGCCTGCAAGTCCTCTGCCTGTGCCATAAACCATGACTTGAGCAACCCAGAGAGGCTGGGGGAGGGACTGTTGCCTCTCATGGTGGTGCAGTAGTCATTGCATTGTAGATGCATCCATTGTTAGTGTGGAAGAAGCTTTTATCTCCTAGAATGTTTCTAGGAACTCCCACAGAGGCTGATGTGGGCAGTGTAGATGGTTGGCCTCTTATTTTTTCATCTTTTTAATTGTAAAATGTTGATATTTGTTGTTAGGTAGTTGATAATATCAGCAGCTGAGTGTGGGGTGAGTTCAGTTCCTGACCCAAGAGGGCTGAAGGATGGTGGGAGATGTCAGTGCTGGAGGTGAAGTGGCCTTGGCAATTGCACACTCTGGTTGTGGCAGAATGAAGGCAAAATGGAGCTAACAATGGAGTTAACAACTCGCAGATGAGATGGCTCTGGGGCCTGTGCTGTGCTGTGGAGCTGCATGGTGCTTTTGCAGGGGCGCTGTCCCTGTGCTGGGCCAGGGAAGGTCAGCCTGTGCACAGGCATTCATGTCCCTTTGGCACAGCTGTGGTGGCGCTTAGGGTATATATAGCCATAACTGGGACTGTGGGGGTGATTAATGGGCTGGGTTAGGGACAAAAGTGTGTGTAAACAAGGAAATGGCTTTAAAGAAGAGACATTGATTTTATACTTATAAAAATAAAACACACTTTGTTACCTTTTTTTTCTTTTTAGACATAATGACAAGCTATCCTTGGAAGGGATGAAAATTGGTAATGACTTTCCCCTGCATCTCTTGAAGGAGCATATATCAGGCTAAAGAATTGTGTTTCTTTTTTAGGTCTCTTACACTACTGAATTATGTATGTTTATTGTTTCTCTGTGTATCGATGATTTGGATAGTTAAGATATTGTTGTTCTTGTTTTAATAACATAATTATGTAAATGTCAGGAATCCATAATATTTGTGAGTCATGTTTTTCTGACTTCGAATTGGGTGAAAATTAAGGATAAAAGGCCACTGAGAAATTCTCTTTCACCGTGACTGTTAGCTACATTAACAGTGCTAAATTCTCTTGAAGTAATTGTTCAACACGCTGCTTTTAAGAATTTAATCTGTTTTATGGATGTCCTTTTAGCTGTAAAATAGTGCAGTAGACAGAAGAAGCTTTGCTTGACCATCACCATGTTCCAGAACTTCACTTTGGGAAATTGGATAGGCTTCTATAGTCCCAAACTGTTTGGCTAGGAAGCATTCTGCCTTTGATTTTGACATAATGTAGAAGGAGTTGGTTACCTTACATAACATATTTGTTTTTCATTAAACATGCTGATAAGGTCTCATTAAAGTGCCATGTATTATTTATGGTATTTCATATGAAACTGAACTGAGGAAAAATTTCTCTCAGCTTAGGGCATTTGCAGAACAACAGCCTTTCTGGGCTAGAAAAAAATAAAAAAGAGTGAAGAAAAGCATGACATAGTCCTGTCAGAACAGGAGACTGCTTAAGGCACAGAGAAAGAAAGAAAAAAGGAGAAAGGGCACAGAGCAGGGTTCATTTCTCCTCCTCCTCACTCGCTCTTGCTCTGTGGCATGAGAGGTTTTATGGTTGGTGGTTTGGGGTTTTTCTTTGTTTTTTTTTAAGGTGTTTTGTTGTTTTTTGGGGTTTTTTTTTGTTTTGTTTTGTTTTTTGGGATGAGATAATCTGGGCTGTTTTAGTAGATGAGTCCATGATAAACTGCAAAAGCATGGATGTTTCCTAAGCCAAACCCAATTCCTCTATTGTAAGTTTGTGCATGACTGTTTTGGTGTTGATTACCGAGTTATGAGTACGTTGGTTTTGTTGCATTGACTGCTTTTGAGAAAGAAAATGATGTAATAACTGATTCTGCTGGAAGATACTCAGTTTTGCATGAGGAAGACTTAGTGGATCTAAATCAGCCTCTGGGGCTTGTGTGGGTGCAGGTATGTGTGCGCATGTAGGATGAAAAAGGATTTTTTTTTTTAATGTAGCACCTGAGTTGCAGTGACGTGTTTCGATTCTGTTTCCAGTTAAGCTGGGACTATTATTTGTTTTTAAGGGTAGATGTTAGATCAAACCAGTTATGCTGTTGATGAAATAGACTTTTCTTGTATGTTGTTTGTTTCTTGTAGGTTGTTTGCTTATTGTTGTTAGCATTAAACTCTTGGTCTCAGATGTGGTTCTGTGGGAATTATGTATCCTGTAAAATAGGTGATTTTCAAATCTTCTTTTGAGTCCTTTTAAAAGAAGGAACCCCTTCAAAACCTCAGGTGGTTCTTTGAGGTTTGACCTTCTTTCCTGAAGAATTAATATTTAATTCATTTGTCAAATTCTAATTAAAAATAGTAATATCTTCTGTTATACTTGAGTTGTATCTCAGGAAAAAAAAAAAGACCTGTAATATAGGACCTCAAGGACAAGCTGTAGTATAAATTATTTGATTTGCAGGTCACATCCTACTTTATTACATAAAGACTAACTAGATCTACTAATGAATAATTATTACTCCATAAAATAAAGGGGAGGGGGGGGGGTGAATAAAAAGCTGGCCAGAGTGGAATACTAATTTTGAGGTATCGTTCTCAAAGTAGAAAGTAAACATTAAATTCTGAAAATTGCAAATGTAATTTTTCCATGTAACCTGATAGGGCACTCCTTGATAATAGATTGACTAGCTGTCAAATAAATTTGTAATTTTAGATGAGATGGGCTTTAGACCAATTTTAAGCTACAGTCTTTATCCAAGTGTGTTCCCCTCCCCCCAGTAAGGGAGACACAGTATGCCATAGAATTCTGTTTCATTCCCAGTGTTTCTGCTGCAGTGGTTGCCCAGCTCCTGCACAGTTTCACTGTAATGCTTTTATAGGCTTCTTTGGGAAGCTGGATAGCGAGTGAAATGTAGATAGAAAATGAATTTGTGTTTTAAAGAAGCTCATTTGCTGATAGGGCTGTGTATTTGCCGGAATCCTCTTGACTAGCCAAGATTCTTTCCCTTTCCCACTTTGTGCTTCATACTTGTGTTCTTAGAAGGGGAAAGCCCTTTTCCAGTCAGGTGTGAGTCCTGGGAGGGGGGGAAGGGTGTGAGTGTGTCTGTGTGCGTGCAGAATCATAACAGGCATTCGGTCCCAGCTGGGCAATGACACTAATTGCCCAGATCTCGTGGATGCCTGCGATGCAGCGCGCTCACTTTCTCTCCTTTCCTATCCTCTCCAGGGATTTTTAAAATGCAGTATTTGAATTTGGGTGAGTGGTAAAGACCCTGCCCTAGGACCCATTTGACAAATGAGAAGCTGTGCAGCATCAGCACCAGCCGACTGAGCCTCACTGAGTCTCTCTCTCTCTCTCCTAGTCAGCAGCTACTGTTGTGAGACAAGCTTCAGCTCTCTGTCATTGAGGAAGTTCCATTTGCTCATCAATAGGCTGCAGGCTGTGTCTTCTTTTTTTCCTCTCGGTTAAAAATTCCTAGTTTAAACCTACCAAGTTGCCTTAGCTGACAAACGAATGTAGGGGCTTAGCGCTGGGGAGAGGAAAGGCAGCCGAGAAACACCGTTTCTTATTTAAATAATCAAAAGGGAGAGGGGGGGAAAAAAAAACCAACCCATAGTGACAAGATAGGGCAAACGTGCTTGCATGCAAGCCCCCTCACTTGTTCTACGTAGACTTCAGAGCAACACCATGCAGCATCCCCTTACGGGTGCAACCTGCGTGGCACTGCCGAATGTGGGCATGTGTCCCCAGCTCTCCTGTGCCTTGACTTTTATGTACTTACAGCAGGTAAGTTTGCTTAACTTTTCCTTTTCCTCGCAGTGCTTGCTTTGTCAGCGCCGTTTGGGGGATTTGCAGTCGGGGAGGTATTTTTTGTGTGAATAGACTGTATAAATGTCTCCCACCGTGTGGAGCGAGTGTTGTGCCTGCACTTAAGAATGTGAGAGTGAGTAGAAAATATGTTTCAAGAGAGCATCGAGCCTTCGCATATCTTCTGGTATTTTGGTGTTGGTTTATTTTATTTTTTTTTTGCAGTGTCTCTGATGGTGATGTTTATAGATATTTACCACAGTACCGTGCCTGCGTTTCTCGTGGATGCTGTAGCAGAGTTTCAGCCATAAAGGACTGCTCTTTATTCACTTGCAGGCATAAATTATACTTCTAATGTAAATGTGCCCAATGGCAATTTTGTTTAAGCCTTCTTTGAAGACAGGAATTTTAAGTCTATGTTAAAACATGCTGCTGATTAAAGCCAAGCTGATTTTTAGTTCACAGGGAAAATGATGATTTATAAAGATAGATCTGTGCAGAACACTTCTATCGCTGAAGTATATTGGACTGGGTTTAAAAAAAATGTTTGGGTATCAGCAAAACAATACCAATTTTTACTCAATTTTCAATTATAAAAAAAAAGTAATTTCATTTTTGCTTAGAGGATTTTTAAGTATTTCCTCCCACTCTCTCTTCCTAAATTATTTAATAATTGGTACCCCCTCTCTGCTACAGTGTGAAATAACTGTATAATAGCACTTCTTTTTTTTTTTAACTAGTAATTTGGAATAATCTTTGTATCCTACTCTATTTTATAACTGAATCCACCATTACAGAGTCCTCTAGTAAGTGTGTAGAGCCAAGACAGAAATGTGTTATCATGCAAAAATGGTTAATCCTGTCTATCCTATTACTTCTCTTGAA
This sequence comes from Euphonia xanthogaster, assembly GCA_034509185.1. Classification (NCBI taxonomy): domain Eukaryota; kingdom Metazoa; phylum Chordata; class Aves; order Passeriformes; family Fringillidae; genus Euphonia; species Euphonia xanthogaster. The sequence goes on from JAYDZK010000044.1 coordinate 4,089,468, forward strand.
ACTTCAGGAGGAAAAAATATTCTTGTGCCTTCTGTCACAAATAAAGGCATTTCTTCCAACTTCCACTACAACAGTTTCTGTGCATATTGACTTCCCTGAAAGTCTAACTTTATTTCTGCATTCACAGAAGCCTGAAATATGTTATATGGTATTTCTTTTTGTTCCTAAAAAATAGCTAAAATAGATTTAAAGCTTATTTTAATTCAGGGACATGAGTTTTTCTGTTACTGCTGAAAGAAGAGACCTCCAATATTTTCAAGATAAAACCCTCCTGTAGTCTTTTTTTTTAATGCTGTAGCATAGTATAAACCATTTCTGATTTCCAGTTTAGGAGTGCATAATAACAGATTCTTGCATGCGCCCTAGATTATCCATGCATGTGGGAGGGATTCATGTGTCTGCAATTAAAATTTGCATCAGATAAATATGATGTGTTTAAATTTCAGTAATTTGCATGCCATAACTAAAATGTACATTCTTGCTAGCTCTGCATTCTGGATCTGTTTTGGGAATGGCATTTATAGATCAGCTTTAATGATCCAGTGTGACTTGTGCTCTTAGTGGTTACATACAAAATGCACTCCTGTGTTTTGTTCTGGGTTTGTTGTTTTGAGTTTGTCAAAGAACAAGTTGTGTGTTAAAGATAGGGCTTTTGAAAGAAAAAATGGGAATTCAGGTGAGAGGTCAACATGGCCACACAAGGAGCTGATAAAGGATAACATCAAGATGAGGTTGGGTGCTCCAATAACCTTCCTCAGTGAGATATTGCAGTATCATTATGCAAACACATCTATAGCATGGCACTGCTTTAAGGTTTAAGAAACTGTGCAACTCTAATGAATACTTTAAACCAGGGAATTCAACTGCATCTATTCCATCTGAGAGAAAGATGAGAAGTGATTGCTAATGCACTTTACAAAGCGCTATATCTAGCGGATAATTTTTAACTCTTTAAGTGGATTAACTGCTACACTGAAAGAATTTTTTTAAAGTGTTTGCTTTCTTATTGCCTTAATCCTATTGTCAGTTTAGAATCATCCTGTGTGTGCTAATCACAATTATATAATAGGTCGACAAGTCTGTTAAATTTGTGATGAAAATTGTGGCAGATTCAAATTTCTCTGCTTGTTGCTTCTTTTGATCGCTGGTTGGCATTTTAGTTATTCCGAATTCCTAGAGAGTCAGGTAATCATGTTCTTAATTCACATATGGTCTCTTATTTTATGCATTTGGTTAAGTATTTCTTTAGGAGCAATGCTACTTTATCTCAAAATTATCCAGGCAGAGAGGACTGAGTTGACATCACCTGCAAAGCCAGTATAACATGGTTCTGGTTTTAAACAGTAAAGGAATAATAAGTTTACCATGACAATCTACTTGGATTTTTTGCTATTTACCCCCTATTAGATAGTTTAGAACAAACAGATAAAAAGATTTGGTTTGTACGTTTAGTGCAAATATCAGTATTTTAGTGAAACTGTAAATGTTTTTCTCTCTCTGTCAAGTTGTCTGTCGATCTTAAATACAGGTAACCTAAAAGCCTTATGTGGCAACTTAATAACTAGTGAATCCCCCCTGCCTGTGCCACCTGTGACCAGCAGTAAATAGATACTGTGAAGCTATCAAGTATTTTTTCTCTCTAAAAATTGCACTTCAGATATGTCTGCTCACTTGCACCTCAATTAAAATGAGCTCAGACATCTGTATTATAACTGAGTTAAAACTCAGTTAAACTTTGCTGCCTATTTAGAAATTAGGAAGATAATTATTCTTATTTTTGTCTATCTACGTTGGTATTCTATCAGGTGTAAGTTTTGCAATTGGAGATAGGTCTTTCTTGGAAGACTATGAAAGGCATTACATTCTTCTCAAGATGGGCAAGCCACTCTTTGTCACTAAATATTTATTTTTCCTCATAACCACAAGGATGCTGGTTTTCTGTGGAGCTGAATGAATAATTTGGAAAAATCTGTGCTTTAGTAGTCATTTAAAATTGGCCATAATTTCTCTGTGCAAGTGACATCACTTGGCCTGTTAGTTTAGGATAAATGGATAAACTGTTTTCCACAGTGTGCTACAGAAGTGCTGTACTACTTGTTCCAGGGTTAGAAACTTGAGTGTTTGCTCTGATATCTTTCACTTTGCACATGTGTGTAATGGTTTAAGAGCCAAGTGAGGATCTGATTTTTTTTTTAAAACAGTTTATGCATGGAGGATGCTTTACCCAACAATATTTTGAGTTTAACTCCTGAAAATAAAGTTGAAAACGAATAAAGGACAGAGGCCTAGGTCATGTTATAGATTAACTCTCGATAAGACATTCGCTTGAAAAAGCCAACAGCAACTGAAGAATGCTTCTAGGTTAGTTGTTTGAAATGGTCTGAAATTATGTGGACGTTTTCTTAATAAGATTTTTCTAACTGTGGGAATCCAGAGTGACTTTTCAAAGGCCATCACCCCAAAGGGACCGTGTCAGTGGCAGCACTGAACTGAGGGAGAACGTGGGGCTCTGCCTTGCAAGTTTTCACTGCGTCACTGTAAGGACAGGGCCAGCTGGGAAAGTGTGGATGCATTTGGGTGAGAATTTTCCCTAGTGTCAATATTTAAAGATACAGGAGAAGGGAAGTTGCATTTGTAGTGCACCCTATCTTTTGCTGACATTTCATGGGGTTAGAAACAGCTGCATACATGTATTTTCTCTTCTTCTCCTTAATATGACACAGCAATGCAAAACCCAATTTCTGACCGCAAGTGTACACCAAATGGTAAAATGCAGCAAAATGTCGACCCCTGTAAACTGGGATTTGGGATATATTAATGGAGGCTTAGCTCTGTTAATTGATGTTTTCCCGTGGTCTGTTTTCCTGGTTATTCTGTTGGGGTTCTCTGAGTAAAGTGACAAAACTAACTTGTTTTGAAACATCACGGAATATTCCATGTCACGGTGTACAATGCTGCTGTCATTATTTTAAAATTGGTATTTTTTTTTTCTGTTTAATGATGATAGATGTGCTTTGTTTTAAATAGTGAAGTGGTTTGTACAAAGGGTAATTCCTCTTAAATGGAGCAATTGCTCATAGTGGACATTCACAGATCGAAAACAATTGAACTGAAACTTCAATATCAACCTTTTCTGGCTTTAACAAAGTAGTTCATGGTACAGCTCTCATATCAATGATGAAAAGAATCCACCATGAAAACAAAGCAGAAACCAACAAAACCTCCATCTCTACCTCAGCTATTCCATTACTGCTTACATGGTAAATTAGTGTAATTTTATTTGGGCCTTAAGCATTATGGCTATGGAGAAAAGCTGAATTCCCCTCTCAGTTACTTATGTCATGCTTCTGGATCTGATGATTTATAGGAGCCTGAAAGACTTTTTATCACATTGTTTCTTCATGGTTTAATTCAACATTGATTTATTTGGTAGCAATTTCAATTGATGTAGTCAATAGTGTCAATAATGGAATAAGGATTAGAACAGATTATCTCTGTGCTAAAATTGTGTAAAAAATTGAATGGATGAACAATTCAAACGGTTCCCGGATACAGTTAAACTTTTTTTTAATAGAGCAAAAGCACATCAATTGCTGAATGCCACCATTGCAGTTACAGTTCTGAGTTTCTAGTTTTTGCATTTAATACTTCAATGACTCTTCAAAGGTTCAGGTGTGTCAGTAGAATTCAATAACTGATGTTTTATGGTGACACTGCTTAAACCAATCATGAGAACACTGCCGTTCTTTGCCTGGTCCTTTTACACTACTCACTCTGTGGCTCTCCTGTAAAATCAGTTCATCTGACTTTAGTTCTTGAAAATTTTAAGCATCTGTTATCTTATAAATTGGAGTCTTGGCACGATTTTGTTCCTCTCTCTGCTATTTCATGGCAATTTTCATGTGAGAACATAGAACCTCTGCTTATGACTGCATGAGTGCAAAGAAGTCCACGGTACTAATGCTCACTCACCATCTGTTTTTCTTACAGCTGGGCCTTGAATAATTGTCCAGTAGCTGATGGACTGAGAGTAGGCAATATTTTCAGGGTTTTCTGATTCATTTAACCAGCTTTGCTGCCCCTAGAGAAACACAGTGCTTGCTTATTCAAATGTGTAGGGTAAAAGGCTGTGCTATGTCAGACGAATTATAGTACTCTGTTAAAACAAAAAAAGGAGCTGCCATGCTACAGACCATATCCTGTGGATGCATTTGTACCTAAGGGGGCACTGTGGCACTCCGAGGGAATTTTAGTGGATGAATGAAACAGACCTCAAAAGGTGGGAGTGCAGCTGTTGCATCCAGGAGTGCTGCTAATGCGGATTTCAGGAATGATGCCTTGCTGTTTATCCTGAGCAGGGTAAATAAGATCGTTTGGTATTCACCAACAAGCTCGAGAGCTGGTGTTTGTGACTCCACCTGTGATTGAAGCCAAATTTCCACGTTTGCATGGCTTTTGTCTCCCCAGAGCTGCTCTGTGGTTTTCCAGAGGCTAATGAGAAGTGGCTTAGAGATCAAGTGCTGTAGAGCTCTCATTCTGAGTAAGAGCTGGTTTGGGGCATTTAACTCCAGCCTTGTCAAACAAGGTCAGTCTCTCACAAAAGGAGAGGAGGTGCTTTAGTGAAGTACTCTCCTCTTTCAATACTAGAAGGAGGGGGGACAAAAGCCCCAACCAAAAAAAAAAAAGAAAACCAACTCCAAACACAAAAAGTCCTCAACAAACCAGAAGAATCTGTTAAGAAGGTTGCCTGCTGCTTTGGACTATAAGAGCAAGAGCAGTTGCAAAGGAGCTTCCGTGTGACAGGAGCAGGTGAATATTTTTGGTGTAGAACCTTTGTTTTTTACTAAGTGACCTCTTTGAACGTTTAATAAGGCTTTATCTGAAAAGGGATGCCTGGATATTCCATTGTGAGCTATTTGTAAGTTATCCTCATTCATTATATTTGCTAAATGTGTGTATGGATGGATATTTTATGGGGGGAAAAAAATAAAAGTGGTGTGGTGTTCTATGCCAAGGAAAGTGTTGTGGTTATGCAAGCAGGGGTCTTTCTCAGGGCAGCCAATAGCTATTTCAGTTTAAGGTTTTTTTTGACTGTAGCCATTCAAAACTAGTCTGACCTTTTTTTGGTTTTCAATGTGTGTATTTCTGAGTTGGTAAATAAGTACTATGATCATGTTGATATTAGTCCTGCTAAAAATATTTTTCAAGTTTGTAATAGGTGGTATAAATGAAAGTGATAAAAATTGTGACACTGGAATTTATGACCTTGTTTTATAGAGTTAGAATAATGTTGGTGGAAAGGAGAAGTCAACACCCTCTAAGAATCCTTCAAGCTTTCCTGCCTTTTAAAGGTGCATGTGTGATTGATTTATCAGTTTTAAAGTGTGATGTGTAGTGCAAGAGCCCTCCTGAGAACCTGCTGTCATTTCCTTGCTAGCATTGCTCATTTCCCTCCGAGTTGCCTAGTGCAGCACCATTGACTTCTTTTACATTTTGCTTCCCCTCCCACTCTGTCAGTGCAGCAGCCCAGTGAATTTAATTAGAGAAAATAGCATATCTAATGTCTGTGCTATCCTGACTGGCTGTAGTTGGGCCTTTGGTCTTTTGCACTAGAGCAGGCTCCAGCTGTGGAGAGATCTCGCAGTGTTTTGATCCTGCTCTCTCTCGTTGTGTTGAACACAGGCAGAATCAAAATTAGATACTGTAGTAAGAACTGAAGTGTTCAGTGAATTATTTTTTGTTCACAGTGAGTCACTGATTTTTTACTTTTTCCTCCAGATATGAAAAAAAATTCTGTGGTATTCAAAATTGAAGTACTTAGGATGTTCAGGTACTCATGAATAAGAATGCAAGTGCTTTCATCTTAGATCATCTTTAGATTTACCTTTTAACCCTTTATTTCAAAATGCACCAGAAATTTTTGCTCTTCATAACTATTATAGCTTGAATATGATATTTTTTGGTAACTGTACATCAATTTTATACTGTCATCTCATATTTGTGGCTTATGTATATACTTATAGTTCTAATTTGCCTTGCCCCAATTCCTTACTGACTTGCAGTAATGTTTATTGTAATTATGACATAGTTTTGAAGTTGACTTCTTTGGTTTTGCCTCTCATAGCATTTTGTTTTATAGCAATCATCATTATCTCTGTTGGGGACAGTAAGTCTTATATACATGATATAGTTAATTACAGATATTGATTATGAGCATGAAGCTTTATTTACCAACAAGGAAAGATAAGAAGTTTTAAAATACACGCTTACGATAAGCACGGTCGTTCATGAAGCAGTGTGAAATTAAAGTGATTCTTTGAAATAAGTTAAAGTAAACATTGTAAAGGGAGGCAAAAACAAGGTTAAAAGTTCTCCCTGAGAAGAAGATATTGTCAAAACAGAGCTAGTGTGAAAATTTGGGGGTGGAAAGAACTTAGGCAGCCCGTGTATTCCATGAGTGTGCCCTCTGTAAGCTTTCTT
>JAYDZK010000044.1:4096047-4110120 GCA_034509185.1 Euphonia xanthogaster
AAAGAACTTAGGCAGCCCATATATTCCATGAGTGTCCCCTCTCTAAGCTTTCTTCCTTGTCATGTATTAGTCCTGTCTCTGGGATGTTACATGGCTGCATGGCTCAATTAATGCTCTGTGGCAGGAGGAGGAAAAAAATGTCTCTGTCTTGTCAGAAGTGAAGTTATTTACTTTCAAAAGCTGACAGAATAGCACTGCAGGGGCTTCATTTATTTCTGTTCAGTATGTCATTATTGTGTAATGCAGAGGGACTCCTGCATGCATTGCAGGCTTATTCCTGTGATCTGGAGTCTGCTGGATGGCTGCAGAAGTGTAAAATGGCCCATTGGAATGTTTCCCTCTTCTGACTTCAGCTTGCTCACTTCTGCAAAGCAGCATTCCAAGTGCCTTAAATATTTATGGCTTAGATGGGATGAATGTGTTTGTTGGGGGTGCTGAGGTACCTTTGGAATTGGTGCTGAGGTACCTTTGGAATTGGTGCTGAGGTACCTTTGGAATTGGTGCTGATGCGCCTTTGGAATTGGTGCTGATGCACCTTTGGAATTGGTGCTGATGCACCTTTGGAATTGGTGCTGAGGTACCTTTGGAATTGGTGCTGGGTACCTTTGGAATTGTGCTCTGGCCTGGCTGGAACACTGACTGGATCCTCAGTTACCTTTGCAATGTGTGTCATTTTCCCTGATGGGTAGCATATGGTTTGAGACTGCATATTCAGCATTCCTCTGTCTGTCATGCTCTTTGGTTTTCCCAAGTCTAAACCCCAACAGGAATCTTTTAGCACGGAATGTTTCATCAAGATTACTTGCTATTTCATCTCAAAGTTTGGGAAAACATTCAACTTTGCTGTTGCTGTATTGCACGTACTTCAGGGGCAGGAGAAGTAGTTTTGATATTCCCTACCCAAGTTCAGCAAGTGGTGCTGCAAAAATACAGGAACATTCAGAAACTGCAATTCCAAGGGGCTTGGTTTATTTTTTTCCTTTCCCCTTGATACCATCTCTGCCAGCTTCACTTGGAATAGCAGGCTTGGCATGCGCACATGAATTTGCCTGTTGCTCTTTGGAAAGCTTTTGGTACACCAAAAGTCAAAACACTGAAACAGCAGAGTTGAGGAGTTCCTGTGCCCTTCTTCCTGCCTGCTATTAAAATAAATAAATAAATGCTCCAATAGAAGATTACTTAATTTGGAGAGGAGTCACATTTTTTGTGGTAGTTGATTTTTTTCTTTTTATGGGTAGAGCCTCTTTGATTGGATTGTTTTCTTTTTCAATTTTTTTTTCAGTTTAATGTGGCAAACTAAAAAGTACTAAAATGCCAAATTAATTTCTCAGTACTGGATTTTATTTGCACACAACCTGCCTTTAAATTAAAGGGAAAGGATTCTGCTCCTAAATAGGCTTGCTTGCTCCTTTCCTGCTTTTCTCTTCCTTTTATTTGCAGACATAAAATCCAATAAATTTCTATTGCAGTTGCTGGGCTTGGGGGAGAAAAAGGAGAGGAAAAGTACAAAGCTATTGGGAAGCGTCAAACACGGCGGATGATGAAGTACATTTCATAGCAGCCAATTCCAAGCCCAAAATCCCTGTTGTGCAGGAAGGCTTCCCAGCTCACCCAGGAAATTCAGCCATTGCAAGGCAGAGTATTAATGATTTATAAACCCTGCACCGGTGCTTTTGTTCACTCACAGAGCTGGGCTCTGTTAATAAAGGAATTTCAGGGAAAAGGGTCCTGGCATGCTGAGTTGTTTTGCTCAGTGCGGTGGACGCTGCCTCATAAATCAAAGGAATTTAGTGCTTTACAGCCTTTCAGAGCTGCTGAGGGTGGTTGGTTTGGTTTTTATTTTTTTCTTTTTTTAATCTGATACACCTAGGAATATTTTCATTTCTTTTCTATAAAGAATGAATGAACAACTGGATGAGATCTATCTCAGCTGTTTTAGGGTTGATTGGTTTGCTTCACAGTGGCATTATACTTCCATTTGTTTTCCATTTGGATTTATGCGTTATACTGTTGTCTATGGAAGGAGACTAGCATGGTTTTATTAACATAAAGAGATGCAGATCACATTATGTTCTGTCTTGTTTCTTAGAAATAACTAAATGAAATATAAAGGCAAAATACATTTGCAGTAAGGAAAGCAGTTTTATATTCTTTATCTAAAATAAAAACAAATAATAACAGTTAATATTATAATTTTAAATTTTTTTTTTATTAGGAAAAATAAGCTTCAGTCTTCCTTACAATACCCGTGAGTGATAATTTTTGAAGTTGCCTTTTTGCCTGAAAACTTTGTTTCTTAATAGCAACTGCAGGATGAGGTACTTAATGTTGTATTGATTTACATAATTATCCTTTTCAAATAGTGGAACAATATTGATATTATGAAAGAAAATATGTACCTACATTCGATTATAGAAATGAAGATAAAGAAGGATGGTTTTTAAAAATTTCTAAAATTTTGATGTGAACTGGAATATTTAATAATGTTATGGGACATTGTCCTCGCAGGAAACCACTCGGTTGGGTAGTTATGGAACCTAATCTTTGCTTGTCATTGCCTGTTTAAAAGCAGACTGGGAGAGGGGACAGGAAATAATTGCAGGAAATGTGTTTTGCCATCAAAGGGAACCTGGTTTTCCACAGGCATCTTAAGACTCTTATTACACAGCAGGCGCAATGTGCTGTAGCCTTTTTGGATGGTTCAGAGTCATAAATTCAGGTACCTTTTTGCACAGAAAGCACAGCTGTCCTGTCCTGGCATGGTCACAGTAGAAAAGCTGATTCCCTCTGAGCTTTGTGGAACTCAGCAGCGTGGGGATCAGAATTGCAGAAGTCACAGCTCCTTTATACTGTGAGGAATTCTTTGTAATTTTTGTGGTCTGCAGGCAAATCAATACCTTCTTCTCTGTTTTCCTCCCTGGTTTAAATATCACAGATGAACACAAGGCAGGTGCCCAGTAAATGAGGTTGATTATGTTCATGGAGCAGCATTGCTGTATTTGTTTGTCCTCCGTTATTTGGGTGCGTGAGTGTTTCATTGTATTTAATTATGTCTGTGAGGCGCAAGACAACAGTCAACATCTGCTCTATTGTTGCCGTGGTTTACAGATAGCTTTGATGGGTTATTAAACAATCTATTTTTCAAACAGCAAACAGGGAAAGAAGCTGCACCCGTATTATGTAATTTTGTAAAGGTACATTATGTAATTAAGTCGTCTAGTATTCACACACTAATCTTTTATTTTGGTAGAATTTATGCTATTCCATTTTTAAAAAAGTGATGATCCTCAGCAGTTTTTATTTAATGGTGAATTTCAAGTTTCTCTATGGCTTGAGTTGATTTTCTCACTACTAATTTGATTTCACCATATGTTTTACATTGAAATAATGTCTGAGTTGTGAATGCTAATACAGAAATTAGAAATGTGCATTAACTTTCATTTATTACTGAAACAGCTACTGACAAAGTATTACTACCAAGGCATCATTAGGTACCTTGAACTATTTTGGGGTAGAGGTTTGTGCTGTTAGCAAGGCATCAGTTGGGGAAGGGAAGGTTCAAACAGCTTTGACTCTCTTAGATCTGACTCGGGGCAGAGCATCCCTCAGTGCTCCCTGGGCAAGGAACGTTGTACTGTATGGGCAGGGAGATGTCTCTGCAGAACTTGACTCTTGTACAAATGGCTTCTCTGATGGAAAATGCTTGTGTGCTAATCTGCTTTTGATTTTGCTTTGGTTTAATGTACCTGTCAACTGTTTGAAGTTTCTTTATGTAACACTGGTATCCACGATACTGTATCTGGATGCATTAAGGCAAATCACTGAAAGATTGCAACTACCCAGCATGTGATTTGTTTTTGCCTCAAAATAAAATGTAGAAGAAAATGTTCCAGACACAAATGATGAACAGATCCTAAAATTAGACTTTCTGTAGCTTTTATCATTGCAGAAAGTCACCTATTAAAAATGTTGGAGAACATGAGTCTGTAATATTTTCACGGCTCCTGAGCTGCTGCTGCCCACAGTTCTAGAGCTGCAGCTTGCTGGGATTGCTTCTGACAGCAGGATTTCTGAGGCTTTGGAAATGTTGTTAATCCAGTGAGCCTGACTCAGGAATGCAGGTTTCCCTTGGAACAAGGTGCTTCAAAATCCTTTGTGAGGTGAGACCCCCACCTGGAGTTCTGCATCCAGCTCTGGATCAGATTGCCCTGAGAGGGTGTGGAGTCACCCTCAGTGGGGAGATTCCAGAACCATCTGGACACACTCCTGTGCCCTGGAGTGGCCCTGCTGGAACAGGGAGGTGGCACCTGATGGCCCACTGTGGTCCATTCCAGCCTGACCCGTTCTGTGACCTGTTGGAGCACATCCAGGGGTGGCACTGAGATGATGAGAGGGATGAAGCACCTCTCCCTTGAGGAAAGGCTGAGAGAACTGGCTTTGTTCAGCCAGGAGAACAGAAGGCTTTGGGGTGCCCTAATTGTGGCCTTCCAGTGCCTGAAGGGAGCCTACAGGAAAGATGGACAGAGATTTTTTGTGAGACTACGGAGTAGAAGGACAAGGGAGATGATTTTAAACTGAGAGTGGGTTTATAGGAAGAAACTTTTTACTGGGAGGGTTGTGAGACACTGGCACAGGTTGGCCAGAGACGGTGTGGATGCCCCATCCCTGCGAGGTTTCAAGGTCAGGCTGATGGAGTTCTGGCAAACTTCCTTTAGTGGAAGGTGTCCCTGTCCAGGGCAGGGCCATTGAAACTGGATTAACTTTAAGGTCTCTTCCAGGCCAAATCATTCTATGATTCTATGAACTAAACCATCCATTTTATGGACATAACTTAATTCAAATTAAAAAAATATATTAAAAGCATGGTTATTTGGAAAATTATGCTCCCCAACAGGTAGGAGTGGTGTTTCAGGTGCTTGTTGAAATGTCATTTTGCAAAATGGCCATAATTTTTACCATAGAATGTAGACACTTTTTTGGTTTTTTTGTTTTTTTTTTTTTTTAATGCAAGGGCTTGCTTAGAAGTACTTTGTAATCTCCCTCTCCCCTTCCTGGAATCTAAACAGGGGTTTCAGGTCTGCCCATTCAAGTGTCAGTAGATGCTCCTCAATGGATGGGGCGAATTACTCTTGCAGTTTTGACAAATGGAAACTGAAACAGGAACTTGTAATTACATATTGGTAAGGGGGGGGGGGGGATGCTGGGGTACTGCTCTTTGTAGAGAACTTTTGTTCTCAAGGTGCTTCCAGAAACCCCTTGAAACACAAACTGGGCACGGGTAGAGGGTTCCTTTTAATTTTTTTTTATTTTTACTGAGTTTGGTGGGGTGTGTCTCTTGGGAAGTGCTCATTATAAACAAACTTGGTGTTTGTGTGCAGCCAAACAACCCAGGCAGGTGTCTTCAGAAGGCTGCGTGGGAATGAAGCATTCCTGGGCTCTTTTTCTGGCATGCAATGCAGACGTGAATTTTCCTGGGTGAGAAACGCAGGATTGGAATTTCTGCTGGAGTAGATCAGTTTATTGACTTCTGCTGAGAGTGTTAGCCTTGGCTTTGCTGTGAAATTAATGCAACATACAGTGAATGTGCATTTTCTCAGTGTGTTCTTGTATATTTTGCTCAAGAATAGTTTTAAATGTTTATTCACATTAAAATTGTACAAGTCATGTGTGCAAATTTCCAGAAGAAAATTATCTTTGCAACTGCTTTGTAAAAACTCCGAGGGAAAGCTGTTTTCAGCTTGATTAAGGAAGCTGAGTTACAGCAGGCAGCATCTGATCTGTGAGAGTGAGGGACACTGGTTACTTTCAGAGCTTCACAAGGAGTTAGGGCTGTGAAGCAAAAATATTTCAGTGTTTTCTACATGTGATCCTAAAGGGCTAATTAGGGCTGAAGGGTTGAGGATAAATCAGGAAATTTAGCTCTTTGACCACAAATGGCCAAATAAATCAGTGCAAAAACACAAATATTGTTACGCACTAGTACCAGATCACACAAGCATCCAAGAAGGGAGGCTGTGAAGAGGACCTATCAATAAGAAAAAAAAAAAAGGTAATTATAAAAACCTTTGAAAATGATTTCTGCAAGAATCCATTACTCCAAGTTGCCTCATTAATTATCCTGAAATCTGACAGTTCTGTAGAAGCAGCTGTTCAGTGCTTTTCTGTCGGTGCAATGCAAGAGAGAAGTTCCAATAATAGCATTTATAATCCAGATGTGCAAAAGTCAGGTCTGTCTTGTGAACCTCCTGTACAGTTCATGTTTGTTGAGCACCTCAAATTCAAACTTGCAGAGGAATATTACATTTTTTTTTTTTTTTATATGCTCCTGGTGTCGAGTCATGTGTGTTTTGTTGGTTTTTCTCATTACTAAATAGTATCAGATGTTTCATTTCTTCTGATTAGGAGCAAATCACTATTGAAAAACTTTTAAGAGAAGGTAAGATGCTCTCAGTCAATGAGTTTGAGTTCAATTTTTGCTGTCTGATCCCCTGATCTTGCACTAAAGGAGAACTGACAATCTCTGAGGTCTTAGAAGGAGACAACTTATTCTTTGTCTTATTTCTTGCAGCAACAAAAATCTTACTAATATCCACCCAATAACTTGAGTATTCACTAAAGCACTGATTTCAATAAAAATTGAAATAATCCTCTTATGTTGTCCTTCTCTGCACAAATTTATCCCAGTCCTTTGCTGGTCCCTTCTGAGGGCAGGTGCCTCCAGGTGGCACAGGTTGATTAAAACCTAAATGAAGATGAAATTAAAAAGGCCATTATTTCTGTTTGCTCCTAATATCAAATGGAATTGACAAAAAGTAAGAAAGTGTGTGGCAGGAAAGGCTTTTTACCATCTGGCACTGATACAGCAGTGTTCTGGTTTTCTGGTCTTTGGTGCTTTCTCTCCTCTTCTGTTACTCTGAGCAGCAGCATGATCCCCCTAGCTTTACATTGTTCTGAGAAATTTGTGAGAGACATGATTAGAAATCAAGTATTCCCATGAATTCAGTACCCACTGAGATTGCTGAAGAATACATTGCCCTGGAATGTGGAATAAATAAGTAGAATATTTTTAATAGGTCTTAGGGGAAGGGAGAAAAGTAAATACATGATGTGATTCTTTCAGGTGAGAGCTATTTACTGTGCTACCAGGAAGATGTCTTGAAGCTTAATCCAGGGAATTTTATTCTTCCAAATTAATTCTCCTGTGTACCAGCTCTTTACAGAGGGGTGCCTGCAGAGTACCAGAGCAACCCCACTGACACTGGTCTGGCTTCAGTCACAGACCCTCAGAATGGGGCAGAAGAAATGTGACTCATCTCAGAGAAAGCCAGGTTTTAGCCTGGCCTGGATAGGCCGAGTGTAAGACCCCACAGTGAGTTTAGGAGTGGGATAGGTGTGTCTCCAAACACGTGCATTGGCAAATGTCTATGAGACTGAATTGGCTTCAGACATTAAGTAGCAATGAATTTGAAAAAGCTTTCTTAACTTTCTGCCATTCATATTTGGAGGCCAGCTTCCTATCAGCTGAGCTTTCTAATGCTTTCAGCCAAATCCTGCCTGCTTAGGTGCTCCTTGCTTGTAGCTCTTGGCTAAACTTCAGTACTTAAACTACTGCCAGTGTCTTGAGTAGAGCTATGGCTTACATTACATCTAATGCCTTCAAGTCTTGGTATTTTATCTCTTGAACATACGAAACTTGTCAGGAGTGAACAGAAATTCCCTCTGATCCCTTTCAAGATCTATAGGGTCTTTATTATTTTGGGGTTTGAATTGGTTGTTTCTCCAAGGCACCCTGCTCACTTAGGATATCTACCCTCTGCTGGTTTCTGCAATCAAACCATAGCACTTGGCATGGTAGGGTGCTTGAATGATGTATTTATACAGGCAGGAGGCAGGGTTTAATACCATCTCATGATTCACTGTGCAGTCCTATTAATATGAGCTTGACTCGGGGGAATAAGTAGCTGTTACTTGTCAGCAAATCCTGAGTGTATTAAGGGGCTGAAGTTGTACTGAAAGATCCTCACAGTGATACTCTGCTGTTCCCAAGGGAAGCAAATGAAAACTGTACTTTGATGAATAATGAATGTTCTAATTGGGGTCAAGAAGAAGTCGTAGCTTCCTGTGATACAGTAGTTAGAGTAGCCTGACTACAGCAATAAAGAAAAGTCTGTTTGACCAGGTTTGGCAATAAAAATATGTGACTGTCAGTCATCTCTGTCATCTGCACACATCCAAAGCCTGGGATGTGACAGTGACAGGCAGGTGGTTTATCTCTTGTACAGCATGGGTGTATTCCTGAGATCCTCTTTGAGGTGTTGTTGGTGCCCATAAGAACTTGGCCATGAACTGGTACTGAGACTGGTTAGTGCTCAGATATTGCCCAAAATCCTGTGTGCAATGGATGAAGAGCTCTCATGGCATGGCTTGGGTATATCACCATATTAAGAGTGGGTATTGGTTAGAGTCAGTCTGTTCCTGATTTGCAAGGAAAAATGTTTTTGTTGCTGCTGGGCTGTATTTACAAATGAATATACTCTAAGGGGAAGATTACAGCCTTTTTTACCTGCTGACAAAATACATGCAAAAATACATATTTCTTGGTCATCCCGTATTCAGGACACAAAGGAGAAGAATAAATGAAAGAGATTAAGGAAGATATATGCAAGTATGATTCTACCACATATTTTGTGCAATAGGTATGCATACAACCTGAGATTTTATTAAAGATCTGTGTGATACTGCCTATCATTTGTGGAAGATGTACATAATTTTCAGTAGTTAGTCTATGTAACTGCATGGTATCAAACAAGCATGAGATCTTGAAAGTGTTCCATGTTTCATACAAAATTTTCTAAGCTGCTTAACTTCTCATGGATTGGAGGCTAATCTCAGCTGGTTTAGAAAATGCAGATAATCTCAAGAGCAGAGTAGAGAAAGATATGTGAAGTAGCCTGGAGATGGGAGAGAGTGTGTTCTCAAAAGGGCCAACAGGGAAAATTCAAGTGATTTGGTACAGCTATCCAGCTGATAAGAGTTATGTAATAAAAGCCAGCGTGGAACTCTGCAAGGGAAGGGGCACAATGCAGTGCTCACTAAGGCAGAAGAAACAAAGTGCAGAGCTTTGTAACACATCTTCAGTGCTGTGAATAAGTTGTGATGTCTGTGTGTCAAAATCAACTCTTGGTACTTAAAGCAACAATATTTTCCTACAGTTTTGCAGCTATCTTTTCTGAGTGATCCAGGAGGCACACAGAGAAACTTCCTTGACAAACAGAGTTGTGCAGGCCTATGGAGGTGTGTTCCACCACTTTTTGTAGCTTTAGGAGCTTTTCTAGCCTTTCTGTGTGGCACCTTGCAGCCCAGTGTCCTCCTCTTTCCTAGTGCAAAGCACAGCAGATGGAATAACCGAAGTTTTCAAATCCATCCTGCTTTAATTTTTACACAAATGCTGGGATAATGATGTGGCTGTGATCCAGAATCTTTCTAACTGGTGTGAAAGTGCAGCTAAATTAAAAGACACCTATATTTGATTGTTTTTTTCAGACAGTATCTGTTCACAGACTGTTCTGGCTTTTGTGCCTTGATACTTAGAGCTGATGACAGGTCCTTACGTTTCTGTGGTAGCCCAAGGCAAGTCCAGGCACAGAGGGATCCCTTAACTCCAGTTCTAACCTGCTGCTTCTCCCTGGCATACATTTATCACCCATGTAAGTGAAGGTGTCTTGCGACTCACTGAAGGGTAAATCACTCTCTCTGCTGTCAGGGGACGAGTTCTGATCTTTCAGCAATCCAGTCTACACAGGGAGTGAGGGTTTCCAAGAGGCAGAAGAGGGCAAGCCTTGCCTTTAGGAGTTCTGGAAAAAGTGAAGGTAAATAGATGTGTATCTTTTAAGTGTGTGTGTTCTTTTACATTGCTGTCATTGTGGTGATCTCCTTGTACCTGATTCAATTCTCTTCAAAGGAATTTCCAATCAGGGATGGATACAAATTAGAGCTGACCTGCAGAGGAGCAGGGATGTTGGTCACCGTGCCGCTGGACATTCAGTTCATGCCCCAGTCCGTGTTTTTGTGTGGCATTCTGGCAAGAGGAGGTTTTATGGGCTGAAAGAGAATGTTCATAGGTGTTTAGAGGGGGTCTTAGCTGGTGGCAGGCAATTTCAGGGGAAAGCATCAGTGCCATTTGGAGTTTGGTTAGGAGGTGAAGGAGCACAGTATTCAAGGCAAGGCAAAGGATATTCATCTTTGAGTCTTGACAGTAAGAGCTTGGGTAGGAATAGGCTGAAGTGAGCCTTTGAAGGGGATGACAAGTGCTGGCTAAAGGTAATAAAAGGATGTCTTTTGGGGCAGTGCAGGTAGAGAAAGAAGTGATCTTCATGGGAGCTCTCCAAAAGAAATGCAAAGTAAACAGGCCAGTGAAATGGTGCAGCAGCCCATGGCTCAGACCACAGCACTGACAACAGGAAAGGAGGGTGAAACCAGAGAGGAAGGAATGGCTGTGTACTCAGAAACCAACATCTGCTGAAATATTGCACTTCACATGTTGCAAGGCCAATCGGCCTACAGGGCAACAGCTTTAATTTCTCTAGGGCTACAAATAATTTCCCAAACATCTTTCCCAAGTTTTTCCTTCTGTGTGAAGCTCTTGTATTTGGCAAGACTGGAATTATTTATCTTTGAAATCTCCAAATGAACTATCATTTTATATTTAGAAGAAAGACTAAAATTTGAACTTCAGTGGAACTGAAGCACTGTTGTTTTCTGACTGAAGAATCAGCTGGGTTCATCTTGACCTGCTGCTAGTTTTAAATGTGCTCACAAGAGCTAATGTAATTGTTAGATGCAAATGTAATTTTTAAATGGAAACGCTAACTTCAGAAGAAAAATGTGTTAATTCTGAATATGCTGTATCCCACACGCTTGGAAATGGTGGTTTCTCCCAGTTTTAAGCAGTTTCTATATCCTTGCCCTATTCTCTAGTGTGCTGAACTGAGGTGCTTAATGAACTCAACTCTGATGACATCTGCTGTGCTGGTTATCAGTGTGAGACCAGCAGAGAGCTTTGATTTGTATAGGTGGCATTTTCTGTTTCAGGAGTCAGTAAAAATCCTTGCTGTGTTTCGGCTCTGCTGTTCTGTGTGAGGGGAGCTGGCTGGGGGATTGGTACCTGGCATGAGCGGCTCCTAAAAGTTCTTCTTGCAGGGGAGAGGGGAACAGGGAGCAGCTGAGGATGGGGCAAGCCTGGATGGTGCTCCTGGTGCACTTGAAGAGCCTTTGGCTCTAAGTGCCTTTTGCAGAAAGGTGGAAATAGTCTTTGGAAGACAAGTGCAGCAGTTATAACAGGGCCAGCAGCTGTGCTGGCGAGGGTGGGGGGAGATGTGCAGGACATCTTTTTCTGCCTATCAATATTTCCTTTAATGCCAGAGCACCTCAGGCAGTGCTAATCAACAGCAGCTCACCTTCTCTCTCAAAGCTTCTGTGGTGCTGGTGTCTGGTAATACTTTTTTAGAGACAGTAATCTAAAGTTGCTGTGGAGGAGGGAAATCATCAGGAGACTTGGAAACCAATTTGTCCTTTCAGTTTTGGGGTTTCCTCTGCCAGAAAACCTCTGAGAAACCTTTAAGAGAAAATTGAGGGCATTTGGACAATGGGAAAGGTGATCAGAAATGGGAGACTTGAACTTAAAAGATTCAAATATGACATAGCATAAGCTCTGCAGAGGGTGCCAAAGTGGTACCTGAATTATTTATGGTCTGAGAGACAGGAAAGTTAGGCCACTAGGAAGGAAACAGAAATTATTTGAAGTCCATTGGTGTTGTGCAGCATTTGGAAGAACTATTGTTTGTGGTATTTTGAACTAGATACAGGCATTAGGAAGGATTAATTATTTGGCAGAAAGATTGTCTAAATAGATTACTTCTGTCAGAATCTGATTAGAGCATACATCATTGATTGGCTGATGACTGCATTGCAGGGATCTGCCTTTTCCAGGCATTGTGGCCCCAGGGAAGCTGCTGAAGTCTTTTTTCTTTTTTTTTTTTTTTCTCTCACCTTGTACCATAGCAAAACTTAGGCATCTGCTTTTGTCTGGGGAAGTGTTTTGGTCATTGCCTAATGTGCCATTTACATCTTAGATGCAGGTGGAATCAAAACTCTGACCTTTCTTGCACCATTTTGATTTTTCTTGTTCTTCCTGAATGTGTAGTCCAGTTTTCAGCACATTTCAGGTTTTATTTCTGTATCTGTGCATCCGTACTGTACAGCAGTCGCCATTTCCTTCCCATTTAAATAACTTCTTAGCAAGCCTTGAATGGAACTGCTACTAGACTGCTCTTGTCAGTACTTCAGTTCTGTGCTAAAACATGAGATTTTGGTATTAGATTGCTGGGCCTGAAATAGATATGAATTTTGTGACCACCTACTTCTACCCTACCTTGCTTAACCTACACTCTTCACCTTTAAAAGCAGCTTTTTATCAATAAAACCTGCCTTTGGCAAAATTCTGCATCATTTAAATAAAATTGTGCATTTTATTTGTGTATATGCATTTTACATCTAAAGCTAGCGTTCGTGTGTTTTTCTTGTTCATTCTTCCTCTATCATTGCTGAAATCAATTTTTAGTTTCAGAAAATCCATTAAAACTTTTAATGAAAGAAACCAAACCAACTAGGGCTTGGGAACAGCTGAAAGTAACATACCCTCCATGAGCACACTGAAAATGGCTTAACATAATTTATTTCTTTTTTCCTAACAGCATTATGATTTTCTAGAATGCAATGGAAATGAAAGCTGTATAGTTGTTTAAAATAGATCATCTCCCCTTTTCCACCCACACACAGAGTTCATTTTTTGGAGGGAGGAGGAGCCCTGCAGCAGTGGGTGCTGTCACCACCAGGGACATCAGGGAGAGGTGCTTGATGTGCATGTCCTGGCCATTCTGGCTTTGTCCTCCCAGAAGTGTTTAGGTCCATGCTTGACCTTAATCATGCTGAGGTGAAGCAGAACTCAGCTTCACCAATACTCTTCTGGCTCATTCTCTCAGTCCTCAGCACCCTTAGTGGACAAATTTCATTTATTCAACACGTTCCAGCAGAGCAGGAGTGACCACTGATACTACCTGATGGCCAGCTGTAAAACCCAAGTGAAATTTCCTTTTTGTGTGGCTGGGAGGGGGAGGAAATGTGTTGGTGTGCAGCAGTGGAGCTGATGTAGAGGCAGTGGCACGAGTTCTGAGCCTGGCACGGGGCGCAGACGCGAGTGAAGCTCGGTTGTGCCTCTGTGGCTTTGGTTCGCAGAGGTTTGTGAGAACTTAGGTAGCTGGTGCACACATCACCTCAGAGCCCAGCCAGCGAGGCAGAGCTGGCATCTGGAGTGCCCCACACCTAGACATTTTAGGAGCATGTTGTTATAGTGAGGCAAGCAAAGCGTCCTTGCATTCAAACAGGTAATTATGGCTTATTTCCAACGTTTGTTTTTGTGTGTTGCTATCTGCACTGTAGAAAACAGCAATGCTTCTCAGACATGTGATGTTTGCGTTATTCTGGAATGTTTATGCTGCTTGCAAAGGGCTGGAAGTGTCCTCCTGGAAGCTGCTGAGTTCACACTACCACTGCTATTTGCATCATATTCTGTTACAAGCCACCCTTTTCTGTTGCTGTGGGTTTGGAAGGCTGTTCTAGACCCTCCCTAGACAAGATCAAAATACTTCAAAAAAACCCCCGAACTTAGAAAAATATGTTCAGCCTAAATTTATTCATAACTAGGTTTTTCTGGATTTATGGAGTGTCAGGATTGTCCTTAGCTTAGTCTCTTCCTCCTACTGCTTTCTTCCCTATTCACAGATTGCTTTGCTCATATAAACAAATCAAATTTAGGTTTCTGTTGCAAAATAGTTGTTCCATGCCCCTGAACACAAAAATGAGTTTATCTACAATGGTTGTATTTGAATTTGACCTTTCTTTTTTTTTTTTTTTCTATTTAATGTGGATGAAGAGAACTGTATTCTGTTGGAAGTACCTCTAAGAAATCAAGAAATAATTAAGAATTAAAATGAAGAAATACTGATAATTTTCCTT
>JAYDZK010000044.1:4110234-4129170 GCA_034509185.1 Euphonia xanthogaster
TTGCATTTTGTATTATTGAATTTTGATTAATGCAGCCCATAAGGTTTAGCAGTTCTCTCTATGTAATATCCTTATCCTTTCCAGTTTTGACAGTACCTTCCAACTTTGTGTCATCAGGAAATTTCATCAGCAGGTTGCCTTGTGCCAAAATAATTAAAGAAAACGTTCAAAAAAATCAGTCCCAAAATAGATCACAGAAAATCTTCCCTAGAGCCTGCGCTTTCCTGTGCAAATCTTCCTCCTCAGGTTTTCTAACATCTTATCAAATATATACATGCTGAAACAAAAAAATCTGCCAGGTATTTTACAGAGCAATTTAACAGTCTGTATTTATGTCAGTTGTCCCACTGGAGTCATTTGAGTAAAGCTTGCAGAATCCATTTTATAATCTCCATTCCTGGGTGAAAGAAATCTGCTTTCTTTTCAAATGTCGCTCACTCTGCTGGATGAAACAAATAAGCAATAGTTAAAATGATTTTTTTTTTTTTTTTTTTTTAGAAATTAGGTATTTTTAATAAGTGAGTTGTGAATGCAACTTGCTTTCTCATATATACCATTTTTTCATGTATTTTTCTGTGAAAGTTAGTGACTGGTTTTCTATTGGAATTAATGACAATCTTTTGAAAAAAAATCTATGATGTGTCAGCTTGCTTAGCAATTAAGCTGCAGAGTTTCTCTTCCTTGGTAAGATAAGAGCAAGAAATAGGATTTATAGCTAAGCATGGTCAGATAAGCAGTGAGAATAGCATCATCCCCAACAGCAAAGTGAAGCAGTTCTGAAACAGGAGATGGAGTGGGGTAAACATCACTTCATCATGTGACAATTGCTGGCTTCATTGGCAGCTCCTGCAGGGAGCATCACTGAGGGTCACAATTCCACATCTAAAGTTAGCAGTGGGGTAAGGCTGGCACTGGGGAGGGCCAGCAGGCAGCTGCTCAGGGAGATTTCCAAATCCTGCAGCGTGGCCGCCGTGATAGACGAGAATCAATTACTGAAAACCTTCCACGATGGTCAAAATGTGACATTAAATAATTGAGTATCGCATCAAATCCTGTCTGCAATTAGTTATCTGGAAAAGTAATTATGCAACAAAATCAAGTAGCTGAAATTAGTGGTGTGAAGCACCCTGACAATTCGAAGACTGTAGGAGATTTTTTTTTTTTATTTCACTTGTAACATGGAGTTGTAAGTACCTAACTAATTCTTTATTGAAATAAAAAAGTCTTGCTCAATTGTAATTCTTGTCATTAGTTACATCTGCAATAGAAGACACATAGCACATAAAACAGGTGTTAATGACTAAGTTGGTTTTGTCTTATGTAAAAAGGAGCTGTGGAATAGAATGTCTTGCAAGCAGTACATTTAAGTCAAATCTGTTTTGATTTAGGGAGGAAACCAGCCTAAATTTCAGTCCTTTGTCTCTTACACCAGTAGTGTAAGTTGATTTGGAGAACAGAGTTGAAATACTCTAATGGGAAAATGTGTTCTTTAAAAATAGTTATGTTCAATTTAACAACATAGATGTTGTGAAAGGTTAGAAAAGCCATTAAAATATAATTTACACTAATAGAAGTCGTTAGCTTGCATTAGCTCGCTTATTCAAAACAAACAAGAAAAATAATGAATCAAAACAGAGTATAACAGACTGAAGTGTAAATGCTCACATGAACATTGTTTAACAACTTATAAATCCAGGGAAATCTCTAATTATGAAATCATGATAAACCTGATTATTTTGAAAATGGCTTCTGATAGTAACTGTTGTCATGTATATGCCAGAACCAATAGGGAAAATATTTCTACTCAGTAGATCTGTACAGAATTTGATCTCTATGTGTTTAGTACTTAAAAATCTGAACTGATAAAGAGTAGTTGGCTAGTCATATTACTTAAGCTGCTCCCAAAATAGCACCTTCCTTTTTGGGTAGAGTTAGGTTTGCAGCTGTTGTCTCTATCTGTTGTCTCTGAAGAAAATTTTAACATTAAGTGTTGCTGACGTCAATTTTTTTCTTTTTTTTACAGCTGATGTGGGCTTTGCCCCTGACAGAAGTTATTTGGTTCTAGCTCTGAGTTTGGAAGAAGTTGGTATATAGATTTTCCCCTAACTTTCAATTGATGTGTTTAGCTTTAGTGGGAGTAATACTATCACTTAAACCATGTTGTCGTCTCAAGGAGTTTTGCTACATCCCTATGGAGTGCCAATGATTCTGCCTGCAGCACCATACTTCGCTGGACTTGTTCAGGTAATGCAAGGCCGCTTCCAACAAGCAACTTAACTCTAGTGCACTTAGAGCAATAATGGGAATTTTTATGGTTGAGAAAGCAAACACTTTTAATACAGGCAAAAGCTCTCATGTAGTCAGTGAGAAGACAGTAGGAAATCAAAAAGATGGATCACCCTAATCTGTGTATTGACATCTCTCATGGCTGAATAAATGGTGTAGTTGAGCTATATTTGCTTGTATTGATCTGTCTGCTGTTTAACATTCATGCCTTTGCTTCACGAGGTTGACCACAGGGCAGAGGATTTGCCATCCATTCTAGGTTTCTGAGGGAGTCAGCATTCCCACGGCAGGGCAGAAGACAAAGTAACTTACCATGATGGGTTTAGGTTAAGTGTTTTAGCACAGCAAATAGGAATAGTGTTAAATATGCATTAATTCACATGTTACGCGTCCCACAGAATCAAAAAGGGGTTGTGGTTTTGTGTGTATGGAAATATATCACCTGCAAAGAATATTTAGACACATCCTAATAATTCCTTTGAGCCCTCAAACGTAAGATTGTGCTGTAGGGCAAGAATTCTGTATCTTTAGGAGTCAGCTGGCAGCTACCAGATTGTTGCTGTTGTTGTGCTTGCTTTTGCTTTTATTTTATTTTTATTGAAAAAGTGGTGCTACTGAAGTTTCTTGTGTTAGACTTGAGGTTCTGAATACATTTTGTAGATGCTAATTAAGCAAATAAATATCCTGTTGTTTACAGTATTAGAAGACATTAGGAAAAGTCAACATTTCTAAATTCTGATGGAATTGTACCATCTAAGTACTGACAGGGTCAAGGCACAAACGTGTGTTAGGACATTTCTGTGCTGTGCTAGGGATAAGTCAAGTTAACTGTGAGGGAGAAGGAAACCTTCATTGTGCTCCTTTACTCCAGCACTTTGCTGACATGGAGGGGCAATCACAGCATGAAACAGGTGGGTTTCCATATAGGTCCCTTCAGTAATAGAAGACTGTGGGTTGTGTTCTTCACTTCAGGTTTAATATCAGGCACATATGTCTAAAATAGAAATATGGCATTCCACAGTGGCCGTTCATCAGGTATTGGGAATCTGTGTCTTGTGGGATGTGTGAGCTGAGGCTGCTTTTCATGCTATGAGACACATCCAGCAGGCCTCGATATCCATTAGAATTTGGGGGTGAAGGTCGGACTCTGGAGCTCAGTCAGACCCTCTGCCATCCTGTCCAATAAATAATTACAAGCAAATCGTGCCTTTCACTCTATGCTGATTGATGTTGAAATTGCTTTTGAAAGTTCTCATAAGTTCCTGTTATAGATTAAGTGCCGGTGTAGGAAAAATAACTGCACCCAACTGAAATGGGTGAATGTAATCAGGTTTAATGGACTCGAGAGCTTGTTGGGAATTAAATAACTATTGATTTGTTGGAAAGTTGCTGTCATTACAAAATGCCACTCTGGACGCATTATCCAAGCAGTTAGATTAGAAGAAAGGGCCCTTTGAAAATTTGGGATGCCTTATTTCAATCTTTTTCCTCTTCATTCTTTCCTTAGAAAGATTTATCCAGGCCTTTGTTACTCGTTTAACATGGATCTGAAATAGTTAAGAACTGCTGAAATAAAAAATAGACAGTTGAAAAGTGTTCTTTGTATGAATGCTTCTCTAGTCTCTTGTCTTCTCTCTCCCTGATATCAGACCTGAAAATGGCATTTTGGAAACCAAGCACAGATCTGAGTTATTGTCCTAACAAGTGAATTGCAGCATTAAATGGTTTGAGCAATTTGTCCTACAGGATTTTACCTGCACTTACAGTATCTCTGGTCAGCTTGTGACACCAGAATGCTTATTGTTTTTCTCTTAAAGTAAATCTAAGTATCTTCAATAAATAATGCAAAGAACATTTGATAGGAATATTTATATCATCCTCTTCTAAGCAGTAATTACGTAATATTCTGAATTTAATGGAAATTTTCTTCAGAAATATGCCACTGATTATGTAAATGTTTGGCTTTGTTTTTTTCTGGGTTGCAGGTTGAGAACCACAACCCTGAACTATTTTTGAACACGAGTGAGTTTTAACATTTTATAGGCTTACAAGTTTATTTATTTGCATGGATTTCTACAGAGAGTAGGTATACCTGTGATCAGGGATTCCCCATGATTTCCAGCTGGGTTTATTCCAAGGTTGTGTATGAAAGCAGGGCCTAGAGATTTGGGGGCTGTTTTGGGAGTTTTTTTTGTGTTTTGTGTTGCACATTTGAGCAAGAGTGATCTCTGTGGAGCAAAGTTTGTCTTCAGACGTCCTGCACCTTCACCTGTTTATGATTTTACTTAAAGCTGTGGATGAGCAGCTGCTCCAGCCCCTCCTAAATTCATCAGTAAACCCTGCCCTGCATCCTCTGCTTGCTTCTGCCACACCCTCTTGTTAGGGAGCAGCACGATGTGTGAATACCAAAAGAGGGGTGGATACTGTGGGAGCATCTCTGGACATGCCTTATATGAACAGCCCTGTGCATTTTCCTAATTGCATGTGTTCTGTTGGGGAGATTTGTATTCCTTTTACTGAAATGATGTGTTTGAGTGAGCTGATGTAAAGTGAAATGCTCTTGTTCTTGGAGAGACACAAGGTCCAGGGTTACAGAATGTTGATGGGTATCAAATTACATTAAATATACAGGCAAACTTATTTTCCACTAAATATACCTTAAACTTATTAGAATGATAGCCTATGACTTAGTAATGCATTTTGAAATGAGAAAATATCTTTTTGCCTCTTCCTTCCTTCTCCTGGGTAAAACTATTTAAGGAAAAAAAAGATCACATGAAAGTACAAATAATAAATAGCTTTATGCCTCCTGTGGGTGGGGAGATATTTTCTGCCTTGGCACAAGAAGCCCACTGGTGGCTTTAGGGCTGTCACAGCTCTGCTGCCACGAGGACCCAGGCAGGGACTGCAGTGCAGCCACTGCGTGTGCTGAGGGCAGCAAGGCTCACGGTGTGTCCAAGCTGCCCTGCTGATTCTCCTGGCAAGGGAAATGAAAGAAATGCCATCTAGGATTAAGTGTCAATCCAGTAAGAGCTTTCTTCTCCTGCCCTTGGTCCCCATCCCAGTTTAGTCATTTGATCCCCGAGGGGGGAGCCCGTATGTCCGGATGAGGGTGCCCTCAGGGGGTGCTGATGGCAAAGCTCCCTCTGCCCTGGCCAGCCTGTGCAGGGTGGCTCAGTGTGCTCCTGTGCCCTCTTACTGTTCTTAGAATAGATGTGGAACCAAGCTCCACTCATCATTAGATCACAAAGCTTGTTTTAAGGCTGCACTGTCCACAATGCAGAGAATACTGTTATTTTGTTAAATAATATCTGAGAGATCACATCAGCTCCATCCTCTAAATATAAAATGTTTGCGGTTGCTCTGGTTACTTGGAATGCTAGATTTATGATAAAATATTTTGAAAACACACATGCAATATATGACATTTTAATAATGGATGCTAAATTATTTATTACATGGCTGGGTTAGGTAGCTCCATTTCCATTTAGCAGAGAAAGAGGCGTTCATAGGCATTATTATAAAAGTTATTAAAGTTGAAATTGTTTAGACTTTTCAGTAAACTACTGCAAGACTCTGGAAAAAGAGACAGTTGTATTTAAAAGAAAAGATGGAACTTATATATAAAACATTATAAATATGGGATTATTTATGAATATTTTTTGAATCTGAGTGTTTTTAAAATATGTTTTTATTTTGACATAGTGACCCGAAAAGTTCCAAGAGTTCTGAGGATTTAAGCTTGTGTTTATTGTTACAAAAGTAATTTTTAAAAACTAAGCTAAAATGTTTTTTTTTGCTTTTATTTGCTTACTTTTTTGTGTAGTGATAAAAGGGCGAGTTGGAGAAGAAAAATAGAAAATCAGCTGGTGATTAAATAATTCAATATATTGGGAATTGCTGTACTTTTAAGTACATCATTCTTAAGCTTAGATGATTCCGAAGATACTTTGGGGTTTTTTTTCCTGTGTATCTGATTTCCATAACTGGTTAACCAGTGTTCTTGACTGACAACTGAAAAAGTCATAATCTGGAGACTGTTCCATTTTATTTTAGGGCTGAGAGAATTGCCTAGAATATGCTGTGAAAAGAAGTGGTGCAGACTTCATCACGGTGCCATCACTTTACCCATCTGGAAAATCCTTGTTTTAGTGCTGTTTTGGGAAGTGCTGGCAGTGGGTACATTCTGAATACTTGGAGGTGTTAGTGTGTTAGGCTACCTGCAAAATCACGCTTGCATTCTGGCAGTCCAGTTTTGGGGAATGCTATGGACTTGTTGTGTCACCTTGCATGAAAAAGGCTTTTGTAATTTGGTGGGTTTTATTTGAATAATAATTTGAAGTAGCAGTGAGAAGAGGTTTGAGTTCTTCCAGCATTGCCTGCAGTGGTGGATGGTTGTTTCTGCTGGTTTTGGATTATGATCTAGTGGAAAGCAGAGTATAATTTCTGTTTACATTGGCTGAATTGCCTCTTTGAAATGCAGTAAGGAGATGATTTAGCTTAAATGCAGATTTACTCTGGCTTGATTGTGTTGCTCTGCCTCTCCTGTTACTATTACTGTATCCCAGTGCTTTGTGAGTGGAGGATAAATATGTTTTACTATTGCAATCCTTTTCATCTGAGTGGGCCTTTGCCTTGCTTTTGAGAGACCATAGCTAACATTTCTTCTCTCAGCCTGAGAGTTGCAAAGTTTTTCCCCGTTTTGTATCAAATGTGCTTTTAGCACATGTGAAGTGGCGGCGTTAGTGATGCATATGGTCTTTGTTGTTTTGATAGCTGAACATTTTTGTAAAAAATGTTTAAAAGTCTGGGGATCATAGAACTGTTTCTTGGAAAAGATCTTTAGGATTATCAAGTCTGACTGTTAACCCAGCACTGCCAAGTCCAACATTAATCCATGTCCTTAAGTGCCACATCTATGCTTAATTTTTAATTTCCCCTTTTCAGATACCTCTAGGGATGATGATTCAACCATTTCCCTGGGCAGCCTGTTCCAATGCTTGACAGCCCCTTTCTAACATGCAATTTAAATCTCCCCTGGTACAACTTGAAGCCATTTCCTCTTGTTCTGTTGCCTGGGAGCAGAGCCCGACCCCCACCTGGCTACAGCCTCTTGCCAAGAAGTTGTAGAGAATGAGAAGGTTCCTCCTGGGCCTCCTTGGCTCCAGGCTGAGCCCCTCCTGCTGCTGCAGCTCCATTCCCTGCTCTGGACACACTCCGGCCCCTCAATGTACTCCTTGGCATGAGGAGCCCAAGAGTGACCCCAGGATTTGAGGTGTGGCCTCAGCAGGGGCACGGGGGGTCAGTCACTGTCCTGCTGCTGCTGGTCCCACTGTGGCTGATACAAGCCAGGCGTCGTGGCCACGTGCTGGGTCCTGTTCAGCACGCCCAGGGCCTTTCCTGCTGCAGGGGCTGCTGGTGGCCAAAGGGCAGCGCCCAGCCTTGGTGGCCAAAGAGGACTTGGACTCCTCTGGCTGCTGCTCTGGGCCCAGCCAGCCTGGCCCTGGGGTCATCCCCAACCTTCCTGAGGGACGCTCAGTCCCCTTGTCCAGAGCGTGGATAAAGCTACGGAGCAGAGCTCGTGCTGGTGCTGAGCCCTGGGGAATCCTGCTGGTGCCCTGCCCCAGCTGGGGCAGCTCCACTGCCCACCCTCAGCCTGCCCATCACCCAGAATTCACCCAGGGAACCTCACCCGGAATTCATACAGAGAACCTCACCCAGAATTCACCCAGAGAACCTCACCCAGAATTCACCCAGAGAGCCTTGCGCCCACCCAAGCCATGCCCAGGCAGCTTCCAGGACAGTTCTGTGGGAAATGCTGCCAGGCAGCCACAGCCTTGCCCTCATCCACTGAGCAGGTCACCTTAGGGGGACATCAGGCCACTTCAGTAGGACCTGCCCTTTTAAACCCATGGTGGCCAGGCCTGATGGCTTCATTGTCCTGTCTGTGCCTTTTGATGGCACTCAAACTGATCTCCCCCATACAATTTTGGATTAAATTGGTTTTCCTTTTAATCTGTGGATCAAGCCAGTAGCCAGCAAGCCTTGTTGGTGAAACCTGTCAGCTGCTCAAGAGGCTGCAGACAGCTGGAAAGTGTTTGGTTATTGCTCTTGCAGGAGTTTGTTCTTTTAACTTGCCCTCAGTTCTTGCTAATAAGTGCAGATATCCTCACTTACCTGCTGAGTGAACCCTCAGGGGCAAGAGGGAGGGTCATGGCATGGAATGTCTTCCCCCTTGACCAAAAAGACAATTGTAAGAAAAATAGCTTATCTAAGTAGTTTTACTTCAGCTAAGAAACAAGTGGTTATTCTGCCCTGCCACCTGCATAGTTTTTTTCTTACTGGCCTTTATTTTGGAAATCAATGGGTGACATAATTCCAATGGCTAAGGCAATGCTGCATTGCCTCTTTGACCTCTTATTCTGTCAGCTCAGTCACTTCTCTGTTTTAGTCAGGGCTCTTTTCACCTGGAAGATTTCAACAGGCAGATTTTTATTTGTTTTTCCTTTTCCTCTTTTGCATGTGATATAAATATTAGTGAGTTTTAGACATGATGATCTATATTTATGGCCACTAGCTTGTGTGTTGGATAATACACTGCAATGGACTGTGTTAGTATGGCAAAAACTGGGTAAATCTGGGCCTTTCTGACTGCAGGGGTTTTTAAGGGGAATAAATATAAGAATATTTGAGTTGTTAAGAAAAAATAATATTTCTAGACATGAAATAGCTGT
The DNA here is from genome assembly GCA_034509185.1 of Euphonia xanthogaster. Classification (NCBI taxonomy): domain Eukaryota; kingdom Metazoa; phylum Chordata; class Aves; order Passeriformes; family Fringillidae; genus Euphonia; species Euphonia xanthogaster. Next base: position 4,119,255 of record JAYDZK010000044.1, read on the forward strand.
CATTAGGATAAGTTCTATTTTTTTTCATCCCCTAAGTAAGACAAAGCTTTTAAGATTTGGATTCTCTGTAAAAGCCAATTATGTGTCTTGGCTCCCCCAGCTAGAAGCCAGCAAGCTGATGCTGCTGTTTCCAAGGATCTGGAATTTCGGCTGATTTCTTTTTTTTTTTTCTCTTTTCTGACTCATGCATAATCATCAGTAATAAAACTTCTGATGGCCAAATTATGACAGGAGGTACAGCTTTGAAGTTCTTTTGCTTTCAGTAGAATGATTCACAACTGATATAAAAATGTGCTTGTACATCTAAATATAGAACAGTCATTTTAATGGAGTTTGCTTGAATATTTCACCTATTTACCCTCTGGTAAGTTATCTTGTGTTACATGAGCTAATGCTAGAAACCCAGTTCAAATACATCTTTTGGCTTGTCTGCTTGCTTGCTTTTTTTAACTGAGGTGTGCAGGTAACTGTTTCCTCAGACCTGCTTTCAAAGAGAGTGTAGAGAATGTCTATTTCAGTAGATCAGGTTGTGCAAAAAATACAGTAAGGGTGTAGTTATTCAAGTACAAGTACTTTCACCTGAACTAATTGGAAATTGCCTTGCTCAGTTGCTCCCTAAGAGTGGTGAAGCCAGACCTGACAAATATTTGACAGTCAGATTTCACAAATAATTTGGAATAATGTTGAGGGCTTTTTTTTAGTGGAGTGACAGGTCATGAACATTGTAAATATATAATTTGAAATTGACCTAGGTAAATTCTCTGTGTCAGACTTTCTCCCTGTGTTTCACAAGACTCAGGTTATTGTGGCTTAGGGTAAATTCCCTAATCCTGGGATGTCCTGCTTCCTTTTCTTTCTCTACCTGCATGAGCTAGAGAGCTTCTAGAGTGACTTCATCTTCCAATTCGGATGGGTTTAATAAATCAGTGAAGAATGTAATTTATTTTTTTAAATCTGCATATTGTTTTGTTGCTGATCAAGCTAGCAAAAAAATAAAAGTCTCTTACCTGTATATTCAGGAGTCAGAATGGTTCGAGCTCTCATTTTATTTGAGGTCTTGAACTAAATAAAACATGGAGCATTTCGAGCAATGTTAGTCATCAAAGAAAAGATAATCAGACTTTGATAAGGATCCCTCTCTGAAAGCAACTTCTAAGATAAAGCTAAAAGTACTGAAAGCAGTGAATTGATCTCAACTATACTGCTTCTTATTGTCTTTAATTCTGAGAGAGTAAAATTATTATTTAATGCCTATAATTCCAATGCTTTTTCATCTTCTAGAGCTGGAGGTACACCTTTGTTATGTCTCTATCCTCACTTGGCCATATTATTGCAAAGCATGTAGTGCCTTCTCTTTTGCTAATTAGTAGCGTTCAAAAGTCATGGAGGAGCAAGTGGCATGTTGTTGATATATTGGTTTGTTATGGGATGTGCCTGTGACACTTGGCTCTCTCTGTACCATTTGAATGTATAGCAGATTCAGTAAAATGCATTTCCAGACGTGTAAGCTTCAAAACATCCAACCCAGGCAAAAAAAAGTGCTGCCAAAATGCAGATCCAAGGGTTTCTCTGTAAATTACCAGCAGCTGTGCAGGTACACATCAGCTGTCTTTATTTTCACTGCCAGTGGTGCTGAACATGAGCATGTTTCAAACACTTTGAGAACAAATCATATTGACACTTGAAACCGAGAAAGACGAAAAAAAGGAATTTCCAAACATTTTATTTGCATTCTAGAGAAAACCTTACAAATATGTTAGAACCTAAACATGGGTGAGTATTTCAAAGAGAATAATAAGAACAGGTTTAGAAAATAACAGCCAGGCTCTTTAAAAGCTATAGACCTGTAGTTGGTTAAAAGCAAGATGACATTTAGCTGAGAAATAAAAGGTGACTTTAGGTGAGGGAAAGCACAAATTCCTGCATTTGTGAATGATCCTGGAGATCATAACACAGAATGAATCATTCTTTCTTTCCGTGCTAGCCTCAGTGTGGTGCTGACTGAAGCGAACTAGCAAACCTGGCAAGTCCTTTGCTACTCCCTGGAGATAACTTTGCTCTGTCAGGGCAGCTCAGGGGATTGAGCTCAGCTCAGCTGGATGCTGAACAGGGTCTGCACGATGGGACCTGCTTCAGATATGTGAGAGCAAGTTGGAAGGTGTTTGCCCTCTGTGCAAAACGGTTCCTTATTCTCCAAGTGTTGGATATGTATTTTATGTGTACAGGATTTGTGTTGATGTTCTTTTTGGGAGATTTGGCTTAGTGCTTGGCCACCTTGTTTGTGCAAAAAGATTTTAGAGATATATTTTTAATATTTTGAGGAATACAGAACAGCTTTTTAAAATGAAATAAGCTCACTTTTGCATGATTTCTATCTCTTTGACTTGGAATTGTACTGAGAAATGGTATATGAATACATTTTTAAAATTGATGTACATCTTGCTAACAGTTGAGGTACAGAGAGAAGGTAAACCTCTACAATTGTATTTCAATGCTCAGAATGAAAATATTTTCGTTTCAGTTACTAAAAAAGCTAAACAAAAAACCCAAACATGAAGACTATTTAGATCCTTCAAAAACCAGCAGGATGGAAGAGAATTCTGACTGTTTGTATACAAAAACCAGAAAAGGCAAATACTTAAGAAATCCATGAGAGTCGTTAACAGAATCTCAACAAAATTTGATTCTATAGAGGCTGAGCCATATTTGAAAAGGTCTGATCCCCTCAGTATCTTGAATAATTTATATTTTGTTATGCACTTGTAGCAGCTAATTACTACAGAGTGGTTTTTAAGTTTGTGGTACCTGGAAAGTGTCTGCTCAGGTCCATGCTCTAGAGAGCATGGGTTCACTGTTTGATCTTCATTCCAAGGCAGGTTCCTTTTCCTACCTTGTTCTGAGACAGAAGCAGCAGAATGAGCAATCAAATGTGTTCTGTTGTGACAAGTCACGCAAGAGTCTGCTCTGAGGTGAACGTGGAAAACACAGCACCAGCTTTCCTCTCTCTCAGGGAAATGAAATGGAATTGGGGCATCCCCTCCTTCTGGAACACAGGAATAACTTACACTTTTGATTATTGCTTTTTAAAAAATCTTATATCTAGACACTGAGCTGTTATGGGGGAGGGAGGTGTTTATCTTTTTTTTTTTCTTTTTTTTTTTTTTGGCCTTATGTTTAAAACCAGAAAAAAAGCAAACTTGAAATCCTAAAACGATGTTAAACTGTCTGTGACCGCCCCTTAAAAAAAAAAATAAAAATCTGTCTTCCATCTTTTCCTTCTCATCTCTTTTCATTTAAAACTTAAATACTTAAATATCCCACTTTTGCTACCCAAATAGATGAGGATTTGAGGCCAGCTGAAATGCAGCAGCTGGAGTTAGGCCCCGTTCCTAAAAGACCAGCCAGTCTTGGTCTTCCTCCTTGATGTTCCCCTGTTGACTCAGTTCTGGTGGTTCCCATTCATTTTAAAAAAGTCTGTGCAAAAAGGATTCATTGTGGTTCCAAGTTAGTTGAACCATTCAGAATCTTAACTGTAAAATGAAGGCAAGAATTGTGTGTCAGGGTTTACTTCTGAATACTTCTCAAGGTTACCTGAAATTGCTGATACCCGAAGAAATTTTTCAAAACTGATCCTTCCGTGAGAAAAGCAATAGATGGATGTGTTTCATTCTAGAGCTGGTCAGTGTGTCTGGGAAAGTGAGGGTCCTCCCTGGACCTGGAGTGACTTATTTTGTAGAGAAGTTGTTGAAACTCACTCAAAGCTCTGGAACGCTGCTGTTACAGGAAATTAAATCCATCCATTGCAGGATTCTCTGAGCACCATTTTGAACTGACTTGCTGTGCTGGGTTGACTGGAGTAAGTTTTTTACATGGGCTTTTTACTGCAGAGATGAATGTTTTTATTTTTACGCCTTCCTCCGTGAAGGAAAGGTTAAAATCAGGCACAGGGAAGTGTAACAGATGTTGGTGCACATGTCCCATCTGAAAATGCCTTCCACTGGCCAAGAGGATTGTTAGGCACAATTAAGCCCAGTATAGACATCCTGTACTGTAAGCCAAGGCTGCTGAGGATGTTCCCAACAGGGGAGCACAGGTTTGGAAGGAAGGAAGTTCATATGAGCTTTGATCTGTGGCAGGTTTCTGAGTGTCACTGGGTGAAAAACAAAGGAGGTGTGACTGACAGCTCAGAGTCTGTGCCCCCACATGCAGTATGTGTCCTTAAGATGCAGCTATACTATGTACAACTATAGATTTAGGAGACACTTTCAATCCATGAGCAAATTTATTATGCATTTCAAGGATGCTAGCATTTGAAACCTGATTTTTGAGAGGCATTTGGTGTGATGTTGCCAACTGACTTTAAAAGCTTGTGATATTACGCCTTGTAATGTTCCACATTCAGTGTAATTGTCACTGTAATCAGCTTTATGATGGCAAATCTTCATGATGACTGCAGGGATTTGTTTTTTGCATATTATGTCTGAAATGAGTTACTTTTTGATTTCAGAGGTATGGTGGTAGTGAGGGGAGGAAGGCACTGCAGACTTTTGAACTGATGTATGAAATGTTTACACAGAGAGTGGAATTTGTGATTTCCAGTGATGTGATAGCATCTACTGTTGAAAAAGACCTTGAGAACCAAATGCTCTTATATTTTGTGATTTGTATTGTAATTGAACCCATTAGAGTTGGCCATTGTGGAAAAGCATGCTTTGCTGGCAGAAAATTACAGTGATTGACTATTTTTGTTGTATCAGAGTATTATACAGACGTTGTGAACGTGTGTTGACCTAAAAATGTCAGTGGGCATTTCATATCAGTCTCTTTTTTTTTTTCTTTTCTGGGCTGGGGAGGAATGACACAAAAAGGCAAGGCAGACATTGCTTTTCTGTTGTGTAATGCCTGGCTTTTAATAATGTAAGAAGCTCTGTGCCAGGTCTGTAAACAGAGTCTGTGAGTTCTGGGCAGCCAGTGAGTCTTTTCACTGAAATATGCAGGAGAATTGTAAACCAAACCTCTTAGTTATTCTGCTTTTATTTTCCTGTAATTAGACACAAATCTACAAAGGGTCTCTCCCTGTCCCTCTGGCCTTAATACTCCATATCATGTTTTTTGTTAACTTCCTCTTTAGGTGGATAGAAGTTGGGTTCAATATCTCACATCATTTTTACTCAGGGCAGCAATAGGGCAACATTTGTCCTTAGTCCCACGTGCAGGTGATGAGACACAGTTACCTGCATTTCATAGGGGAAAAAAGTGGGGCTCCACTCATTTTCTGGAAAACATGATTTGTTCCTGTGGGACAATATTTCTTAAATACCTCTTTGTTAGTCCACTGGAACTGATGGAGTTCTGAGGAGTGCCTGGAACCTTGCTTGACTCAGCGTAAGGTCTTTCTACGTGCCTAAAAATTATTCAGTTTGTGGTAACTTGTGGTGGCAATGTGTTTATCTCTGGTGCTCCTTCTCAAGGAGCATTGTCTTGTTTAAGTGGCTGTGAAATGTGCTTTTTCTGTGCTGTTCTGCGGTCAGCTTGAGGTCGGCATAATCCTGGCTTAAGGTGTCTGCCTGCAAATTTGTCATTTGCATTATTATTGGTTCTTGCAGAACCAAGCTATTTTTTTTTTTTTTAACATAAAGTGCTTTGCCTAGAAGAATATTAGCAAAATGTTGAGCAAGGTATTTTTATTCTCTGGGTTCCAATAAGAAATGGGAGATCAAGGAGGGCAGAGGTGATGCTTTAAGTCTAATTTAGGATGGGAGAGATTATCTCAAAATATTAATAAATGTGTAGCATTGTTCTTCTGGATAGGAGGGATGAGAACTTCTGGTTCACATTTTCACTTTGTTAGTTGAGTGCTTTGTAGAGATTTTCCTCCCCTGAGTTCTAGATGTCAGGATCAGATACCTGAAATACTTAAAAGTAGTTCTGGGTCGGAGCCAGACTATGTAATTATTTAAACCCATATTTTATAGCTTTATTTGTTTTCTGAGCACTTCTTTTCTGATACAGCAAAATTATCTGTCTAATGCTTCATTTTCTTCAAGCATTCTGAAGACTTTAGTAATGCCTATTTTTCTCAATGTTTGGCACTTTTGCCATTCTATCTACCTCTACTGTTTTCCCATATCTTTTAGAAATGTTATTTCTTTTAATGTAATTTAAACACTTCTCTGTTACTAAATGGCATAACCATTTCTAATCTTGTTAATTAAAATTATCTTCTGGTCACCATTCTTCCATTCCTTTGCCAAAAAAATCATCTGGCATCCTCATCATAAAAATAGATGGTGAGTCAGGAACCAGACACCTTCAGAAACAGATCCCAGATGTATTTTCAAGGAGCACTGTGTACTAGCAAGCATTTCAAATCTTTCTGGAATTATTTCTTGAGAGTGATGAGTGTTAGCTGCTGAGATGGGTCTCAAATGTACTGCTTAAGTGGTGTCTCTTTTACTCCCTGACCTAATGATTGAAGGTAAAGAATTAATTTGGCCGTGAATATACTGATACTCTTGCATTGTCAATATTTGTTAGGGTTCCCTCTTTGTTCTTCTGTGTGCTTGAAGAATTCTGGTTCAGCATTGTGTTTCCTTGGAGGGGAGGATACAAGTTTTAAATTAAGAAAAATTTTGTTTGCTTTTATTTGCTAAATAACAGTTGTGATTCGAGAATATGATGGAGTAGTTAACGTTAATTACCCTTCACACCCTTTTGGGAAAAATCTGTGTACACACTTGGTGACTTTGTTTAATAGTTAGCTTTTGTACTCTATCAGGACAGGAGACTTTGATTATATGTTACCCGCTGCAGAAATAGAAAAATCAAATTGAATGTGATATAGTTCTTTTTCTTTCTCTGTCTCAGGGCAGAACACTTTGTTAAAAATTGATTCCACACTCTTTGGTGAAAGCCATTTCTCTAATGTAACAAAACCTGAGGGGTTTTTGTTATCTTTTTTTTTTTATTGTTATTTTTTCACGTTCAGAATTAGAAAGTGAATGTATACATTTGTACAAGAACATTTTCTTGCTGTGAAGAGGGATTTCCAGTTCATGGATTGAAAGGTGTTCAAGCCAGCAAGGATCATTATGCTAATTCAACCTGTCCTCTTGAATGTACATGCTGCAGAACTTGGAGGCTGGCTTACAGCAGATTTTTTGGAAGATATTTAATCTTGTTTTAAACATCCAAGTAATTTGGGTTCCCTCAGTTTCACTGCTGCCCTACTGAACTGTTTGCATGTTTAATTAGCCTTGCAGTTTGGACATTACAGGGCTCTATTTCTCTTTATTTTTGCTCCCAGCCACTGTTTCCCACTGTGTTTTCTCTCTGCGAGATTAAAAATGCAAAATATCCTCAAACAAATGAGGAAGCTCTCCAAGTGTGCTACCTCCTCGAAGAGATATATATCAAAGACATGGAGGAAATAGGGGAGGAAGAAGCCTAGTGGAATCACATCATCTGCTTTTCTGCCTGAAAGCAGGATCATCTTTGCCTGCTTCGCTCCTGAGACGTTTGCTGAGCCCCTTCTGGAAGGACAGGGGCTCTGTAACATCTGCAGGCATTTTACACTTGCTCTGGGGGGGTTTTCTTTTCCCCAATGCCTGAGTTACACATCTTTTCTTGTGCAATTTGACCTCCCACTGTTTTGTGGAGACTGGGTGTACAAAATGCATTATTTCCACCCTTTGCCTAGTGGGCCCTTATCTACCTAGAGATAGCAATGCCAGCCTCAGCCTTCTCTCTTTGTAGTGTGCTATCCTCAGTCCTTCACCTTCTAGAGTTTGTCTTGGCCTCCTACACTTGTGAACCATTATGGGTAAGATTTTTAAATCTGCAGAATTATTTAGGCATCTAATTTCTTTTCTCCAGAACATGTATGAAGGATAACTCTGCTTCAGATACCTGAAATTGGCCTAGGAGGTAATAAAATTTTGCTAGTAGATACAGAAGTATGATGGGAGGAGAGGTGAGAGTTAACAGTAAGTCATGAGACACAGAGCACTGTGAAGGATGAGTTTATTTTGCTGTTATTAAAAATTTCATTTCAGGATAATCCCTCTGAGACTTAACACGTTATTTTAAGAAAAGCTTCCTAGAGCAGCAGTAAACAAGACACAGTACAGTAGGTTCAAACGATTCATAAATGTTTGGATTTTTTTTTAAACATCCCATTTATTGAGTCTGTATCTAATACAGTTCTGAAAGAAACAGCAATCATGTTGCCTATGTGTTTGCAAAGAGTGACATTTGTAAAGTAATCTATTTAAATAATCAGCACTCTGAAGCCTTGTCTGCCGTTTTTGGCTGTCAAATTTTGTCAAGTAGGAGGGAAAACGCTTAAAGCACAGGCTAGCTCTTTAGTGGTTTTTGCATATCCCTTCTTCAGCAGCTCAGCTGAGGCTTAATTTAGAGGGTGCTGCTGGATGTGACAGCATCTGTTGGTGTGCATGGCTTTGGCAAAGCATCCTGTGCCTCTGGATGTCCCAGCCACAGGAGCATCCCGTGCTTCCATCTGGGTTTGTTTCCATCAGGCAGGAATGCAGGAGCAGACCTTGCTGTGCTGCATGGCCTGTGCAGGGGGGCAGGGTGCAAGCCTCGAGGTCACAGGGGGTGTGCAGCCACAGCCATGTCTGAGGGGACACTGGGACTGAAATCACAGCAGGAAGACACAGATCTGAGTCCAAGACCAGCGTGGTGTCCTGTCTAACCTCGACACTGAGGGGGATGGTCATGGGGTGTTACTGCTAGGGATAACTGATCAAATCAAAGGCAAAAAAATGCAATGGGCAACCCTCGTGTGACCTTAATTTTTACTGAATTATTGTCTTAAATATACAGTTTCTCCTTTTTTTTTTCTTTTTAATTTGTGAACATAGGTGACAAAACCAACGGTGAATGCACCAATTCTTCAGTTGTTTTGAAGCCACGGTGCTGTATAGTTTCGTGCTACAAATTGTAGTTAATCCATATTTCATTGGACAGCCTGCAGTAAAGAAGCATGTTGACATGTGCTTAGCAATTTTCCCATTCAAGGAGGTTCTGAAATTACAGTAAAGCACATGCTGAAGTGCTTCCCTGAATTAGGATCCTAGCACTCAGATACAATCACATTTTCTCAAGTTTTCCTCTCGTGTTAATATTGATGATAGGATCTGAAATGCTGAAGCATGGATCAAAAGTAGTCTATGATCAGGAAAAGGCAGATAAGAGGTCATGGTAAAGAGAGATGAAGAAATACAAGGTAAAGTGAAATAAATGAGCCTTGGCAAAGTGGGTTTTATTTGCTCGTTTTTGTTTGTGTTGCTTTGTGTAAAGTGGCTCAAAACCCCCCATACCTGTGACATTTTGGCTTTAAGAAACCTTCTTACCCTGAAAAAGAACCTTGCCTTTTTTCCTTTTTTTATCCACAGGAGTGTTAATGTGTTGAGGTGTGTGCAGCAGAAATAACCCTGTGAGCAAATCAGAGTTAGTGAGTGATGGCAAAGTGGAAGCTCACAGCAATCCTTGAGGGCCTGCTGGTGACCATTGCCAAGTCCTGTTCTTGTGGAATTTACTGTGTAATTTCAGAGAAGAATGACAGCTTTCTCCCCTCTTGACCACCACTGGGGAGAGCTTGGAAAGGGTCCAATGTGGTGAGAAATGTGTCAAGATGGGAGCATCTTTTGACTGCATCCCAGACAAAAAGTACAGATCCTGGAGCATCTTTTAAAGAAAATCTGTAATTCCCCATTTATATCATGACAGAACAGAGATGACTTTACCAACAAGGATATGATTTCTTGTGCTCTGGGTTGATAATGATAAACAAGATTGTAGTAAATTAAAATTATCATATCATCATACTAACAGCCTTAAACTGAAGAAGAGTAGGTTTATGTTAGATTTGCGGAAGAAAATCTTCTCTGTGAGG
>JAYDZK010000044.1:4136981-4166981 GCA_034509185.1 Euphonia xanthogaster
AAAAAAAAAAGAGCTTAAATCAGTACATTTTTAAAGGTACTTTTGTTTTGGGGTTTGGTTTTTGGTTGGTTTTTTTTTTTTTCCTTGGAACTTGAAACTTTTGCTTGCTGTGAGAGAAGCATGCTAAATTTGTTCTCCAAAGAGTGATTTTGGACGTTTTGTTATCTGTATAGCTGTCAGTGGACTTTTCATCTAATCTCAGCATCCTGTTACTGGGTGAGGTCACAGCAATTTGAGCCTGGCTCTGTGCCACCTGGGCAGATGGCACGGGCAGGGAGCCAGGCAGGCACTCCGAGGGCAGGAGACTTTTCCAGCAGCCTCCTTGCAGGTACAGGAGCCCTGGCCCATGTGCACCTCACCCTTCTCCCCTCACCTGCACAGCAATAAAGGCAAAGTTCTCTTTAGAAGAGTCTAGAATGGCCCTCAGGTTTTCTCCTCAGTCACTGGCAGCTCTGGGGAAGGCTTCATAGCTCAGCAAAATTGCAGGGTAATTCTCTTTATTTGCCCCAGCTGAGTTCAGTCAATTTACACAAGGAAGTTTTTAGAATCAGAATAAATACAATTCCCTTAAAATGCCAATTTTTCTCAAGGTTGATTAAAAACTAAATATAGCACTTGAACCTTTTTTCTTTGCCTTTTTTTTTATGAAGTAATTATAATAATGTTATTTTTTTTGTTTCTTAGGGGACTGAAATTCAATATATTGGCCACTGATTTCTTGACCCAATGGGCATTAATATTTCTTAACTGAGTCTTAGAGTTTATTCTCCTTACTCTTGTTTAATTGCTGGAGCAAGTTTCTTTAAGGAAAGCATTTTCAGCCTGTGTGAAGTGAAGTCATTTAATAGTGTGTAAGAGGTGTGTATTTGTGGTTTAAACAAATTACTGGCATGCTGAGTTTGGTAGAGCAGCCCGGCGTGGTTGCAGTTTAAACATGTCACTAGTCCCTATAGACTCTAAAAGTTTAGCAACAACTGCTTTAAGAGTTTGCTCATTCTGAGGATTATTGCTTCAAGTGAAAATGAATAACTTGTACCATGTTGCTTTTGTAAGTAAAAGTAATTTGAAATAAAATGTGAAGCTAGGGCTCCATTGCTCGTGACTAAAACTGTGCAATTACCCCAGCGAGGGCTGATAGGGCTTTGAGGTGTCTGTGTGGAAATCCTAGCACAGAAAAAAACCCAAATCAGCAGAAATCTGTTTAAAATCTTACTGTATGAGCTGTCAGTTTTCTTTATGAAGAGGCACATATATAAAAGTTGGGGTTTTTTTTCCTCTTGAGCTCCTATTTTTATAGGGGAGTCTGATCCATCCTTGGACTCTTGATTTGAGAACTGTGGGCAAACAGGGGAGTCGAGCTGTGTGATTGATGGCTGTTCAGTGGAAAGCATGGGCTGTGCTTGAAGAAAAGCTTTTAAAGTAATTGTGTTATTTCCCCTTTTACATGCAAGTTGCATTAGCAAGAGAAGGGTTTGTTTTCTTCAGCCCATCCCTCTATCTCTTGGTGTCTCTTCTCAGCTTTAGTGTATCTTAAAGCAATAAAATTTGGGAAGAGAAAGGAAAAATGGTCTTTTAGTATTCTGGTTATTTATTTAAGAGGTTTGGAGATACCGTGGCACTTCTTACATTACACTGAATTTCATTGTACAATTGGTTCACAGAAAATTGGATTCCTTGAGCGATTCTGCTCTAGCAGTTATTAAAAGTGCTGAATCAGTTCCTTTCATAATCTTAAAGGGTATGAATACAGAATAAACTCCAGATAAGAGATGTGATTTTAGTGTAGCTCAACTGGTTTTTCCCATAAAACACATAGGCTAGAAAGGGCTCCTGTAATCTTTGTCTGACCTTAAACCTCTAATACCTCCACAGAGTCCATGTGTTTTGTTCCAACAGCCACACTGGATTATATATCAACCTTTTCTTTTTTATCAGAATGCTGGGAATAATGTAATAAACATATGCTTAGTGCTTGTTTCTTGGTGCCTGCATTGTGTGCAGATTTATGGACAAAAAATACACACTTGGATAAAGCTTGGTCTGATCATATTATTCTATTTTTTTACAATGAAATAGATATAAAGTAAATGTAACTGGGAAAAAACCCACAAGAATGTATTTTCATTGGATGGGATTTCTGTTAGAGTTTGGCTAAATTGAAGAAATGACTGTCTTGTCAGTGTTGTGTCAGTATCTACTTTGATATATGTTCATAAAATCAGACCTCTTGTGGTGGTGTGTATCAATTTGGTTTTTTCAAGCCATAAAGTACACTATTGTCTCTGAGGGAGGTGCCATAACCATGGGTAACACTGGAATTACCATCACACTGCAATGAATGGAGCCTGTGCAGGAACATCAGATGATTATGTCAACCTAGGTGATGTTTTGCCTGTGATTTACTGCCAGGATGTGTCTGGAGACACATCCTTTCTTCTTCCACCAGAAAGAAAAACAAAAGAAAAACTGAAAGAAAATCTAATTTATTTAGGTACAGTTGTAAACTGGTCTTTGATGGCATGAGCAGGCTGCCCCAGTGGAGTTTTGCCATCATCATGTAGCTTCTTGTCCTAAAATTGTATTACTTGGGATAATGCAGGATTTTATCAAAAGGGTGTTGGTAGTGCAGAAACCTTTTGGGTACCCATAACTCACTGATGGACTCAACCAGTTCCCCCAAGGTGATCCAATTCCCTTTGTGCCTGAGTCCCCAAACTTTGGGTGGATTTCCTGAGGGTTAAAAGTTGTTCTTTTAACACAGAAAAAGGGTTTGTGTTGACAAGCTTCCTAAAATAGACTGTGTAGGTGATCTGTTTTAAGAAACTGGATGTATTTATTCCTGGGAGAAAGAAACCCACTTCTCCAACACGTGGGTGCAGGTGCAGGTAGAGCTGCTAAGCTGGTAAGAATTCTGCCCCCCAAAAATTTAATTCTTTTTATTTGCATTTAAAAACAAGTGTTGAAAGGAATTTACTAACTGCCAGCTGAATGTTTTAAACAGTTGAGCATTTATTTTTTGCTGAGATTCACTTGTGTCTTTCTCACTTTCTTTTTTCTTTCATAACTCTTGCCACGAGAGGAATTTTTTAGCCTTCCCTTCTGGCACAAAACATTAGCTGCTTCTGGCACCATGAGGTGTACAAACCCTGTGAGGTCGTGAGGACGGGGTTGTGAGGATGTCTCCTGGCTCTCAGAGCCTCAGAGGAATGGTGGAGTTGTGCCCCTAGGTGCTGGTCAGTGCTGGGAGAAGGGAGCAGAGCAGCACCTCTGGTGCTGTGCTTCAGTGACTCCTGGCCAGGCTGGTTCTTCACCCCTTTAGCAGACAGAAATGGAGCCTCTCTGTCATTACTTTCAGAGCACTTGTCACTCTGAAAGTCCATCCTTATCCCTGTGCACTCCATGAGGAAGAGCAGGCAGCTTTTCCCTTCCCTTTCCCCCCCTGTCCCACAGGTAGCATGTGAGGCTTGGTTGGGTCAGTGCTCCTGGGCAGCAGCACCAGGGAGCAGTGCTGTCTCTGCAGTTGTGTGTGGGCCAATATTGTATCACAGCCTCTCCAGCTGCTGATTGGCAGGGGGATTCCATCCTCCTGTGTATTTCTAGAGATTTCAGCATTTTTACTGCCAATATCCAAAGCCCACTGGATTTTTCTTTGGGAGGTGGGGGGACTGAGATGAATATAACAGGGAAGTATGTCTAGAAAACCAGATAGACCTCCTTAGTCTTCAGTCTGGCCTGTAGTTTCATACAAACCATGTTGTGAAAAGTCAATTATAATAATTTAGAAAACAGGCAAAAGAGCTTTTTCTCTACTTCCTGCTCATGTATAAGATCTCCTGGTTTCATAGCCAGTTCTCAGAATAGCTTACTACTTAGTTAATAAATTTGACCTAATGACCACATGTGGCAACTTTATGAATTATGTATCAGTCTCTGGGGTAGCAAACTGTGTGCTTTGGTTTTATTAAATCATTTCTGATTTGATTATCTTCATTAGATCATGCAGCAAGTTAATTTCTTTGGAATTTATTGTTCAGACTTTACAATTAAAAGATGCAAATCAAATTGTACAGTTCTCCTCTAGTCTTCATTATGATATCAGTGAGTTTCAGAACTCCAAATACTGTTTTACTACAGCTTTTTTATAATCTAAGAATAGAAGATCAATGTAATAGATGGATTATCAGAAGAAGCATATTTCCAGACTGAGGAACATTAGCAGCAACAGTGCATGATGGGCTTTTCTGTATTGCAACTGGCCAATTAGTAATGCAGTGATGGTTTTCTCAGATGCATAAATCACCCTTTCTTAGCAGCAATAGGACAACTTGCCTCAAGTAACAATATCAGGATCTTTTAAAAAAGCCAAAGTTGGGCAGTTCTGATGTACAGGGTTTGTTTTCAAAATCACCTGGGAGGTGATGTCTGAGGGTGGTGAGATATGAGTAGGAAATATCGACAGATATGTGGAGAGTGAAGGCTTTGTGTGGCTTTGATGTTCCCCATGCCCTGCAGAGCTCAGTTGTTCATGTTCTTGTTCAGTCCAAACAATCAGCCTAAATACTGCAGCTGAACCTGAGGACAAGGTGCATTTCTTATCTTCTCATAATTATGATGAGCTGCTGGCTGAGGTGCTGTGTCTAAGGCTGTATGGCTGGGAGATATAAAAAAAGGGAGAGCAAATCTCTTTTTGTGGTTGACTTGCTGTATTTCAATTTGGAGCTCTTTTAAACATGCGTATGGAATCATTCAAGCTCTCTAATCCAGGATTCTAAATAGCTCCTGCATATGCAACAATTCTGTTCCAAAAAAAACCATCAAAGATTAAATGATACATGGCCTGTTATTATATCAGTGCCTGAGGCTTTTCAGTATGCTGCAGCAGAGGGTTTCCTTTTCCTGAGTGTTTATTTAAAATAAAACTAATTTGGTCCATTCATAATTTCTTTATTTTATTAACTGAAAAATATATCAATTTCCTTGCAAGACTTTCATACTTTCATTTCTCTGTGTTCCTCATGCTCCTATCTGTGTGTTACCACACGGAGTTTCTTTGGATGTTTTTTTTGTTTTGTTTCAGGTTCATTTGTGAGCATGTATTCAGGTGTTAGAGGGTAAATGTCTTAGGCCTTTAGATTGTAGTTTAAATACATTTATATTGCTTGATTGCAGTAGAGCCCCATTCTTAGAGAACATTTCAGATCTCCTTGGAAAAGATGGATACATAATTTTCTTTGTATTCCTTGTTAAATACGTTCCATACAGTTCTCTTCAGAAATGTAAGAAATTGCCATTAATCAATTTTCTGGTGGTGAAATGATGCTTAGTCTATAAAAAAGATACCTGGTGTTGTTTTTTTCTGATTTTTACAGAGATAAAATTTGCTTCTGACCTTTCGATAGACATGTTTATGACTCAACAGTAAATATTACTGAGGAAGGCATTCCTCCTGGTCATTTTGAGGCAGTTTGATGAAAACCTTGATTTAGGACAAGAGTACAGGATTTTCTGGGTGATAAAGTAGTGGTTGCTGAGTAGAGAGACAAAATTTGTCACAAACCCTTAAATTAGGCAGAGATAAATGAAGATGGGACTTGTGTACTTTGAGAGTTGTCATTTCATTTAAATCTGTGGAGTTGCACCAGTAAGTGAAATCTATTCAAGATTCCTTCCTTGGATGCTGAAGTTTTTCCTGTTTTCTTCTGATTTATCATAGATGTACTCTTGGATGAAGATGATAAGTTTTATGCTCCATGTATTATTTTCTACTGTGCAGGCTAAAATATTACAATTCCTTCTTCAAAGAAAACAATATATTTGGATGAGAACTAATTACCTCTTTTTTTATTCCAAGTGACAAAAGCTAATATATCACACTTAGCCACTATAAGAACTCCATTTCAGTAAACTAATTAAACTAATCCTATCTC
This sequence comes from Euphonia xanthogaster, assembly GCA_034509185.1. NCBI lineage: Eukaryota > Metazoa > Chordata > Aves > Passeriformes > Fringillidae > Euphonia > Euphonia xanthogaster. The sequence continues at coordinate 4,142,909 of JAYDZK010000044.1, forward strand.
TACTCATTATTCTCAGTTCTGCTAAATATTTTAACAGCATAGATTTATTTCATTACATAAATTATATCATACTTAAAGAAAACAGTTTGCAAAATGGTGCATTTGCATTCCCAGGAGTTTATTTTGGGTTTTTGAATTCAGACTTCACATTTCAGTTAAAATAATATTATTTGCCTTATTTACAATGGTAATTTTTCATAATTGTTTCTAATTATGCAAAATGATGTATAACTTTAATTAAGTGCAAGTGCTTGGCATTCTTGTTAACTTAGATTAAACAGTGACAGTTCTCCTGCATATAGACAATACGATGTTAGAAAGTTGTGATGTTTCCTACAGTTCAAATCCTGTAATTTCATAACACTGTGGGAGATTGTTTCAATGAACCAATCACAGGGTAAAAAAAAAAAAAAATTAATTTAAAAATTGCTTTTTGATTGTTATTGGTTTTGATTGTTCTAAATAAAAAGATCATGTGCTTACTGGACGTATCTTAAGCTATATAATGCAAAAAAAAGTCTACCTCATTTTCTTCTACTTAAACTAGGAAACCAGGATATGTTGAACCCTAAGAATTTAACCAGCAGTGTTGCTGGGAGGCTGAAAGGAAGGGTGCATAAGTACCACTTCAGACTAAATTGCTTTCTACTTAAAGACATGTAATGTAATTAAAACAAGAACCTGTAAGCTTCCCAAATCTTTTAAGTTTAGTTTAGGTCTTGCACTTAATGTACCTGTTGCAGAGCTTTCCAAAATGCTCAAGAAAATGTAGATAAGAAGTGATGGATCAGAATGAATTTCCAATATGGAACTCATGTGAGCTGTATAGAAGATTCATAATTTCAGTGACTTTTTGATAAAGCACTTCTGTGACAGAAGTTGTTGCTCTCATATTAGGGACAGTTGGATGAGGTGACACAGACTTGTCTCAGCAGGTAAATGTGAAGTTTATTATACAGCACATTATTTTTATAGATTGTTCTGAGAAAGCTGGACCTGATTGGCCCTTAGTTAACACCTCTCACATCATTGGTTAATTAAGAACAACACTCTTCTTATAAACATGTTAAAAGTCAACAACAAGTTTAAAACACAAGTTGTAAAAATTAAAGATTATTTGAATTCTTTCTCTGAGTTTTCTCAAAACTCCCCAGAGTCATGCTTGGGAAAGTTTATCTGACTTTCTCTCTGACCAGACTGTCAGCAACCACAAGAGGAAATGGTGTTCCAGTCTTAATGCCAGTTTTTCTACTGTTATCTGAACTTGGTTTTCTGTCACTGTTACTGGCTTCTCATAGTGCTGAGAGGAGGTCAATCATGAGGATTTTAGGAAATTCACACAGAAAGGGAACTTATTTTGGGTAGCTCTAGCTGGAGATTCTGCATGATTTCTGTAAGCATGGAGGCAGTCAGACACCTGACAGGCAGTTTGTAAATTGTTTTATCCTGAGTGCTGTGCTCTCACTCATGAGAGCTCTCCTGCTCCTGTGCTTCCAAGTCCAGTCTGCCAGCTGGAATTAACAGAGCTGGAATTCATCTCCCAGCTACTAAGAAAGCAGCAATGCAGCTTTCCACAACACCTCACCCTGCTCTGCACCTTAGCTGCTCCTTGAATGCAGCAGTGTGAATTGCTTTCATATTTTGCTCATCAATAATCAAAACTTGTCATTCATTAAGTTTATACATACAGACTGTTGTTTTGGTCAGTTTTCATGTATTTGCCCCTAACTCATTACAAAAGACTAAAATAGTTTTGTTTCCATCATCTGTTCTGTTCCTTTTCTGACATAGACAAGAAAAGTAAATTGCTGTGTGGATCTTAAAATTTGAGTTTCTCTTTATTCACCTAATCTGCAAAGATGTTACCTACAAACAAGATTTAGATGAGGTTTATAGAGATTAGCATAATGCTGTAATCTGGTCATATTTATATGTTAAATGTTAAGTACACTGCAAACAGATTTTTGGATGCAAAAAACTATTAGAAAGAAAGAAGGAAGTTAAGCCTGTGGTATAATCTGCTTTATCCTTCTCTGATACATCTTTCTCCTTAACAGTTTGGAGAATATCAAGTAAAATTTTGAAGAAAGATAACTGCTTTAAATAACAGTTCTTAAATTGATTCTGAGTGCTGTAGGAACCATTTAGTCTTAGAAACTAGGATAAAAGACTAACTACTCATTTGAAGAATATCTAGATTCTAATAGTTAATAGAAGATTATAAACAGTATTTGTAACATTTTTATTTACTTTCTTAGAATAATAATTGTGATGAAGCTGTTCAGCAAGGGGAGAGCTGTAGCTTACAGAGCTTTTCTCCTCCCAGAGGACGCTTTGGTTTGAGCTCCATCAATAGTGATGGAATGCTGGCAGTGCTGATGCACACTGCCCCCTGTGCAGTAACCCTGCTCATAGAGGAGCTGTCAGAGCATGCAGCACACTGCAAAGCTTGAATGGGTCTGGGAACCAAACCAGGGGCCTCTGTGTGGCATTCTGGTCTGGGCAGACTTAGGAGTTCTCTGGTGTGTGAGGAAAAACCTGGGATACTGCTCGAGCCTTGGCAAGGGAAAGGTGACAGGACAGGGGGATGGCTTCAGACTGTCAGAGACCAGGGCCAGGTTAGATGTTAGGAGGAAGAGTTACAGGGCCTGCCTGGGGCTGCTCCACCCCTGGAAGTGTCCAAGGAGAGGTTGGACAGGGCTTGGAACAACCTGGGATAGTGGAAGGCGTCCCTGCCATGGCAGGGGTTGGAATGGGGTGAGCTTCAAGGTCCCTTCCTCCCCAGACCAATCTCAGGTGATTCTCTGAAGCTGTACGTGTTTAGAAAATGCCTGTGCCATTGTCCCCTGGCTTTCAGAGTTCATCCGGTGTTCTGGGTGTTACTGTGACTCTGTCTTGCTCATGAGCCAAGCTGCCGGGAGCAGAACGGAAGCTCCTTCTGCTGAAATCAGAATGGAAGGTACACAGAACTGGCTGAAAAGGTGGAGGTGAAAAATGCATGAGTAGAATTGGTAAGGGCTCCGAAGATGAGTAAAAAATGAAGTTTTCCTGAAGGTCAGGAGTCTCTGTTTGGGTGGATCTGAGAGTTCTTTGCTCACCTGAAGTGACTGGCAAGTAAAGGGGGTGGTGGGGAAGGCAATCTGCCTCATCAACACTAGAGGCAGGCAGAGAGAAAGGGACTTTCTACTGTGGAATATTTGATATCTGTCTTCCCAGTATCTTTATATACTGTTTATATATATTTTTCTCTTTATATATATTTTTCTCCATCATGCATTATGAAACCACATTGCTTAGCATTAGTAATCAGTATCAGTAAAATAAAATTTCAGTTGCTAGATATGATAATAACCAATAAAATTGGTTGTAGTCTTTAAAGTGTGCTGTGACTGAGTAAAATATGAGCTGTGTATGCAGCTTGCCTAGCTTGACATCAGGGTTGTGTTTCACTTGACAGATGTCTGTAATTACTGATATTTTTCATACTTTTGTGTATTTCATAAGTCATCTATAAGATCATGTAGTAAACATAGAGGGCAAATTTATCTGGTACTCTTAAATTTCACATTGCAGTGTTAAAATTTCTTGAAGTACCTTGTGCATACATATATATGTTTATGTCTATTTGTACAGAACTTATCAGTATAATTTTTGAAGTCTACAGAATACATGTGTATTTTACATTGCATATACACATACACACAGTTAGTTGAAAACAACTCTATGTGCATATGTAATGTAAAATACACATGTATTTTGTAGAATTCTTTACATTAAGCTTGCTCAGTGAGACTATTTCTGTTTATGTTAATTATTGTGTCAACCTATAAATCATTCTTATACCTAAGTTATTTTGAAATAAAAGGTGTTTTTACTTTTTTTTTTTGTTGCTTTCAGGCACATATTCTTTAAAAATGACTTTTCATTTTGCATTAGCTTGCATGCTTACAGTATTTACATTAATGGGCATGTAAGGAACATTGGTTAAACAGACTCATACATATCCTTCCTGAATAATGCAGTGAGCTAAATGTGTTTGAAAATTTTCGTGGTTTCATACTGGTAAATGAGAGGTATTTGTGGATCATGTTGCTCATATGTAAGCTATGCTTAATTATAAATTTATAGTAAATGTATCACTGTCAAAAGATGTGCAGGTAATTTCAGTATTTTATGGAGGTGCCAAAAATGTAATATTGTTGAGGTGATGAAAATCTCTGAATTTTTTTGAAAGAGTTGTTAGACCACAAACTCCATGTCAGTTTGGTCTTCAGTTCTAGTAGCATAATATTTTGGCAAGGGACAACATTTTACACAGTCCATAGACCAGGTCTTTCACTTTTGTGCTTACAGCTCACTTGAAGTTATTCCCCTTGAGGACCTGACCTCAAGTGCTAAATCTGCCACTTCTATCTTTTGCTAGGAGAAGAAGATGAGGGCAGTATAAGCCCATGCACTCACAGCAGCAGTTTCACATATTTGATGAGCTCACACTCAGAGACATCTCCATATCCTGTAGTGTTCAGCCAGGTGGACCAGGCATTACATAGTCCATAGTGAGTAAAGAGTCCTACATTATATTAAGCTCTCTCTCCTTACTTTCTAGAACTGGGATGAGTGGCTGGTGGTGTTGGGGTGGGGGTACAATATTAGGAAATCTTCCTCATTGATTAATCCAGCAACATGCTTTCTCTGTTTTGTTGTGTTCTTCTTCTCTCCTCCCATGTGTTTTGACAGTTTCACGCTGACGTGGCCACCTGACAAAGACACCTTGATAATAATATGCATTGTAGTCTGTTGTAAAATGGAAAAAAAAAAACCCAAAGCCTAAAGAAACTCCAGTGTATTCATTAAAAATAATTTGTTTTTAATTACTGCTGGCCATGATAATAGAGAGGTATTTAGAATGAAAATTAGCCCAAGTGAGCAGATATCTCTCCAGACATAACATTTGGGTATGAACAAAAGCTTAAAAGAATATTCTCCAACTATTTAAGCAGTCTTTGCATAGTGTAATCTCAGACCCTGATAGTAAAATGACAGCTATTTATTGTATTTATTTCTTGTTTCTAGTGTAATTCTTAAATTGTAGTACTTAAAATGTTGAAACCAAATATTGCTGACATTACTGAAAAAACCTCTGTAACAAATTTGGACATTTAAGAGCTGCTGGTTTTGTGTGAACAGGCAGTACAGCCTAATTTCAAATCTAGGTTATTTATCTGGAGGTTTTGTGCTTGACAGCCCACATTCCTTTGTGTCCAAGGTATTATTAAATCCTGTAATAGCTCCAAAGCAGCAAGGCAATGTTGTGGGTTCTCTATCCCAAACTCAAGCACACAACTAATGGGATATCCAAGACTTCCAGGTCTGTGTAGTGTCTCCTGTGAACCAGATGGTGCAGCTGGGAGATGACAGATGGACACCAAGTGGGATAGGTGCAGGGAGAGGCTGGAAGGGGGAAAAAACAGAGAGCTGATGGTGTTGGAAAAGAGCTGAGCATGGTTGGTGAAGCCAAGGAAATGCTGAGAAGTGGGTATTGCTCTTATCTGTGGCTGCTTGGCAGAAGAGGACAGGATGTGCATGGCCTTTTTAGCTAAAGAGGTACGTGCTGGCCATAATAATTTACAGAGACATGTAAAAGAACCTTTAAATAGTCACATCAGGGAGTTCCTGCAACAGGATTCCAGTTTGAGCTTGGGCCAGGGGAGGTCAAGCACTTATCAAATTTTGAGAAGGAGTTTCTACCCTTAAGAAAAATTACATCATGTGGCTTCCTAGCAGGTGACTCAACTCCCTGACTCAGGAGTTATCTTCTAGCTCTGCTTTCTTTCCAAGAAAAGTCCAAGTCACAGATGCTCTGGCATTCTCAACTGCCAAAATCCCTGTGGCTGATAGGATTAACCAGCTAAATTTGTCCATGAAAAATAAGAAATCTGTGTTTTTTCAGCAACATTCAGTAATTCACATGCTACTACTATGTTTGGTGATGGTGCTGCTTTTCCTAAACCTTGTGTTTTCTGGGGTTCTGTTAAATTTATGTGAGAAAGGAATTATAGTTTGTATACTATTAAAAAAAAAAGTGCCTATTGCTTGAAGTTACCTATTTTCAGGGGAAGGTTTATTGGAAATGCAGCTCACACAATGTATGATGAGGCAGAAAAAAATAACAGAAATGACCTCAGTGCATGCAGCCCATGTGCTTGCCATTTTTCCACTTTCTTATGCATTTATGGACAATTGAACTTAGAAAGTGTGCAGCAAATAGGCAGTTTCCTCATCTTTCTGTGCATGTTGTCCAATTTGTATATTTTTAAAATTATTAATAGTAAGTGCGGGGATAGAAAAAAAATTATATGTTTTGAAATGATACTAAATGTCAGAAGTAGTAACTGCCCTGTGGCTCAAGACAGTTCTGGTGCTTGCAGAATCAACTCCTTAATTACATTTTTCACTTATAAAGTCTGACTCATAATTTACTTCTGCTATTTTGTGCAAAACTTAATTTCAGAGGTAAAATCTCAGCGAAGGGCAACCTCAGTGCTGCTTTTTTCAGTGGAGTTCAAGTTTGTACAGCTGTGTGTTTGTCCTTTAATGCATGCATCAGTGAAATAATAGTTTGCAAAGATTAACAGTAGCACAGTACCTGCACTAAAAATGAAACAACTTTAGGCCAAATGGATCTCTTAGGGTTGTGTGCATGTAGGCATTGTCATTACTGCCATGGGAAATCAATTAGGAGAAGATCCAGCTTCGTTCTGCTCCATCTTCAAGGTTCTGTGGCACCACATCTGCTAATATTCCTTCACTGGAAACTTTCCAGTGAGTAAGAACTCTGGGACTTTGCATTGTGTGATTATGTATTTACAAACTTGTGAGTTTGATATTGAGAGTGCCTAAAGTTTCTCTTTCATGCCAGCTCCTCTCCCAATCTCGTTTTACATATAGCTGTCTATAACTGTTGCTGTTCCAGCTGCATTTACTTATTCCTTCTCATATATTCTCTTTATATTTTTATTGAGGGTTGTCAGTAAACCAAAAAGAAAATTGTCCTTTCTAGGTTAGGTAGCAGTACTTTTCTTCCACCTGTTTCATCAGATTTAAAACTTTCATGACACTCTTAAATAATCATTATATTTTCTTGTTTTGCCTTTTTGAGCATTTATTTGTGTTAGCAATCAGCTAAATAAGCATTTTAAACTTTCCCCCAAATGACAGTGCCTGTGTGTACCTTGATGATTGATATGAGCATAGAAATTCTATCCATGTTTTCATTATTATATCTGGATAGAGGGTTATTTTAGAAGTGAGGTGAGGAGCCATTTGCAGTATGCATGTATCAATATTTATGTAGGCATACAAACAAAAGGTTGAAATACAGGCAGGAGAATATGCAAGGAATAATTTTTGCTCTCTTTCTGGCCTTTTTCAATAAAACATGCTGGTGCTTGGATGATTCTGTGATATCAGTTCATTTAACCACTTTAGTCACTTAATTTAAAAAGGATGAAAGGATGAGTAGTAGGGAAAGATTAAAAAAAAAACCAACAAAAAATTAGAATTAGTAGCAAGCAGTTTGCTCTGTGGTTATCCTAGCTGAATGTTACATGCTGATAGAACACAACACCATGGACAAGAAATAGTCTTGACTATTTTGCTCACTTCCTGCCTTCCTGCAGCTGTTTCTTTCTGGAGGAAATACTCTGCCAGCCAGGTCCTTACAGTGTCACCTTTTGAACCATTGTGCCTGGGTGCTCTTTTTGCAGCTCAGGGCAGTTGCAGTCTGGTTACACGTGGAGTAATTCACATTTCTGGATGTTAGCAGCATTTAATTGAGTACTATTGGGTTTCTGCATAAATATGTGTGAAATGATTGTTCATTTCTGATCCCAACCTCTTGATTTATCAACTTTCCCTTGGGCAGTCTTGCTGAATTGGCCGTGTTGTGCAGCAGCCAAGCGAGCATTTAAGATTTTCATTGTTAAGCTCAGTTCAAGAACAAATTCAGATTTTAGTAAATGGCTTTTTGAATAAATAAGCATAGGAGATTATCCTCTGTGATACCACTTCTTTTTTCTTTTTTTTTTGATAGAAAAGGCTGCTCAGGCCATTCAGGTTTTTTTTTTTTTTTTATAACAACATGAGACACATTAAAGTAGAATGAAGTAATCTCTCATAGCAGAGGAGCAGAATGACCTTTTAGCCATATAAAGTTTGATCAGGTGCCTGGATTACCACATGAATAGAAATAAAGCTGGGTTGGTCTGGCATCTCTGGAGAGCTGTTTAAGAACACACCAAGTGGTCAGTGAAATGCCTGGTGCAGAAAGAGTTGAATATCACACATGACAGATGTTGGACACCTTTCTGGTGCTAGTGGAACTGCCATGTGTAGTAGAAATTAATTTTTAAAGGGATTTATAACATGTAGTTGTGATTCAGAAGTAAGAATGTGAGGATTACAAAGAATCTCAGAAAAGAAGGTGCAATTAATTTTAAATCCACTGGAACTCCACTAAGACAACCATTCTGTGTAGGATCACACAGCAGCTTGCAGCATGACAGTGCCTCTTTCTTATACCGACTTAATTTACTATTATTGCATGAAAAAATAATATGTTGATGTTTCTATCAAATGCCCTTTCGTCTCCAACTGCAACTTTTTCTTTACCAGTGCCTCTGGCAATCCATAATTTCTTTCAGATAAATCTGATAGTGAATTTAAAAACTATTAGCTATAAATTCTCATGCTGTCATTAATTGTGTTGTCTAATTGAAGAATCAAATATTGGGGAACTCAAAAATGGCACTACAGTTGTAATCACTTCTGTAATGCTTTTAAATTCAGTGCAAACTAAATGATTACTCACTGAAAATATTAGTACAGAGAAAACACAGCGTGGGCAAATGTTATGCTGCTTTCCCTGAAGTATTCAGGTGACCTTATTATCAACCAACATGAAAAACTGCTGTTGGGAAAGGAAGGTCATTCAGACATCAAGGAAAGATCAGTCCTTGTCCTTTGCCATAGAGACTCCCAAGTATATATCAGCTGCTCTAGAGAGGAATCCCACAACTGATTTGCTGTGATATGTAGATAAAATCCTTGTTGATTTTCATTGCTGGCGATAGAAATAATTAGGTGGTTACACAGTAAGGTTTAATCAAAGCCGTTTTTGCAAAGCACAGGCCATAAAGCCTGATTTGTCAACAAAACCTATTTGCTTATTAATAGGGAATTTCACCTGTTCATCAACGTGTTGGAATATTCCTATATCAGTAGAGCTGCAGATAGAAAATGAAGCTGTTTATTGATCAGAACTGATTTTGTCCCTGGAGTCCGTGCCCTAACTGTAAAGTACAAGTGCTGACTGCCACACTCTGCTGATTGCAGATTTTTTTGACAGCCAAGACCTGACTCTTCCCTAATCCCTGTAGCTGCATTGTAGGAATTACAAAGCTTATGTGACAGACCTGTTCTGTATTCCAAGAACTGCAACACACCTGTCATCAGATAGAAGCAAGAATGCCCAAGTCATCACTTTACTTGGGAAGCAGAACAGATGATTGAAATTATTTCTTACTACTAACTAATTCCCCTTTTAGCAGAGATAAGCTGCTTTGTTCAGCTGTAAATGAAACATTAGGGTATTAGCTGTCAAGGCAGAAGTATTGGAGGAGCTAAGATTTTATCAGCAGTAGTAACATTCTGGGCAATAAATTGTTTTGTTGGGCAGAATACTATTCTCCAGAGGTACAGAGAAACAAAGCTCATTAAGGTAAATGCTTAAAGCACTGCAAAAAAGCAAAGACAAAGGCTTATTACCTTTGTTTTGGGGATAGATAAAACATTTGCACTTTTTCATCTCTGTGTAGCAGTGAAGAATTATGTGGTACTGTTATTAAAAAGATGCATTTGTAGGCTTGTAGAATGCTTTCTGAATATATCCAAGGGACAAATAGATTCCTGAAATATCAACAGAGAGCTGTAGTAAGTGATGGCTTTTTGGAAATTGTTTTGTTTCCCTCTGGGTAAAATTAGGTATCTGCACATTGTCCTGTACTTAGCATTCATCAGATTAATAGACTTGCATTATTAAATGAATGTTTGAAATGGAGAAGCAGAAATGTTGGAGTTGTACAAAATATTTTAATCAGTATATGTACCTAAATTAAATTCATATGGTTTATGGCATGAAGCATTAGGATGATGGGAGGAGAGGAGCTCTTGATGGTAGGGACTGCAGTTCAAGAAAAATATTTGGAATATTAGGAAGGAATTCGAGCTCTGTAAACCAAGGATGGACATAAACTTGCTATCAGAAACAGTTAAAGAGAATAGAAGAAAAATAGGTCGAAGGAATCTCTGTTCATGAGCTAAAAAGCCTGCAAGTAGCCAGAGGCAGACACTGTTTTCCATCATTACTTGTTTGAAGCAGCATTTTAGAAAACTGTAAAATAGAAGTTTCATACATGACACAAAGAACAAAGACGTGTAGCTGCAAAATTGCATGGAAGATTCTGTTAATAGCTGACATAAATGTCTTCAGAATTTTCTCTGTGCAACATGGAGGATTTGGCAACACTGAGGAGAGCTTTGCAGTCCATCCTGCTACCTACAAAGGAGTCAAGAAAAGATGCTTTAGGAAGAACTGAGTAAAAATTAGAAGACATCTGACCAAAGCAAGGGTTATTTTTTAATGGCTTTCTGTAGACAGGAAATCCTACACAGATAAAAACCAAAATTCTGAATTCTTCCCGTTGGTTTTATGTATTATAGAAATACATATTCTAGTTAGATATATATATTATATCTTATATATATATATATATATATATACACATATTATATATATGTATTATTGATATTATTCTATTATATATAGACCCAGTGTTGTTTCAATATGGCTGTCACTGGGTCATTGTCCAGTGATGGACAAATATTCAGAATCAGTTTTCCTTCTCTGTGATATAGATAGGTCAGCCCACCAGAATAATCTGCTTGATTTTGAGGGGATAAGTACAATTAGAGTCAGCTTTTTATTGGCTAAGACTGGAATTAATGAAGTTGTTCTTTCCTCGTTTGGAGTAATTGAGCCCATTTGACCAAGTGTTAAGGTTTGGGAGGGAGGATTCAGTGATGCTTTAATTTACTGCCTTATATTGTTAGTTATAAAGAGCATTCATACTTTATGCAAGTGCTTTATATGCACCCACCGACTGTAAAGGAAGATAAACTTGATTTTAAGATTCAGATTTGATCTGAAGAGTTTCCATTTGTAGACCATGACCCTGCTGTGTGCAGGCCTGTCCCTTGTTTGGTCCCAGTGTCACTGGGAGCAGCAGGCACCTTTAGGCTCCTGTTTTACTCCAAGTGCTGCCTCAAATCCAGCCCAGCCTGCCTGGATGGCAGCCCCTGCTGAAGATTTATAATCTGGAAATGCTGCCCGGGCAGAACTCTTGTACACTTGCTGAAGTTGAATGGGATCATGAGAAGTTCCAAAGGTAAACTCAGAAGACCAAAATATCCCCTCAAAATATCAGGGCTTCTTGCTTCTAATAAAGTCTTTACTCTGCTTTCTTTCTCTTTGGGGAAATCTGTTTCCTTAGGTGTCTCAGGAGATGAATGCCAGGTTTTACACACAAGAGCTTTATTTTACATGATGCATCTTTCAGAACAACCAATCAGTCTGCAGCAATTTAAGTAATATTTGCAATTGTTGATTTCAACCTATACTTTTTTTTCCTTTACTTGTGAAATAGGATTAATAGAATGTACTGCATAAGTGTAGTAGGCTATTGCTGGTTTTATTAAAATAAGACTGAAATATTTTGCATTATGAACTCATCCTCAGGGTACTGTCTTATAGTTATCTATAAGCTTAAAACCCCCAGATTTTCAACTGCAGTGATCAGCAAATGAATGAGAACTGGACTTTGATCTTCTAAAATGCCTGGGTTGGCTTTGGGGTGCTGGAGATCACAACACCCCCCTGTGAATTCATCCCAGCTGAGCTGTGTAAACATCAAGTGTTAACAGGAGAGCACCTTGAAGAATCCATAGGGATCAGACCCAGTCATTTGCATTAGTTGAACAGGGTGACATTTTTGTACTTTATAACCCATTTTTCCTAAGCAGCTGCTTTTCAGAGTCTGTACCAGAATGGAAAAGGGCTGTTGGGAAGATGAGTTCATAGAGCTCTTGTGCAGAGGCCGATCAGGAGCTGGTTACTTGAAGTACTTTAAGGGATTTGGGTATGGAGGATATCAGTTATGGTTACATGCTGTCATTTTATATTAACAGAAAGATCAACCTAGACAAAAACCATAGTCCTGATTCCAAAAGATAAGGTGGAAAGGTCTACTCTAATTTTTAATTGGTATTTTAAAGTAATTTTAATCATGTTTTCATTTTGTTTCAAAGCATAATTTTTGTTTTAAATACACACTTATTTTCAGTAATCATGGACAATTACTGAAATATTCAGAGACCTGGAATAATTTGTGTATTTACAAGTGGCTTGTTTTTATATAAAATTTTGTTAAGCTTTGGGAATGTTACTGCCATGAATCACCAGGAGAGGAAAAAAAAAAAAAAACAAAAACCAAGGACGGGGGGAAAACAAACAAACAAACAAAAAACCCCACCAAACCAGAACAAAAAGTTGAAATATTTCTTTGTTCTTATCTACTTTAGGAGCTCATGAAGAAGCTTGAAAGTGGATAGAGCTCTGAAAAAATACCAAAGTTTGTTGTTGTTGTTAAAGTGGAAGAGAAGTTTTCTGCAGTGCATCAGAAATGTCAGGCTAACAGGGTACAAGGTGTGATCTGAGAGAAACCTCACCAGGCTCCCTTTGTACTGACAGGTCTCACCCAAAGCCAGCCTTCCCTTACTGTGTCACTATGACTTTATGCAAGATCAGGGATTCTGTCTTCTCTCAGCTTTGTTACAGCCAGCACAAACCCCCCTGCTCCGTGTGTTTATTGGCTGGAACACCGACTGGGGCTAATTTGTCCTGAGTAACCCAACCACTTAGTCCAGCTCTAATCCATGTGGTTAAATTAAAAAACAAAACAAAACAAAACAAAAAAGTCTGTTTTGGATGTTTGTGAAATGGGAATCAGAAACATAAGAAGCCAAACAGATCTCGTGTACAGATCTATCCTGGCCACATAGCAGTACCTTTAATTTACAATTTCTGCTGCTGTGCTGGTTTTTGACATTGCTCTGAATCAGTTAAAACCAGAGTCAGTGCAGAGTTGTGACACTTGGCTGTGCTGGAAAGGGTTGTGGTACAAGACTAGAATTTTCTGTTTAGGACATCAGTGCAGTTGTCTTTCGTTTCAGCAGCAAGAAAAGGAGAGATAAAAGGAAAATTAGACATTTGTCAGAAAACTTGTGCAAGTGGCAGAGACTGTCACGGTCTCTACACCAGTCAGTGGACAGTTTGGGTTGTAATTTGTGAAATTGCTTACTGCAATATTTACTGGTGACATGCTGAGTGTTTTATACCCCCTGACCCCCATGTTTTCATCTGTGTAATGTTATTTTTTCATGTCAACCCTTTGCCTTAACTGCCTGGGTGTGGATCTCACAGCAGCAGCTGGGGTTACTGAAGGAAGCAGGAGTGATACTTAGCTGAGAAATCCTACTTTGGCTGCTGCTGGGCCCAGGAATTGCAGATTGTTCCTGGATCCTGCAGGTTTGATACTCTGGGGTGTAGTGTAACCCATTAGCTGATTTTCCATGCCTTGAAAGGATTTTTTCAAGTCCTCTCTAGTCCTCTGTGTTCCTTATTCATTTGGATTCTTTGCATGATTTTCATTGCAATGAAAAACTCATTGTTTTTCCTGTGTCAGTGGTTTATTTTTTCATGTGTACTGTGGTTTAGAGTCCTCACTTGGCTAGCCAGGAGAGAGAATAATGGAGAAGTAGTACTGAAAAACACCGTGAGGTTGTTCTGTTCATATGGCTTCTGGATAAATCCCTGAATTACTGTATTGAAGTTGCTTCAAATTTTACAGTCTTTGCTGACAGGAAAACCAGGAGAATCTATCAGCAGTGCACAGTGGATGGGCCACATTCCTCAAATAATCCAGTCAATTAAAAATTGATTTTTGTTCTAGGCAGCATGGTGGTAATGTAGTGGGGAGACAGTGTATGCATTACCAACAGAGCTCACATCAGTTAAGTGATATTTAGGTGATCTTCTGTCATGGGAGAAAGCAGTGCAGTTGATGATCTTTGCTACTGAAGAAGCTAAATTGAAGTGTCAGATACCAGAATTGCATTTTATTTCTAATATGTTGGCCTGCCAGCCTGGGAGAAGCTATGTGAAGTCTGCGAATACAAAGGGACAAAAGTGCTAAATCGAGCAGAGACTGAATGGTTTGGGGAAGATACCATAACGTGCCTTTTAGGGCCTTTAAATGCATTTAAAGGAATTCGATCTCGTACTTGAGTTGCCGGACCTTTTGTCTGCTAACTTGCTCCCTTTTTCTGGCAGCAGCTGTAAAGTAAATGAAGGCTGTGCATGATCTAAATTGCAACAGTCTTGTTTATTATTTTTTTAATACCCCTTAAATTAGTTGAAGTGAGAACAAAAAAAAAAAAAAACAAGGCCCAAACCTATTAATTGAACAATGTATTTCCCTTGGATGTGCACACCTCTGAGCTGCAGCATTTAAAGAGGCATCTCTCTGCAATCAGAAATGTGGGAATGTGCAGTTATGAAGATTGGGCTCTGCCTTCAGCACACACTGTGAGTCTGCACGATGAGGCCCAAAGCTGAAATCACTCTGCCCTTGTCTTGAGTCATTAAAGCATCTCTTGCTGAAGACAGCTTTGCAAATTTTCCAGCAGAATAGAAAACATGCAGGAAGTTTTACTTCAGGTTCTTAGTAACCACAGGATGCTGAAATCACATCTGCTCTTGGTTATGCAACATCACAACTTGATACTAAATGTGTAACTTGGATTTATTTTTTAAATTTTTTTTACATGATACAGGCTTTTCTCTTCCTTTTCTTGCAAAAGCATTTTAGGATGTCCTGGTGCATCTGTGCTTCACCTAAAAGGTGGCTGCATTTCAGTGGCAGGTTAAGTGATCTCTACACTCTTCTCCAGACTTCTTGGAAATTCAATTCCTTAATTACTTCCAAGTGCTTTATAGTGCTCAGGTGAAAGGCTTGGAGAAATTGAAAGCAGGCTTGTTCTTTACAGTTTAGGTCCTAATTTGAGGTTTAGGTCCTAATTTTTAAATGGATAGTGTTAGTTCTATGTTTAAATGCTTTTTTAAATCTGAAGCCTTTGTCAAGGTGATATTTTAGTAACATTGACACTCACCTCATCTTGGCTTAGCTTTCAACCTGCAGCATTGTATCTGTTGTGAAATGAATGAATCAGGGGCAGGCTGGAAGGATGGGCAGTGATCTGTGAGGTATTCCACATCTGTAGAGTAATCCCATGCTCTCTTTCTGAACATTGCCTGACAAAAATGTTTGACATCTCACAGCCAATTTGCAAAGGAGATGGTGCATTTCCAAACATCAGAATCTAAAATTGTTTTCAATAGAAGGGATTGGTACCAAAAGAAATTGGCCGTCAGTACAATTCTTTGTAAGCATCATGTTTAATTTTAACCTAGGTTTTATTAAGGTGAAAGCCTTCCATAAAAGATAATTTCACCTGTGTCAGTAGATTTCTTCATTAATTTATTACTAGGCTGTATAAAGAGAAAATAAATCACAAATTCTCATTAAATGTTATTCTAGGGCTGAAATGCTGCTGGCTTTTAGTGCTTTGATAGGGGAACAAAGATAAAGAAAAACAAGAAATATGCTTCTGGGCCTCAGAACTCTTCAGCATGATTTGAATACAAGTGGCTGCCTGTGATAAGTACATTGGGCTCCCTTCTGTTAATTACAGTATTTCTAACGAGACTAATTTGACAGCCCCTGTGTCATATTATGCTGAATACTCCCTGCACTATCACTTGGAGGAGAAGCCTCCTTCCCACCATGTCAATAATTTTTGATGGATTATAATTTCAGAGGGTCTGTGCCACAAGCAGATACTTGTTCTGTGCTCAGTGGGAATGACTTCTGTCTGTTAATGTCTAAATGGACAAACTCTTCCCAGGCAGTGACAGAGAAAGTACAAAATGCCTTCAGACACTTAAAATGTCTTTTTAAACCATGTGCCTTATTTCATTGTATTTTTTTGTGTAGAGATGACAGTTTCCTCAATTTGTTGCTGTGAGTGACAGTTAACTTATTGTAAATGTGAAAGCTTTTATTTTCTCTGGGTTGCATTAAGTAAAAAGCATGTTTAAATTTTATTTATTGTTCTTTTTTCCTTATAATAGTGCAATACAAGCTGGCTACTAATCTCCAGATCAAAGCTAGGTATTGTAATGATTGTAATATGTAATTTGATATTATAAAAATAACCACTGATGTTTTGTGAAACCCAAGGAACTGTTTCCTCTTAACTTGAAGTTTGTATTTTGTGAACAGTTTAAGTAACTTCTTCAGAAGCATTTAGACAAAAAAATCCAAGAGTTGCTGTAACTTTTCTTTTACAATATTATTGTAGTTTTATCCAAACTCCACCAGGTGTTGCCAAAGAACATACAGCCAAGGCAAAGTTTACAGCTGAAGTGGAAGTTGCTCAGAACAAGTGTGTACCTTTTCATGAACACAGGCATTAAAAGCCTTTTCTGAAGCAGAAACACCTTCCCTACAGATTTAAGATCATTCCTCCTTTTTTTGTACCTAAACATCCGGAATCAAACTATTTGGTACAGAGTTGCATTGTTGATCTGGGTATTGCATTCTTAAAATCTGATTTTTCTTATGAAAGGAAGATATTCTCTCACAGGCTATAGGTGAATATTAGGCTGGTTTAACCATTCATTGCAGGCTACTGTAAATATTCCACTATGTTGCTGTTTTAATTTTTGGTGATGGGGTGTCCTTTTAGTGACATGTTCAAATTAATAATTTTTGTGTCTTTGGATTTGGGATTTTTTTTATTCCAATAAGCCAAGTTCCTACAGACACTCTATTCCTACCACCTTTGGTAAAGATATTTCTTTCCTTTGTTTGCTTTTTGTCTTGCTGAGTCAGGAGTTTTGCAGATCACAAATCAGTTCTGTTTCAGGGTTTGTCTCACTCTGGGAAGAAAATGTGCTTCCAAAAGCCAAGGTTTGCTCGAGGTAATAAGAGCCCCAAACTTGTGGCTGCTCACAGGAGTGCAGTGCAGAATGATCAGGCAAGCAGCGCTCGGTGGCAGCAGGAGCCGGTCCCGAGCCTTGGCACGGAGCAGTTTCCATCCTGCCTCCCTGGTGAGTCCAGCCATTGTGCTCATGGTGTGAAAAGCAATGTGCATTTTAATTGCTGCTCTTGTGTCTGAACTCCTGCTCGAGTATTGCTATGGTTTAAGTGAAAAAGGCTGGATTGTGAACAGTACTGGTTGCCAGAAAAGGTGCAACCAGCTTGTGATGGTGATGCAAAAAATCTGTGTTAGGTACTGCACTGAGGCAGGAACTGGAGGGAATCACCTCTAGCAGGTAATTGGGAATCTCTAGAATGGCAGCTTTACATTCTAGAAATGCTGTGATGTTTTATTTTGTGCTTTAATTAAAGGTTTCACTTTATTGTTGTGCAGAAATGTGTTCTGTTTGAATGTTTATTGAATGTTCAGTAGCAAGGAGGAAACCAGGATTCTTTGGGGTAGTCTGGCATAATCAGTGTGGGCTGCAAAGGTAAAGGTGGTTAAGGAAGAAGGAAGGAAAAACCTAAAATGTTGCAGCTACTTGAAGCAGAAACATGTTCCAAAATGTGACTGTAGCTAAGACTGCACAAAGAAACTCGTTGCTTGCAAGAAATCCAGGGCAGTGACTTCACCTGGTGGTATTTAATTCATTATTTATTGAGCATTATGTTTGCTTTTGCTTGGGATGTGCTCTCCCTCCTTCCACCCAGAAGGGCCAACTAATGATTTGAATATAGAATATTTTAATTACTTTAGATCTCAGTGGATGTTTGTGTGTAGGTAATTTGCTCCCTTTCATAACCATGTGAGTACAGTAAATAACTCAATATTTCTGTAGCTTTCCTGGGATCCCATTTTATCCCCATCCCAATGCACTTGACAAAGAGGGTGCAAAGGAACTAGAGGAAATTTAAATTCCCCTACAGAGGTGAGATTGGATCACTGTTTAAGCTGGTAGGTGTAATACAGATGCTGTGATCAGGTGCTGAGAGCCAAAATCCTTACAGCCCTCGTGCCACTCTGAGCAAAGGTACTGGAGATTGAGCCCTTCTCTGATGTGCTCTTATCAGTTTGAGTATAATGTAAACCCTGTTACAGCAGCTTTGTCCGATCTGCCTGTAGCTTTGTTCTCAACCTTTCACAAGCAGTTCACTGAAGCAGAAAGAACCCTGTGAATTGATATTATAAACCTGCATGGTTGCTTTATTCATTGTTGGAGAAACAGAATATAACAGAAGTATTTATTTTAGTGGATTGAGGAGCCTTTTTTTTTCCCCTATCAACATGAGCAGAGGAAAAATGTTCTAAATGCAAAAGAGGAAAAGCTAATGCCGTAATCATATCCATACCCACTCAGAGCACAATCCCATTCAAAGATAATGCAGAACACCATATGTTGAAATTATTTTACACATTCAAAGCGATTTTTAAAATCCCAAAGTGTTGTTATTTCCTGCTGATGTAGAAAAAATATCAGGTGACACTTTTATAATCAGGAAATAATAGTCCTGTGAAAGAAAAGCTTCTCATAATGCACTTAGTCTTCCCAGACAACTGTATTTTTCTAAGCACCACCTACCTGCTCTCTTTGGGGCTGAGATGAGCCTTGGCAATTCAAGATTGCATTGTATTCACTTTCTTGCTGGTGGGCATTTCTTACTGAAGTTCAAGAGTGTGAAATTTCTCTTTAGTCTCACTGCTTTGATATGGTATTTGCCTAATAATCAAACAAATTAAAGTGTGGAAAAAAATTGATAAAACTGCAATATCTTAAAATGAAGAGGCTGAAACAGTAAATTGAGTGTCTTGTAATAATGCTGCAGTGCCATGTTGACCCTTATTCTTGAAAATCAGTTTTTATGTTGTGCATCAGAAAGATGTGCACTATTTGAACTTTTCAAGTGTCATGTAATCTAAAAATTCAGGCATTATACGTGAAGATCTTCGGCAGAGTTTTAATTAACATTTGTGAATTATGCAGATATGGAAGCCCAGCTCTAATGGTAGATGTTTGTATAGGCTATCAATGACTTTCTGCTACTTAAGACACATCTTCTGTCGTGTGGAACACTTACAAAGAGAGTTCCATTATAACTCAAGAGTTTTTTAAATGGAGGGCACTTTAAGATGAGAGTTATTTAAGATAGAAATATTTTTGTGTCCTGCTCTTTAAATTTCAGTGCTCCTTTAGCTGTAGTGTAAGGAGTTTCACACTGAGGCAGAAATCAGAATAAGTTTGGGTGAATACAAAGCAAAGTCTGACAAATTTTATAATGTGATTTAATAGGTGTGTGTGACTCATGGTGTGAAAAGTGAAAGCTTGTTTTGTTTTTCTTTCTTTTTTAATTTTCCCTTCGGGGGGGCATAGTAAGAAAGGACATTTTCTTTCTCTTAATTTCACATGTTTCAACCATTTTCGAGTGGCAGGAATGCTCCTGATTTTCCATATATATCGGTTTTTCTCTTTACATAGCAAATACTTGTGTGATCTTTCATGGGATGAGTGGTGCTGTTGATCCTTGGTAAAGGGCTTGGGGGTTTCAGGGAGTCTTGAAACAGTTGGCAGTTTTATAGTGGGTAACACACAGTCAAGTGTGAATCTTGAATGGGCATTATTTGCTTCATTCTCACTTCCGATTCCAGCTACCTAAATCTGACAGCTGGAAATGCAGTAAAATGTAAAGAGGAATAAATTGAGCTATTTTTGTAGGTTGCTATTTTCTTTCTATGTCCCCACACCTCTCATCAATCCTGATGTTTGTCCATTGACCACGAGAGCTTGCATCTCTAGGTTATGAAAACATACCTGTTTGCATTAGCAAGATGAATGCCTAACTGATTGAGTAGCCAGGTCATCTCTCTGATCACAGTAAATATTTGCATTGATTAGAAGGTAAAACAAGGCCTGTTTGTGAGGCTAGGGAGTTGTATTGGTGCTGCTTGTCTTTTCTCAAGGTGCTGCTTTTTTTTTCCCCCTGTTTTACATGGTTTTCATTATTATACTTTTTTCCTTCCACAATAAACCTCAAACATTTCTGAATGGTTTATGGAAAAATAAGGTGTATATGTAGTGTTATGTTTTCACATTTATGTATCTCTGTCTTCTAAAGTTTGTGGAATTCCTTGCAGATCTCTTTTTGTATTAAATTTTCAGTCTGAAAAAATTCCTCCCATTTTGTACTCTATAGGACTGTAATATCTGTCCAATGATGAGCTGCATCCAACATTTTGTTAACTGCAATGGGAAGTGACAGACTGACTAAAAGAAAACGTCCGTGTCAAGGAAACAGATATTACTTGTTTCTCACAGATTACTGAAAGCCTGGACACTGAAGACTCTGAGATTGCAGATGCACTAAGGTTTCATATTGATCCATGTTAGCCTAATTTGATCAGAAGAGTGACTTCTGTATTGTGTTATTTTCTTCTCTAGTATTTGATTGAGATGGTCAAACACTGAGAATATTGTGCAGAAAAAGGAGGGATTGGAAAGGAGAGACATTCAAAAAAATAATAGATTTGTTAGATAAATGCCATTTGCATTGATTTTCACTGGGGATATATATGTCTTTTGATGGCAGCTGTCTTCAAAATAATAGCATAATAGATAATACTCTGCTACATAAGTTTGTATTTTTATTACTTCTTTCAATGGTATTTGTAGAATAATTTAATCATCGAAGTTGGTCAGTACCTGCCCACTCAGCAAAGATAGTTTTCTTTATTGTATTGTCAGTGGCTTTTTTGGCAGAGTAGAAGGAAGCCATAGTTGTTATGCAAGAATAGGAAATTGCAGAGAGACATAATTCTCTCTCCCAGGATTTTTCCTGGGGAAGGCAGTGAGGACTTCAGAGACGAAATAAAAACAATTCTCATCTTGATTCACTGCTCCTATTGTTTTGCACGTGTGGAATGTGTTATGGAGATTGTTTACCTGAAGTGATTTGTTAATTGGACACTGGTGAAAGTTGTTTTGAGTGATTTGCCAATCACTCAAAGCTGTGTCCTGGCTGTCTCTGTCTCGGGTTTTTCTTTAGTATTCTTTAGTATAGTATCCTTTTAGCATGTAATTTGCTATAGTATTAGTGTCATGTAGTATAGCTGAATAAAGCATTTGTTCAGCCTTTCTGAATCATGGAGTCAGACCCCATTATTCCCTGCACTGGGGCTCCTGGCATCCATAGGATGGTGCCTCAGATGCTCCTGCTCAGGGAGCAGGCATGGCAGGTGCTTCTGACTGATCTGCTCTTCTCCAGGTCCTTCACCCCCACCCCTGGAGACACGGAGCTAATCAGCTCATTGGAATCCCTCTCCCAATTCCCCCAGGTTATCCTGAGGAGCTGTGCCCTGCTCTCCCTTTCCACAGTCCTAGCAGGGAGCCTACATTTTATCCAGTTGCCCCTCTAGGGACACGCAGCTTGCTTAAGGTGAAAAAGTCCAGTGGGATTTTGCTTGCCACTCTCGTGTAAAGGAAACACATGATCTGAAAATTACATTGTCTAAAAGTTTAATATTAAGACATGAGAAGCCATTAGCTTGTTGTCATTCCCTGGCAAAGATCCTAATTTTGGTACCAAACTTAGTACTGGATGTCTTCTGTCCAGTCAAATAAAAATAGCACTAAAAAGCATCCATTTTGTACAGACTGAAAAAAGACTGGTTGGACAGTAACATGGTAGAAGCCTCAGTGAGACAGGGTAGTTATCACATGGTGTCATCATCATTTGCAGAGCAGTTATTAGTTTTATTTTTCCTTGCAGTTATGGCTCAGGACAGGGAAAATGTGGTATATTGCTTTCTTTTTTCTATTTTTACTCAGGAGATTGCATGCTTTGTCAAGAGTGCATTTGTTAGTCTCAGTGTCATATTTATATTAACGACATAACAGAATCCTACTGCACTATCAATTGCTTTTCATTACCCTTGTCTTTGCTTGCAAAGGTCATCACCTCACATGTGAATCAAATTTGGAAAAGAGTGTTTTCTTTAGAAGCAGAATTGTAGTCTGAATTTCAAGGCAGTGCAGTTTGAGAAAGTTGATGTAGCACCTTCCCGAGCTTTCTTTTAACAGATAAAGTTAATTCAGCACCTTTGTGTGGGCAGATTGCATTCTCCCCTGTCAGAGTTGCCTTGCTTTTGTTTTGTTTCATATTTGAATAATACATTTGATTACCATGGCAAATGTTGCAGCGTATGCACGCCTGACTGTAGTGCCTAATTAACTGATGATAACAAGGCAGGATTGCCCTCTTCTCTTTCATAAGCAATCATATACATGACAGTTCTTTTATCTTTCTTCAAAATTGACTTGTTCTCCTGACCCTTAAGCAGCTCCTGTTTTGTGCGTTTACCTCTGATGTCTTTGCAAGACTGTTAATTTTCTGCGGCATATCCTATCCAGTTGTAATTAACACATTGAACAGGGAAGAAATAGTTCTGCTTGCAGATGCCTAATGGAGGAATGCTTTCTTCCAGTAATTATACAGCTTCATTTTACTCACTCCCATTGACCTGCAAGGATTTTGGGTTGGGCTTTCATTGTTTGGTGGGGTTGTTGTTGAGAAGGACTCCAGTGGTGCAGTGTTATTTATGTAGAGAAAACAAACTAAAACATCAGGTTGTGTACAAAACAAAGGTTGTGTCCACGTATCAACTTGGGGGCAGTCACTGGTAAGTTTGATAAAGGTCTGAACTCAGCCAAGTTAAATTGGAGCTAAACAGTGCTGTCATCTTGCATGTAGTTAATCCTGGAGTCCAAGGCCTGCTCTTATAATTAGAAACTTCAAGAAGCACTTGACCTATTTTAAGGAAGCACTGAAGTTGCATGTACATAAAGCAAATATTTTCCACCGTTGTATCTTTAAGTGAAGCTAGATTTCAAATAGACAGAACCAGGGTTTCTACTCACTGTTTTATAGCTAGACTGAGAATAAAGCCATAATGAATCCAAGTTCAAAGAGAGGAAGGTAGAAGAGGAAAGGTTGGCAGTTACAGCAATAAAAACAGGGGCAAAAAGAACAGCTTTTCTGAAGGACTCAGGCTGGAATAATAATGATAGAATTGTCTAAATCGATATATCTCTTGTCAGCCTCACGTCTGATGTTTGAATCAGTCAGGCCTTTTCTGCAAGCGCTTTCCTCGGGAATATTGAATTATTTATTATTTGTATCTTTTTTTCCTTCCCTTTCTGATGATTTTTTTTCTTTTTTTTTCTTTTTTTCCTAACTTAGTAAAATTTGTTTTTTATGCTGCCAGGTTCAATGTTGTCTGCTGTTTGATAAATAGCAGTAATTGGGTGTATAGCAGAAGTCATGTAAAAATGTATGACTTCAATTACATCTGGAACAATTTTTTCTTTATATTGATCTTCTTTTTTTTTTTTTTTTTTTGTCTGTATAAGATCTGCTCTTCATAGCCTCCAGTGCTGAGTTTTTAAAGAATTACTCTATGTCCATATGTTGGCATGCACTTTTGAACCCATGCATATTTTTTTTAAAAAATGGAGTGCTGTCTCAGATCAGTTCTGCCTGAGCAGGAAGTGAAAAATTAGACTCATTCAAATAGTGAAATATTCATATTGTATTCTAGTCAGATGAAGGATTGCATTACTTTAAAATTACAATGCCTCCTTACAGTCCCTGTTTCTCTTGTCTGAGATAATGAAATGAGGGTTCTGGCCAATTAATGAAAACATCATTTATTAGCAATTATAATCTAGATAAAATTAAAATGTGTGTTTTGGAAGTCATGTGGTTAAGTGCTCTCATTCAAATCTGCAGTTGTACACCAGAGTGTT
>JAYDZK010000044.1:4169785-4209035 GCA_034509185.1 Euphonia xanthogaster
AGAGCAGGACATGAGGAGGGAGAAATGCAGCCCGGGCGGGGCAGCGCCGCTCCCCCAGTGATTCGCTGACCAGGTCATGTGTCCAGTCCGGAGAAACGCGCTGGGGGATGCAGCAGCTCCATTTACAGCGCTGCTGGCCGGGTTGGATGAGTTTTGCGAAGTTGCTGTGTTGTAATACTGTGCCATGTGTTGTGTTCTTTCCAATTCGAATAGCAGCAGCGTGAAGACATTTTGCTTTTGTTAGTTCACAGTGAAATACCACGAATTTCTTGTATAGGAACACATTATAAAATATCCAAAACTTCGCAATTAAAGTGTTGGTAAACTAGCACCAAATAATTTTATAATTATGTATGTGCACATAGAACTGGTAGTTCTGTTTGGGAAAGGAGCAGACAATGCATTAAGAAAACACTTCGAGTGGTGTTTTTTTTTTTGCTGAAGGTAGGATGGGGTGCTGTACTTTTTAACCTATTCCATGCTTCTCAAGTGATAAGAAAAGAAGAATAATATAGCTATACAGCTATTTTGGAGTTATATAGCATGCACTGCAACTGTTTTTAATTAAAACTTCTATTAAAAAAAAAAACAAATGCCTATTCATAATTTCTCTCGTGTTTTAAAAGCACTGATGCAGGAAAGACAAAAGATTTCTTACCTAATGCCAACACAGGCAGCATACATACAGGCATTAAACACATTCTGTGATGGAATAATATCTCCGGTTGGAAGGGTACCATAAGAATCAATGAATCCAAATCCCATACAGATATTGAAAATCCATCTATGCCATGTCTTCTAGCATTTGTGTGAAAGGAATTATTTTATAAACTTAAGGTATTCTTTTTCTTGGCAGTCTTTACAAGTGTGTGCTGTAAGGGAGCTGGTATAACAGTCTCAGTATTCAGTGAATGTTGGTGGTGTTTCAGTAATATTGCTCCTAATTCTGCATAGTGCACGTGTTGTCATTGTTAATTTTCAGTTACTCTTTGTTGGGAATTCTTAGCTTTCTGTGGAAGGGCCTGTTTTGTCCCCAGAAGGTAGTTTGTAATGTTGTTATGCTGTTTCCAGTTCAAGTTTGAGATGCGTGGAAGACTTCGGGGCAGAGTTTTTTGTTTGGCTTATTATTTATTTATTTTCATTGCCTCTGAGATTATCAGTGCATTAGTAGAAGGAATTGGCATTGATTGATTGCTGCACCCTAATTGTGTTTCATCCCTTTTCTTTGTATTAACGTTGGTGGCAGCAAGTCTTGATGTGCATGAACGCTTTGGCTTAGTGCAACAAAAGCACTGCAACTGCTGTGGCTTGTTCTCAGCAGAGGATCAATGACAAGACACTGCATTTCTCCAGAACTGTTTTTGATTTTACTATAACTGCTCCTTTCTGTGGCTGAAATACATTTAAGCCTGAAAACAGTAACTGTGTTTGTGAGTCAGGTCTCATTCTGACATTTGCATGTGCTCTACCTTTCCATCTACTCGCGGTGAGCAATAGCCTGATGTGCCTGGATCAAAAACAGTGTCTTAGGCTGTACTTCTTTTGCAGCATGGTTAAATATTCATTTATTTTGTTCTTTTTGATGCTGAAGGATTATGTCACGTAAAACAATAGCAGGAAAAGTAATTTTTGATTGAGCAGTCGAGCCCATCACTTTGCAACTCAGACTACGAAGGCAATATAAACTTTGTAGTCTCTAAAATGGTAGCATTTATTGGGCATGTTGATTTTTAGACCCCTACAATTATAGCTCTGTCAGGTGTTACAAAGCTAGTGCTTGTGGTTTTCATTGAATTTTATAATCTAATGGAGGGTTATGATACATTAAAAAATGGAAGTCAATATCAATAAGATTGTCTCCAAATTACGTAGCAGGTGTTTGCATTGTTCATTTTTTTTTATTTTTATTTTTTTTACTACAAGTAAAAATAGCTGGGAATAAAAAAATCGACAGGGAATAACTGTGTAGGAACTGCTGGAAAAGACGTTCTGGGTAGAATCTCCTCCACTGTGCATAGGTGGAACAGTATTGCAATAGTTCGGCATTTTCTTCTCATTGCTGCTGACAGATTTGTTCTAATGCTGCCTCCAAACCATACAAGCCTCAGCTTATCTCAGCTTGCAGTCACAATGTTGACACACATATATCATAATCTCAGTCATCTGAAGATGTACAGTGTAGGTGAAGGCAAATTCGGTATTTTGCAGCCATCATTTATTTTATTATCTCTATCCTTAACTGTTCCATCTGTGGTAATCATACCTTTTGTGGTCAAAAGCGATTCCTTATCTCTGTAGGTCGGTGCTTATGAAGTGTCCAGGCTTCTAAAGACTACTGTTAGTAATTCCTAAAGCTCTTAGAGAAGTGATTAGGGAGTCATGATTGCTCACAAATTGAGTCTTTTTTCTGCTTGACACTGATCCTGTGATAGTCTCCCCACATAATCCTCACCAGCAATTTGCCTATAGTTGCAGCTAACAGGAGGTGATTAGAGGGGAGTTGCCCACTGCCTTTTTACTTGTGTTGTAGTGGCACGTCAGACAGAGGCTACTGAATCAAAGCTGTTTTCCTATTAACTCAACACCTCCTAAAGCATTAGAGCCCCTTTTATCTAATCGCAGTGTGCAGCTTCCAGCGCTGTTTAAATGCGATTTGGGATTCCTTTTAAAACATCACAACGAGCATTTTTAATAGTAGAGAAAAAAAACCAAAATAACCAAAAAGCAGAATACCTAAAGATAAAAGTAAAATAACGGCACTAAGAGGTCTCATCTTTTATCAGCACATGCGTGTAACCCCGATTAAAATTACAGACAATTGCCGCCCTGCATCAATAGACAAGCAGACTCCACTTTCTCTAAACATTGCTTTAATTGCAAGCCTGCTGACAGGTAACTGATGTCATGCTTTTGAAGTGATAATGGCATGCATTTACTAGTGAGAACAGCATCGGTGAAATGGAGAGTTAACTTTTCCAAGTAGTACTTACAAGAAGGAGACTATGAAAGGCCTCAGTGGAAGTTTCTAAATATTTACTACTTATTACTATTTTGACCCCTTTCTAAAACATATCAAGGGTCAGATTCGGGTTAATTATTTTCTTGGTATAATACAAAATCTTCCCCCTGAAGCCTACATTCTTTGCTTTTGTAAGTTTTGTTTTTAAAGACACACTGTTTTTTACTTTGCTACTTTATTGACAGAGCTGTTAATTATTTTAAATTGCTCTAAAGACATTAAAGGAATAGATTTAAAAAGAATTCTGCAGTGGCATACTATGTGAAAAATGTCCAACTGCTCTAATTTAAAGTTCCTTATCTCCTTTCTATTCTTGAGTTTGCTTTGCTGATGATAAAGGTGTGTTCCACGAATACCTTAGTGAATATATTTTATTTACAAGCTTTAGAGCATGTAATCTGAGCAAGTTATTTTAGCATGTATTAGCAATTGAAGTGCACTGCTAAAATGTAGGAAAAGACACACTGATTGTGTGTGGGCTCAGGCTCAGCCAGCGCATCCCACTGAGAGCCACAGACACCTCACAAATGTCACCTGTAATGACAATTAATGATCTAATTTGATCCTGCAGGACAAGAACAAACAAAACTGGACAAAGGTTTCTGCTTTCAGGCTGTAGAGAGATAATTTCCTATGCAGTGCTCACGTACAGATAAATAAATGGAAGAAATCCTGGAATTGTGAAATGTGTCAGTTTCTGAATGTGCCACAGGTCTGTCATGTACATTGATGTGACTTGAGACACAATTTCTGCCAAAACAATCACCAGTGCTTTGCTCTGTGGGTTTCCTTTAGCATTAGGTGTTATTTGTTTTGTTTTTGGGTTTTTTAAAGAGTAATACAAATTATGGGAAAATCCCGGGGCCAGCATTATGTGCCTATTTTCAATTGACTGGCCAAAGCAGACAGGGCAGGAACAAAGCCTGAACCAGGTCACTCCAGAATTCCTGCTCCTTATTTTTCCTGTCACATATTACTGTTGTCTTGCTGGAGCTGTCAGCTACATAGAAAAACTTTCCCACTATGAGGTGTGCTAGTCCAAAAATTCCCAAGTTGTGTAAAATCCTTTGGAATGGGGTTGGATCCATCAGGGATTCCTACACATAACTTAATTTTGTTGCAGAACCCATTTTGCAGGAAACATTTTGTTGAGGAGCCATTATTCTTTGGTTGTTACATTTTGTCTTCAACTGTACATTGTGTTTCTCATTTTTAATGTGGCTGCAAAAATGTATCCCATAATTTTTTACAAGGGAGCCAATCAATAGCACCTATCATCTGTCTTTTCTTGGAAATGGAAGCCATGAATAGGCTGTTTTCTCTTGTACACTCGTTTGGGATTTTTCTTGATGTGGCAAATAATACACATTAAAAATATCACAAATTCTATTATAGAGAAGCTGATGAGCTTTTTGGTATTATAAAACCATAAGCAAGACAACAATAATAATGATAATAATAATAAAAGGCCTCTCAGAACTGTTTCTGCATTGGGCTTCATGCTTTTTGAAGGTACTGGATGCAGAACATAGAAAATAGATGTAGCCTCTTTGCACATCCCTGAGAATTGGCAGGGCATCTGTCTGTAGGACTGTTGAATGTCCAGGTCTTTAAAGTTAATTTTGTTTATTTAAGTACTTAGTGTGCTTTAGTTGTAGGGTGAAATATTGCCAATTAATTATTTTTAGGGACACTGAAAAATAACCTTTGTTCCCTGTTGTTCTGTGCCATTTTTGTAGAAAATGGAGCCTCTCTGATTTTTCTGAGGTGCTGTGGAAGTAGCTGGAATTTTAGATTTGCACAGTTATGCAAGCAAAACCTATTTTAGGTCATTAGCTAGTAACTGTGATAGAGGAAAGCATTATTTTTGTATTTTTAAAACTTCAAGATTTATCTAAAAAGTAGATTTCTATGTCATATCAACAGACTTTGTAACTTTGTTCAACTTCCTTTCTTTCCATCTTTTCTTTTTTTAGAAGGCTTGAGGTAATGGGCAGTTGTGGCAGAGAAGTAGAACAGTGTTTAATTGGAGATTGCAGGCTAGAAATTTGCAAAGTCTGCATAGAACTGGAAGGGTACAAAATTGCTGCCCTGAAGGAGCCAGACTCTTAATGACGGGTAAAGGTGAAAAAAAAAAATAAAAAAAATAGTGTGAGATGGATGAAGTCTGAATGGGTTCAGATTTCATTATATTAACAGCTTCCAGTTTTCCCAAAGATTAATTATAAAATTGGCCATTGCAGGATTTTGTTCTTTCATCCTCAAAGTCCTACCTCGAGTCCTACAAATGCCCTGCTCCCTCTAAAGCAGCCCAGGTTTTCTCCTGGAGGAATGCTGTGGGTATCCCAAATTCTGGCCTGGGCTGGAAGTGGATTTTATGTCCAGGGACATGCTCAGGACACGTTGTGAGGCTGCCAGGATGAAAACTGTGTGCACAGCCTCCAGTGCCCCTGTCCTGGAAGGAAAACCCAGGTGTGTCCAGGGACAAGGAGTGCAGGAATTCCGGGTGTATCTGCCCTGTGCCCAGAGCCAAGCCCAGCTCTGTTTGCAGCCACAGCCCTCCGTGGTGTGCAGGACCTTCTCCTCCTCTTTGATGGAACCCTGTTAGCACACTGCTGTTCTGCTGCCTTCCAAGTGCCCTTCCCTGCCTCACAATGGGCAATTTAATGGTTAAGTGGTTAAATACCATGGGGATGTCCTGCTTTCACAGTCTGTGGTTTTAGGAAAAAAAAAAAAAAAGAGAGAGAACTGGTAAATGGGAGGGGGTTGGGAGAAGGCTGCTTTGGCAATTTCCACAGTAATAAATTTGGTTTGGTCTCTGAGAGTAAAATGGAATTGTATTGTAGTGAAGTATGTGTAATACAGGCATGGAACATCAAACAGTGACCTTTGGGGTTACTTGTGTTCCTTTCTGCTTTGGAGGCCAGGCTTTAGTGTATCTGAGGAGACCTGGTTGGCAGGTGGTTTTAGAGTTTCATTTCTGAGAAAAAGCTTTTGAAAATTGCAGTGCAATGAGCAGTGCTTTTATTGGGGCCCAGGTTGTCCTTCAGTGAAGTCAGGCCTGTAATGTTCATGCCAGGACAGTGTCAGGGGTGGGGAGGCAGGGCAGGCTCCAGTGGTTCCACAAGTGATGTGACTGAGCAACCAAGGCTGGTATTTTGACTGTTCTAGTGGTACTTTTATTATAAACTCCTAGAGAACTTCCCCTTTTTTGGAGCATGTATTAAAAATTAAAAGCCCAAAGCATTTCTAGCACTTGTGCTGTCTGCACTCTCCAGAGGACAATCAGTAAAAGGCTGATAGAATCTTCTCCTTCTGTACCTCCCATTAGTCTCTTGGCTGCTTCTGATGGAGAGTGGAAAAATGTGGCTGCATCCTCACCAACATCCCAGGGGAAATAAGGGCACTCTGCAAGGAATGGGGAACTCCTGCCCCTCCTTGTGCCTGTGTGAGTGTTGGTGCATCTGCTCACTGAACCGGCCAGGAAACTCATCTGGGTGCAGGTGACCAATTTGCTCTGGGTTAATTTGGCCAGAGTCCAACCCCCAGCCTTGTTCACCCCCGTTCCTGTGCAGGTTTGGGGGGTACCTGTGAGAGAGGCTGGGGGGGCCAGGAGCAGCTCTGTAGGACTGGCACCCCTTTTGGGAACAGCCCCTCCTGCAAGCTCACCACTGAGCCATGGCAATATGAGAGAAAGGGAAGAGGGAAAAGAAGTAAAAAAAAAAAGTGACTGGGTAAACTCAAGAAGGTTTTTGTGTTACCTCTGAACATACAGAGGATTTAAAAATGCTCATTTATTTGTCTTCAAATCAGGACAGCTCAGGGCTGCATTTGGAACTTTGCATGTCCTGTATAGGACATTGTCAGTCCTTTCTTAATTAAACAGCAAATATGTGTTTGGACAGTGGCTGATGCTATGGAAATGGAGCCTCAACCTTCAAGATTTCTTACCCAGCTGTTAGCATAAGAATTGTTTATAGTAGAATGCATTACAGCTTTCTTTTCAAATGTCTGAGGTTGTGTGTCTTTCTTGTGTTTTCTTTTCCTAAATAACATTAAAATTTACCTTTTTTCCTTGCTTCCCCCCCCCCCTTTTAAAAATTTTCATTTGAACATGTCACGATGCAGAATTTGGTACATTGTTTAATTCTTTCTCTTTGTTCCTGAAATCATCTATGGTTAGCTTACAGAAGTTGGTACATGCAAAAACAAAACAAAATCCTGTGTAAGCAAGCATGAAAGTCTAAGGCAGGAGTTATTCTGATGTCTGATTGACTGCAAAACGTTATTCAGCTTCATGAAAAACCTCTACAGAGTGTCAAGGATATTTTTCACATTTGAATTTTATGGTATAGCTTAAAAACTACATAGAATTTACATTTTGGGTTTGTTTTGTGAGAAATAGTTCTTTGATGAAAAACTCTAGCAACCCCATTGCCAATATTTGAGAGCATTTATTTTGTTCTTGGGTCAATGATTCTTCTGCAGGAGCTAAGGCCAAGTAATAAGTAGATGAGAGATAATGTGCCTTTTGCTATGGTTTTGTCTCAGTCCTCTGCAGAGAGATGCTGATGTGAACTATAAGATGAAATACCTGCACTACATCTGGAAGTTTTTGGGTTTCTTTTTCTTTTAAAATGTGTAACTGTTTATCAACTTCAGCCCCTCTGCTCCTTGCAAAGTTATTTCTGTAAAAGTATCTGAATGTTTTTATGACTTTTTCTATATGTGTAAGATGCAGAGTTCACTAATAACAAACTTGTCCTGTCTGACAATCCCTGACAGGCAGACACATGACACGTTGGCTCTTTAATGTTTTAGAGAGAGGAGGAAAACATTTATTTACTAAAATAAAAAGTCCCAAACAAACTGTATGGTTAAGGAGGCATTATCTTAGGAAGAAGTGGTTTAAAAACCCAAAAAGTTTGAACAGTCAGCATGGCTTTGCTAATAATTCTGTTCCCAACACATCAAGACCTCAATTTCCTCACAGCAGTGAGTCTATTTCCTCACAGCAATAGAAAACACCAGATTGTACTGGGATATCCAAGTAGCAGATAATCACCTCTGGAAATGCTTGTCTTGTCTTTAATACCTTGGAAAAGTGACTCGGTTTCACTGATTCCAATATTATATATGCTTCTGTCTCGAGAGCACCCAAAGGTTTTGGTTTGCTCCCATTTGCATCAGTTTTGGTCCTTTCCTGAGATTTTGTTATGGTCATTATTTAGATTGTGGCAACTTTTAGAGATTCAAGTGTGAAAGCTACAGGCAAAGATTATTCTGCCTCATCTTTTGAGGGTTCACTGAAGATGGCAGGACTTTGGGGCTGTAATTTGGACAACTCTAAGACTGATAGAGTTTTTGCTTCTTTGATGGGCTTGACATCAATGTCTCGAGTAGTCAGCCCCATGAGAAATGTGTTGGTCTAAACCAAAATAAATTTGGTTTGCAAGCAGACCCTGTACATTCTTTGCAGAACTGCTGTAAAACGTGCCCAATGGAGGATATTTCAAGTAAAGGAGTAGTCATGTTCATAATTTTCTGTTCCTCAATGTTTCCACCCTAGACCTACAGGATTGTCAATGTAATATGTTGTATAAGTGTTAAAATGGGCAGTGAAGAAAAGATGTGCAGTTCAGGGAAAAAAAAAAACAACAACAACAAAAAAAACCCAGCTAAACAACCAAAGAAAAACCAACAAACCAAACCCTTTTATTGGATTTATGCAGTGTGCTAGGAAGAAGCTCCTGGCTGTCTGCCATCCCCACTGCTTTGATACCTGGCTAACACTCAGTCTGGAACAGAGAGACTCTCAGGGGGCTCTGGGGGAGCACCCACAGGAGGCTGTGTGGCTCAGGAGTGCACCTGGCACACCAATAGCTCCTTCCATTCCTGTGCTGGAACCACCACTGCCTGCTTGTTCTAAATCACAAACCCACGATCCACTGCAGAGACCCAGCAACGGAGCCCTCTGCTCCCAGCTGCTTCTCTGGGTGCTTTTCTTCAGGTTCTTCCAACTTTCCAAAACTTCAGATAAAACCAAGAAGGGTTAGTGAATGTACAGAGTACTTGCTCATCTTGGGCCATGTGCAAACTGAACGGAGTAGGAGGCTAGAAAGTTCTTTTTGAGGAATATCATGCAGTTTTGCTTTCTTTCTAGTTTCTTTGCCAACTTTACAAAGTCTCATTATGGATGAAAAAGATGAGGAACTCGCACATAAAGCCAAGAATTTATTATTAATGTAATTGAGATCTGAAGCCTTGTCAAAGAGTTATTAATAGTACAGTTTTAATTTTTACAAAAAGGATAACAAGCTATTATGGAACAAGTCTCCAGAATAATAAAGCAGTCAAAATTGATGCCTGAGTAATTGATGCCCTCCATTCTAGCAAATGGGGACATATAAATGCTTTTTGTTGACACCTCACAGGATTGTGTCAGCAAGTCTAAATTTTTCAGAGAAATGAGAGGAACTTGGGGACATTGTTGTCACAGCACTGTGCAAGATTCTGGTAGTGCTACCTCTTATTTCATAGAGAGGTCAGGCTGTAAATGCCTTCTGGAGCTCAGCTCTGCCTGGTGCTCTCTTTTATCCTACAGCAGTTTCATTCGACCACTATCAGGATTGAAAGTGATGTGTGCATATTTTTAAGCATATGTCTCCAATGTGGAGACTTCAGAGTTGCCTTTTCCTCAGATTTTACTTCTATAGCTGCTTTTCTATACCTAATAAAATCATATCAACTTTTAGTCCTTTAACCCCCTTTTTGTTTTTCTCATTGTGTCATGATATTATTGTTGGTTCTTTCTGCACAGAGATAGGAAGCTTGCAGTGTTCAGAGTTGTCTGTTGCATAAAGTCATGGCAGAAATAATCTGTATTATCACATGCCTTATTTATATTTCATCAAACTGCTTTTTCTGGGCTCAGCTTTGACTGTAAATGAAAAGGTTTTCCCTGCTCTAGGAAAATATTTCTTAGGAATGTATAGAATTTGGAATGGACTTATGCTATGCAGTCTGTGACTCCTCTGCCTTGGTTGCTGTTGTTCCCAGCATTGGGTTGCAGTTAATTCCCATTAAACAGCCAGAAGTGTCTGTGAGCTGATGCAAAGAAAGCAAAACTGCATCATCTCAGCTGTTCATTATGGGGAATGATAGGAAGGCAAGGAAGTACTAAAAGTAATAGGTAGCCATGGTGTCTGATTTGTCAAAGGAGATGTATAATTTGCTTTGTGTGGGAGTGTTTGAATTTTTCAAGTTCATGGGTTTGGAGAGCACCTCAACACAGGCTATCCAGAAGTTTAATTATCTTATTCTGTTAGGTTAAATTACTAAACAGCTTTTTCAAAGATGCTGTTCTGTGTTTGAATAAATATAATATGCAAAAATGTGAAAATTGCTGCTGGTATGGTACCCAGGTGGGATGCAGTGGCTTTGTGGTGTCATATTTTGAGATGTTACTTAAAGACACACAAAAGGACACTGTCACTCTGTTATTAATGTTAAAAATTGTTGATGCTGTGTAAAGTGTGTTTTTTTCTAATTAGAGAAAAGCTGTAGAGTACCATTTCAATAATCAACACGGGAACAGAAACTCAGCAAAATTTCCTGTATTTGCAGTGAAACTGCTCTTCAGCAACATAAAAATGGCTTTTATAACATAAAGGCTGTAATTAGAAAAAGTCAAATCAGTTGGAAACGATTAAAGCCAGAACAGGCTAAGCTGCCTTCTAAATATTTGTTTGGAGATTAGCCCCACTCTTAGAGCCCCTGAGAAGCATCTTTGATTTACTCATAATGCTTGACGTGGCAAAGATAATCCTGCAGAAGGCAAATGAACATAAATTTAGATGTGCTGTTTGGCTCTCTTTGTTGATTTGACAGGAGGCAGTATATTGGAAGTGATGCTGGAGAAATGAGTATAGGGTCACATTAGACAAATTGCTTAACACCCTCCCACCTCCCCCCTCCCTGAGCATCCTTTTAAATTCTTTAAAAAAATCTCCTCATTCTTTGAAGCTTTTAGGATGCACTTTAGAAGTCCACGTGGAATAATTTTCCATGTGTCTGTGAGACAGTTGATGTGAGTCTCATTGTATTTAAAATTATAGTCCTGAGATGGAACTTGCTGCTTGTTGCTTGTCTGACATCAGCTATCAAAATGCAAGTAAAGCTTGGCAGGTATAAATTTGAAGAAGAAAAGAAATTATGTAAGAATATGAGGATTGTTAATATTAATCAGCTAGCTGTGGAGGAATGGTGGTTTAGCCTGCAGAAGAGTTCTTCTGGAAAAAAACAAACAAACCAGGCTTGGGGTGGTCAGTTCCTTACTGACACCCCTTGGTGCATTTCTGGTAACCAGAAAGGAAAAGAGAGAGAGAACTATTGGGGTTGGCCAACTGGAAACACGGACTGGCCATTGCACTGGCTTGCAGATTTAATGGTGTGAGCAGAAATGAGCTATTATAGAAGCCAGCCTGTATTTTGGGATGTTGATGAACCTCCATATTACTGGTAACCCTTGATTGCACCAGGCATAACAGCACAGAATGGTGCAAATTGCCAGGCATGTAAAGCTGAAGGATTTCATGTGAGTTTGGGATTCAGCAGAAGTCAGCTTTTTGGCATAGATCAAGTTTATACTTGCTGTAGTTTTCATTTGTAATCTCCACAGCATCCCAAACTTTTTGTTTAGCCGGTGAAAATATAATCAGCGTAATATATTCTCTTACTGAATTTTAAAAAAGACCATTAAAACTCCTTTAACGTGCTAAAGTAAGCTTCAGAGAGGGTTTCCATTTCATCTTTGCTGAGCTGAGGCTGCAGCACTCTTTCCCTTTGCACCACAGTGAGAGGCTGTCAATAATTCAATAGCCATGGCCTTGATGGGCCAAGGCCTAACTTAGACTTTAAACAGAGCCAAGCAGCTTGTCAGAGTGTGATGTGCTGTCAATGCCTGACTGATCTATACTGCATGAATTCTCCCCCAGCTCTTGATGTATCCCTGGGAATAAAAAAGAAAGCAATTTTAGAAGTAGACCTAGCGTGTAACACCTGTTTGTTTGGAATTTTTAATGGGGGAAAGTTGTGTTAGTAATGAAGCTCAATGAAGTCATTCCATTTTTGCTTGGAGGACCCACAGTAAATTCATCTCTGATGGCATTGGTGAGTTTTCACTTCTGTCAGGAAAAGGAGTCACGGTGTTTGCAAATATGTTAGTGCCTTAGAGCAAGTTCATTTGGAGCAAGACTTAATAACTAATGACAAGTAATCCAAATGCTTAATCCAAATTACCTATTTGCATCTTTCAGTTTTATTGATATTATGCTGTTAACACTCAGTATTGCAGTAATGAAACCTTATCAGAGCTATTTGTTCCAGATTTCCCCCCACACAGTAAGTGACATATATGATGCATTCACATCCCTTCTAAGTGCTCTGCACTGAAGTTGCTCATATTTTATGGTTTACTTGGAAGCTTAGAAATCACTTGTTTTTCTAAGGAAATAGTTGAGAAAAAAAGTAGAGCTAATGTGGCAAAGAGTTGTATTCCACTCCTCTCACAATTTATAGTTAAATTTAAAAGCAGAATTATATCTAAGGTGGCTTTGAAAAGCTGCTAGAAAGATTACATAAAGTTTTACAGTATTTGTCAGAGAATCAAAAAGCTAGTGTTATTAAATGTATATTTATTTATATTTCAAAGCTTTCGAATGTCACTTGTGTTGCTAAGCTGCTCTTTTGATAAATTTTATTGGTTTTTAAAGGACAAAAGTAACATTGTTATTGTCACTCTAAATGCATTTGTATTGCCATTGTCTTCTTTACAAATGCATGTCTTATGAAGTTTCCATATCTGCAGTAGGTTTTATGAGACATGTAGGATTGCAGCCTTCAGGTACATTTTTAATGGAGACACAAGAGAATAATAGAAAAATAAGCATGGCCCTTTTAATGTTTTCAAAGCGCTGGAAACTTGCACAGTGGATTAGATAAAGTGGGCTAGGATTATTTTTTTTTTTTGGTAAAGCTTGTTTAATTTTAATTTTAAATTTAAGTATTTTGCTCTGTAAGTTCTGATTTTTCAGAAAAGTTGATTTCATTACTTGGGTTGCATTAATGGTGTTGCAGCTTTCATCCTGTGCACAGTGAAGCAGAGGAAACTGAACAAAATATGGTTAATGATGTTTCTGACTAAGACTTTATTTTAATGTGTGGGTGCCTCTTACTCAGGCATGCAAATGAATTGAAGCCCCCACTGCAGACTGTTGAATGGAGACACAGCCACTTTTTCTCTAAAAAAACAATAAAAAAGGGGAATTGTGCTTTCCTGTTGTCTAAGCTGCTCCTTAAACTACCCATTAAATGGTCCTACTCCCTTTTGGTGCAAGATGAGGTTGATTTGTTTAACTCAGGGCTGACCATTGTGTGCAGGGCTGCTGGTCTGTGCCAGGGGTTGTGTTGATGCTGGGTAAGTGATGCTGTGTCTTGAGCAGCCAGGAAGGGCCTTTGCATGAAACAAACTTCACACCCCATCAGTTTACCTGTGTGTCTTGAGGTGCTGCGTGCTCCTGGCACTTGACAGAGTGCAGAGTAATTATTTCAGTGCAACAGTTTTCATGGCAATAAGTTGTTTTTTGTTTTTTTTTTTTTTGTTAGGAAAGGTTGTGCATTTCAGATTTTATAGTCTTTGACAGTTTTGGCCTGTGATCTTCCAAATAATGAATCCTTCCACATTAAATAAATACTTTTGACTCTGGCTGCATAGTTGGACAGAAGTAAGGAAAGCAAAATAATCTTTTTTTTAAAATTTATTTTGACTTTGAGAAATGCTGCAGCCTTGATGATGTGCTGCCTGTCAATGAGATTGTTACACACCATCATAAGCTGAGCACAGAATGAGCTTGGCAAGAAGAGAGCATCCTGTTTGTAGTGCTGTGTTTAAAGTGCAGGCAAGGTGAAAATACATTATTGAATATTAGCACGCTTGCAAAAATGTGAATGAAAACTATCTTTGCTCCCCCAGATTCAGTCAGACCCTCCTCAGAAGCCTGATGCATATCTGGGCATGGATCTGTGTCTGAGCAGCTCTACCATGCACATGGCAGCAACTTTTGCTAGAATTAAGCTCTTCTAAGATCACTTCTAGCAAATGACATTTGAGGCTGGATCTCCATGAGTTTTTTCCTTCTCCTGGTGCAGAAAGTGGCCTGTGCAGGACTCAGCAGCTTTTGCGGTCACAAGTCTCGAGGAGTGGAAATCCTTCCTGGCAGACAGCTGCAGTTCTCTTTGTATGTGACAGAGTAAGGAAGGTCTGAAATCACCCCAGGATCACCAGTCTTCAGAACTGTGGATCATTTGCAAATTCTGCTGTGTTTGAAACTGGGCTACTTATTTACCACACCTAAATTTAGACATCTAATTCAGAAGATATTAGTGAGGTTCCCCAGCTGGTGCTCATGGCAAAAGTAACTTTTGCAAATGACAGAAGAGGTAAACAACCTGCAAAGTCCTGACTTTATCTAAACAATCTCTATCATTAAGGAGAAAGGAAATATTTTCTGAGTTTTTTCCCCCTATCCTTTTTTTCTATTTTAAAAAAGAATGTTTTTTTATTTGTACCTGTTTTAGCTACTACAAGGTGCTAAAACCACCAAATGAAATAGCAAATGCACTCTCATGCGACTGAATCCTAGGGCGTGTGTATCTGCTGCTGTTAGCTCTGCACATCTTGATTTCTCTTTGGGTTTTAGTGTGTTTGATAGTTACTCACAGTTCCTTTTGCTAATGTACTCAGAAGAGAATCCTCTGGGTTTCCTGACGCTGCCTTTCCATACGGAACCATCTAAGCCCTACAAATGAACAGAACTCTGTTAGCTTTGGAGTACAGAAGGAGCTGTGTTTGGTGTAGCATGAGTTTGGAAAGAGCCTTGCATGTCATTAGAAGCTGTATCTGGGAAGCACAAGGAGCTGCAATGGCTAGGTGAAAGTGAATAAAAATGAGGAGACTTGCAAACTGCTTTTGCTCCAGGGCTGG
Source organism: Euphonia xanthogaster (assembly GCA_034509185.1). NCBI lineage: Eukaryota > Metazoa > Chordata > Aves > Passeriformes > Fringillidae > Euphonia > Euphonia xanthogaster. Next base: position 4,184,848 of record JAYDZK010000044.1, read on the forward strand.
TTTTAATGAGCTTGTCCCTAATGAGTTGTCCCTGCAACTAGCTTCAGGCCTAAACAGATGAGGCAGGGGTTCTGCTAAATTTTTGATGGGATTTGCACTGGTTTTATGAGAAAGCAAGCAGTAGAGAGTGCAAAGTTGGGTCATGAATCTTTTACGAGAGTGGATTGTTGTCCGTCTTGTCAATAGGGATTGCAGGGCTTGATTGCTAATAGAAGACATGCCACATGCTGCCTGTGCTGGCAAACCTGCAGGAATGAACAGTGAGCATGGCCAGGGAGGGTCTGGCTTGTCAGGAGCAGGGGCCCGATGGCCAGGAGGCGATGCCTTCTCCAAGTGCCTCTCGCTGATGTTACTGGTCAGTGAAGGGTGGGTTTGCAGCCAGGTGTGGTCACTTCCAGAGGTCACTTCCAGTCAGGCCTGCAGGGACCACGTTGTGCCTGTTCTGATGCACAGATGGAGTAAGAAACTCATTCAGCATTTGATGTTTCTGTGTTCTAGGCTTGTCCTGCTAGTCTAAACATGGATTTCTCATTCTGTTCTTTAAGCAGTTTGTTGGCTCTGGAAAATAGAACTTTTTTTGCTATTCTCTCCAATTTGAGAGAATGTCTATCATTTCTAAGAATTACATAAAAAAATATTTCTTAGGTTTGACTTATCCAACAAGATTGTTCCAGCAGCTTAGGTGGTTACAAAAATGTGGTTTCATCTCCCTTACTCAGTTTCACATCTGCTTTTGACACTCAGGCAACAGTGTGAAAGTTTAACTGCTTGAAAGTTTTATTTCCATTTATTTGTATAAATATTATCTGGCAAATGTAGGAAAAACATAACTTTTCTGAAAAGTGATGTTTCTGAGATGAATTAACATTTTACATTGCTCCTCAAGTGCAATTTGACTCCTTGTCTTTTATATAATTTTCTTTTAAATTATACAGTGGAAGGAAGATAAATACATATTGTTGGGGTTTTGCAAAGTTAAACTAAAGAGTACTTTAGTTTAGTGGGGATATAATTCTTTTAAAATTATGTTACTCCATAAGGTTGAGCAACTGAATAACAATTGCATTACCATCTTCTCATTTTTATAAGCAAAAATAGCAGAAATGCATTCATCAGGTAATTCAAAGATTATCCTCTTTAATATATATTCATGTCTCCATGGTATTTAATTGAAATGCAAAGTCATGGTAAATGAAGCCAAGACTTACTATGTCATGTACAACATTTTCTTTTCCTGTGTTTTAATTTCATCCTCTTTTTTTTTGCCTGCTGCTACTTCTTATTTCTCCCATGCATATATTGTTTTTTGTTTCTTTTTTTTCCCTAATCTAATTCTCACTTATTTCTTTTTCTAATACTTGGTCTTTAAAAGGTAAACAGGATGAGGAAATTGTATGTTCACATGACCAAACACTGCAGAAAATTACTAAAATGGCTTGTCAAAGTAGTGGGGAGGATCTCTGAACGTGGTGACACAACTGTGTGTGGTGTTACACAAGAGAAAATGAGTCAATATACTTGTAAAGGCTGTTCTTAACTAAAACCAGCTTTAATAGATGTAGATCTTGTGTAGATACTGTGTCAGTGTAGGTAAAGTGACCTCCTCACAAGACATCTGCTGTGGCATCAACCAGAAATGATGGATCTGTGAATCAAATGACATGAGGAGCATCTGAATCAAAATTTCAAATTGTTTCATTCCAGTTTTAGCAATGCTTTGTGTTTTCTTTTTGTAATACCAGAGCACTCCAGAATTTTTCACGTCCAGGTTCTAGTGAACTTTGTTTCATGAGCTATGTATAAGGAGTAGCAGTATTTCACTCTAGGGTTTTAGTAAATGTGTCTAACTTCTGCTCTCACCATTGCATTTTAGAGCTAAGTCAAATAGCAGAGTTCCAAACCCATTTTTTCCACTTTTATAATAGGTCACATCATACTGCTTAACTGTTCTTCCTCAGATATCCTGAGTACTTTGCAAGTCTTCAGCCTATTTTATCACAGCTCTTCCCTCCTTGCCTCCTGCTGTGCCTGCATTTGTTTTTCTTACAGCTAGAAATTAAACCAAGCAATTTCTGCTGAATTTGCCACAGATATGCGGTTCTATAAACAGGAACAGAATTTAGGAGATGTGCAAAAAATGCTCTCTTATTGATTCAGATGGATAATTTAACTATTTTGACTGCAGAGAAATTCTGCTCTTCATTTTAAAATTGAGAATTTCAGCTCCGTCTCCAAATCAATGTTTGAAATGTTTTGTGGGAATAAAGTTCTCTTAAATTTTCTCTGGCTCAAAAGCAAAACAGCAGGGAGAGAGAGGTGTCACCACAGAAGCATTTAAAACTCTTCAAAGACACAAGGAAATTCTTCTAGATAAAAGCAAAACATGAGGTCATGTTTTCTGCTGGTCAGGTCATTTCTGAAGAAGACTAAAATAATCAGCTTCTGTTGCTAGTTTTGATTTATGTGATTTTCTTGGTGATTTCAAGTGCTGCTCTCAGCCAGCCCCAAGAGTAGGATCACAGGCACAGGGAAGCCTTCCCCCATTCTCTGGGGGGCACAGTGTCAGCTGCTCTGAGGGACAGGGACTGGAGGCACACTTCAAGGGAAAATCATCCTTCATTCCCTGCTTTTGGAGGGGTTGATTAAAGAGGAGAAGCAGCTTGGAAACTGCATGTTCCAGTTGTGCTGTTGCTCAGTTTCACATGCTTGGGTTCCCAGGCAGAGCTGAGAGGTTCCCCCTGCCCCTGGCAGTGCCTTTGAGTGCTTGGCAGGCAGGTGTGCACCCCCTGGCTGGGGCAGGAGCTCCTGAGGGTTTGTGCATTTCCTGGGAGATCCGTGGGGGTCCCTTTGGGGCAGATCTGTGCTGGCTTCTCCTTCCAGGATCACTTTGTGTCCCTTTGGGGCAGATCTGTGCTGGCTTCTCCTTCCAGGATCACTTTGGGTCCTTTTGGGGCAGATCTGTGCTGGCTTCTCCTTCCAGCATCACTTTGGGGCAGATCTGTGCTGGTTTCTCCTTCCAGGATCACTTTGGGTCACTTTGGGGCAGATCTGTGCTGGCTTCTCCTTCCAGCATCACTTTGGGGCAGATCTGTGCTGGCTTCTCCTGCCAGGATCGCTTTGGGTCCCTTTGGGGCAGATCTGTGCTGGCTTCTCCTGCCAGGATCACTTTGAGTCCCTTTGGGGCAGATCTGTGCTGGCTTCTCCTGCCAGGATCACTTTGGGTCCTTTTGGGTCAGATCTGTGCAGGCAAAAAAAAAAAAAAAAAAAGGTGTTGCACCTCTCCTACTTGATGGTTCCCCCCTTCATTACTTCCCCCTTGAGACTTTTCCAACCAAGTCCTCTTGTCTCACCTGGTAGTTTTTATAAAGCCAGATTCTCAGAAGAGAGGATGATTGGCTTTTACAAAGACATTTACTTTTTGCAGGGCCTCAACAGAAGCTAGAAACTGAGCTGCGTTTTGACATTTGGCCTTAATTTTGAGGCTGAATGAATGAATGTGAATTTGCTCATTCCCAGCTAAGACACAAATGAGGTTTACAAGCTGAAGATGGTTTTCTTCAGTCATGTTTGGGTTTTGTTTTCCTGCCTGTGCCTTGTGAGAAATGTCCACTCTTTGCCTTTTCCTGTTCTGTCCTGAGATGTGGTTGCCATCAGGACAGCAGCAAAAGTCAGTGCTTCATGTGTAGTTCTGATCATTGGTATAGTCCTAAATTATTTTTAACAGTTAAAAAAAGCCCTTCACTTAGTTACTGCATTGTGTTTCCTTTAGAGGTGCAGCCTGAGGTATCATTTTGCTCTCAAACACTAAGTCAACTTAGATTTGGATCTTTTTGATGCCGTTTCTTTTCAATCAGCAGGAAAAACTCAGAGTTGCCATGTCAGTTTAGGGGCTGGGAAAGTTACAGGGCATTCCTGCTTTTTGTCCCTTACTGCAGTAATTTTGTAACTGTTGGCCTTTTAACTACACAAGTCTTCCTCTGCTCTCCTCATGGTTTACAAATAGATACAGCAGATGCTTTCTTAGAAGCATGTTAAATAGCTTTTTTAATGGCTAATGCAAATGGCAATGCCCATACTTTTACAATAATTTTTAATATATTGGTTATCCTTCTTTTATAGATATTTTGCCTCAGCTTTATTGTCCTTTAAATACTGAACACCTAGAAGGATTTTCCTCAAAAGGAATCAGACATGTGTATGCTAGGCTGTGTCCTAGCCCGTGTTAAATGTAAAGCAGTATAACTTTGGTTAAGTCATGGAAGGTTCGTGTCACATGTAAAGATTTTCAGGCTGTAGATTTCCATTTGTAGATTTAAAACGACTCCTGACAAACTCTTGGACTGACAACACAGAAACATTTTTTGTCTGTCAGGCAGACTGGCCCAAACGAGCTGTTCTGCAGAGCAGCCTAGTGCAGTGCTCTCCCAGGGCCTCTTCCCTCCATCCCATCACACCATGCTCGGCTGCCAGCACTTCTCCTGGGATATGCACAGAGGAACTGCAAATTCAGATGTGTTTTAAATGTCTGAGGGTATGGGTAGGGCTGATCAGCCTTCTTGAGAAGTGTCAGAGCTGGCCCAAGCACTGCATGGTCTGAGCGAGGCAGAGCAGAGGCAAACTGGGGCAGTCTGGGTGTCCCCTGGCATCTGCTCCTTCCAGCATGATTCCTTGGAAAGTGGCCTTTTTGTGAGGCTAGGAAACAGATCAGCTATCTGCATAATAGGAAAAGTGCATGTTGTGGCACTGATGATGAAATTAGGCTTATTAACTTTGTTAGCTTGTTTTGCTTTCTTCCCTAGGAGCAGGCTTGCTGAGCATTGCAGCGTGAGAGTTGCTCCACCACAGCCACACACAGCCTCTACCAAATCCTTATCTCTTTCAGCTGAGCCCACTGGCCAGCCCTCCTGCTCACCTCCCAATTCCCTAATCTAATCTAGCTCTGTGGGGTTTATGGGGGTTCATTTAGGCAGCAGAAGCTGTGCTGGTATTGTTATACGTGCCAGCAGCAATTTGTACCATCTGGGTATGGAAAAGAGAGCTTAGTGCTACCACGGAGAAAGATCTTTATTCTATTACTAAGCCAATAGAATTGAAAAGTGGCTGCAGAGCAAGTGGAAGCTGAGAAATGGGCAGCTCTGTAGTTCTAGTGAAATGTCAAAGTATAATGGAACAAGGGAAACGTAGCTCTTTGTGGTGTGAGCCAAGTTGCAAGCAGGTGGCAGCAGTAAATATGTATATAAATAACAATATGGATGAAATGTCAAGGTTTCCAGCTGGCTTTGTAAAGGCATTTCAGGAATATTATAGTTAGAGTAGCAGCACAGCGTGACCACTCACTACAAATATGTATCATTTCCAAATGCATATATTTACATTAAGGGCTCAGGTATCCTCTGGTTTTATCATGCTTAAAATCTAGATTTTGGTCAAAACCAGCCTAAGGGCTTGGGAAACCCCAAACCATGCTGGTTTATGGGAGACTTGTAACTTCACATAATGAAACCTGCAGTGGTTCTACCTGTACCTTTTAAAAATTAATGAGATTTAGACAATGTGTATAATGTTACTGAGCTGTATGTGGAGAGCTGTCTGCATGCCAAGCCCCTAAACTTACACAGGATGAAAAATGCACTCAGGGCCTTTTCTGGCTGGGACAGAAGTTCACACACAGAGACCTTCAAACTGGAGAGCAAAAACTGTCAGTGCCCTCTTTAGGACACCAGAGTTCTACCTCCTGCTATCAGTTCAGTGATTTTATTAGCTTTGAGGAAAGAAGTTCTTTATGATCAACATAATAGGGGTTTCACAATAGAGAATATCAAAGAAAAAGCATTCTAAAGTAGATTTTTTTTGTTTGGTTTTTTTTTGTTTTATTTAGCACGTGGCTGTTCATACCACCTTCCCTGAAACAGTTCTGACATGTTTCAGAAACTTTCAACTCAAATATTTCTAGTTGTGTTGCAAGGAAGTCACATATTGATTGAAAAGGTGGATAATGACAGTGACCTCCTAACAAAGCCTCTAAAGCCAAATGCATTAGCCATTGTTAAACAACACCTGCATTTTATTTGCTGCTTTGGTCCTTTAGAGAGCAGCATTAGCATTGCTTTGGGCTCTGTCCTGTGTCCTGAAGATCAAGGAATTTTGTTTACATTCCAGCAATTTGTAAATATGAGATGAACACAAATGAAACTGTTTTCAACATATTATAGGAGTGATTTAGATTTATGTCAAGGACTAGGACATTATTCTCCAACACTGCTGCCTTTATTAGTTTAAATACTTTTAAAAGACAAATAATGAAATGATGAAGTCATTAGAACTAGAGACTGCCAGTCCACTAACAGGAATTAGTACAGCAGGGGCTGGTAAGTTACAGACTGGGGTTGTCAAAATCATCTTAAAGTCGTTCTTGAGATTTTGTAACTAAAGCTGATCTCCTTATAATGCAGAGTCACTTGAGCACATCTGCTACATTGATGTATCACGAGTTTTATGGACCTGGATTAATTCCAGAGTAAACAGTGAGCGCTGTGCTGAAAGGCTGTAAACACAGACACAAGTCATTCATCTAGAAATCCCCAAGCATCATTTGCCAATGGGCTCAATGCCTCAGGATGCTACAGCTCTGCGTTCTCTAATGCTGAGGGTGGCAGGGGGAGGTGGCAAGGTTTTCACCTTTCATTACTTATGGTTAAATTTGCCTCCATCTAGGATTGGAGTGCTCTCAGTCCTGAAGCTGTTCCAGGAGTTTATGAAGTGTTAGGAATTTGCTAACAGGGAAATCTGCAGTTTTCCAAAATCGAAGTCACCCAAAGTACAGGTACCCAATGAGGAACAGATTTTCTGACACTAAGTACCATGCATCTAAACTCCTCTTCCAAATCCAGTGTGAGTCCCTAGACTGGAAGGATCACAGGGCCTAAAGCCATTAGTTGCATATGAACTGTGTTTAACCTGATTTTAGAGTCTTTTTAGCCGTCTTGAAATCTTAGATCATTTTGGGGGTTGAATTAAACATTTCATGTCCCTTCCATTTATTCCAACTTGTGCCTTTTGCTTTGACATACCTTCCCCTTTTGGCTATAGTATTGTTGAGACAGTTATGAAGAGATTAAACTTTCCTTCAAAAATTCACATTGAGAGCAGGTTCAAAAGTGCAGAGTAACTTCTCCTTGTTGTTGTTATTTAATGTATAATATTAATACTGAAAGCATGGCCTGAGATGTGGAAATGGCTACATAGTAATGCTATGCACTCTTTATGGAATCGTGGTAGGTAAGACCTTTTGTTTTGTTATTTTTCAGTGTTCAGAGATTCCAAAAAACAGGGTTTAAACTTGTTAGTACAAATGAACCATTTCATTTGTAGCTGGTACCAATCAAATACAAGAGTGGAGGAGTCTGTTTTTTCTTTATTCAGGCCCCAAAATGGTAGCAAAAAGCAGAGGTGCAATAAATAGTTTCAGCAAGTCAGGGAATGTAATTTACATTACAGAACTGAGTTTTAAATTGTCTGATGTAAAGAGTCATAACAATCTTGCCTTTAGAAGTGTTAGAATATCAGATAAAAGATATTGAGCCACAGGTAATTACTGCTGAGAAAGAAAAAAAAAAAAAGCCAAATCCAAATAATTTTGAAGTAACTTATTTCAAGTAGTGCTTAGTTTTAAAGGACTCACAAATTTAAAATACTCATCTTTTACATATTGAAATAAATCCTTGGATCATTATAGAAAATGTAATTGTGGTTAAGTGAGAAAGATAATAATTCTTAGTAGCTCTAATGTGAGGGAGAGCTTGGAAATGGTACAAATTAAGGATTGTAAGATTTAATTTCCAGGTGGCAACCTTAAGATGACAAGGAGTTGGTCTAGGAGAAAGCTAGCTCTGTTTTGTGGAGTGTCAAGATGGGAATTGTTCCATCTTGAGTAAGAGCAGACTAAAAATTGTGAGTTTGGCCTAGGGAAAATGAGGAATAACTTGTAATTTAGGTGTAACTTTAATGGCATTTTCATCTGTTCTTAAAATTACCAGGATAAATTTATTGGGCATCTTCCCAGAGCTTGGAATCATAGAATCACTTAACTTGTATCTAGGATTTAGATCTAAATGTAACAGTGCTGGATCCGTGCCTAAAAGGGAGGAAAACTTGATGTCTTCTGTAGAGATCAGTTTGGGGGTTTTAGGCTGGGCTGATTGCAGAGTTCAGCCTTGCACCCAAACAATGGAAAAATTCAGAAATATTTCCAGTTTAAAATCTGAATTCAGGATCTGAATCTTCTTAATGGTAGCTGGAATAAGCCTCAGAGGTCTAAAGACGATGAATTTTAGGAAAATCTGAACAATTACCTAAAATCCAGATGTCTGTCACATGATTTGTAATAGTGATAGATCATGAAATATTAAAGGAATTTTTAGGGATGAATGTGTTTTTAGGATTTTGTATCTTTAATACCAGTGATCATTATTTGTAATTGTCCCAAATCTTGTCTAGAGGGATATCTCTTGTCTTGCACTCTGAGGAGGAAGAGTTAATTTATCTTTACTGGAATTTTACCCAAGGTCTGCAAAAACAAAAATTATTCTTATCAATGGGGAATTATTGAAATTAGTTGAATTGAAATAAATAGACATATTTTACTCCAGTTCTTAATGGAGATATATATATATATATATATAAATTGGGAGCATCATTATCTTCTATAACTTATAAAAGATGTGCTGTGGATGATTCCAACACTGCCTCTGCTTTTAGGCATTCAGAAGTAGCTGTATATCCTTCCTATCTATTATTAACATGTACATTTAATATCCTGGGACAAAGGCAGAAATGACAACTGAGCACTTGGCAGATGTGCTATTTAGTGTGTAAATAATGGATAAATATTTTGGTTCTGTTCAGCTGATCTCTACAGTACTTGCCACTTCCTGCTGCAGATTTTGCAGCATGTTAGAACCAACCTCTGGCATCTTTCTAAGTTGCCAACTGAACGCAGCTGCAATATAAAGTAACTGGAGTGGGATTTGTGAGTGTCATGAATTTTTAGCTGTTTCTATGATATTTTTATAACCAAGTATTAAATAAGACACTAACACTTGGAACTCGGTTTAAATGAGCGCAACACTCAGATCAGAAGAGGAAAGGCTTTCCTGAAAGGACAGGTCACTGCTTTTCCCTCAGAAGTGATCAAAGCTGCCTTCATTGAAGCTGTGGTTAAACACTGCTGCAGCATCATGGTTCTTAGGTTTTTTTTTTCTTTTCCACATCATTTTGCTGTACCCCCTACAAGGGCAGTGAAGGACCTCCTAGAAGAAAGGACAGCGTGTGTGGCAGAATTCCCCATGTGGCTCCATCACATTTGGTTTAAATGTTTCATATTCATATTGAGTCCCTTTTATGCTGGTTTTATGCTGATTATACCTAGAGGCCATTAAATGTTAGCAGATACTTTATATTTGCAATACTGAATGCAATACATGGTATGAAATTCTTCTAAGGGGGGATGTTTGACATGGAGCATGAACATATTAAAGTGGATGTACTTCCAGAAACTCATAGGGGTTGAGAGCATTTTTTCTTCCTCTTTTAACTCTCAGCTGCTGGCTGTAGCTTGTGGCTCTGAGGTGGGGCAGAGGAGGTAAATTTTAACCATCCCATTCCTGTGACCTTGCTGCTTTGAAATAGTAACCCACAGAAGTTCATACAGATGATCCTGTTTGTTTATTCAGGCAGTCCAGAATATGGTTTTAAGGACTGTGCTGAGGGATCTAAATCTGGTTCTATTTTATTATATTCCCTAGAACGATTTCAGTTGACATACTGGAGGTATGAAGTTGAATGGAAAGGAGCAGAGTCTGATGTGAATAAATTGCTCTGTATTTCTGAGCTTTCACTGAGGAAAGTTCTTAACCTGCTTGTAAAATAAGATTTTCTCTATGGAGGGAGAGAGCAGCATGTTTGGAGTGTATGTAAAAATAGAAAGAAAAGTTCAATGAGCAGAATTTTAATTTTCAGAGCACCCCAGGAACTTTAACCTGACAACAGGAATATTGTAGGTAACCAATATAATTTGTTTCTTAAAGGAGAAGAGACAGGGATGTGCTCTAGGCAGGGCTGTGGATCAGTTCCCAAAACAGTCTGAAAGTCCTTCACTTGCTCCTTGCCTTTATGATCAAGAATAGGCCTTCTTTAAAGTGAAGGAAATAATACAGATATATTCAGATAATATATTATTTATATATTTTTCTACAGAATAAATGTAAAATAAAGATGGCCTGAGTGTTATTTCTGTCCAACGGGTGGTACACACCTTTAGACAAGGTGGTAATTGAGATGAGAATTAATATATTACAAATCTTGTTTAGGATTTAAGAACTGCCAAAGTCCTACAGGGACAAAAACTTTGGCAGGTTGAAAATAGCATTCCAAAAGTTAGCCTGTTTTAAAATGTTTTTAATAACTTTTGCAATTCCATTCTTTAATATTTAGAATACTTAGGTTTGATCTTTTTAGAGTGCAGATGTTGCTTGTATGTGCTGTCAAATGTCAAAAAAGAGACTTTCAGTTGCTGTCTATAAATGGGTATTATTGGATCCTGCTTTCCTGTGCCCCTGAGGAGCTGGCACAAATCATGAAACCTCTCCATGCTTCCTTTCCCATATATGACATGGATCTAACATAATTTTTTTTTTTTTAATTAATGCTTCTTAGCAAAATTGGTGCATACTCCAGGGGGGTGATCAGCTGGGATCATCCTTTCAGTTTGATTGAGGAGGGGCACATCCCCTGTTTTTCCAAGCTGGCTTTGGTGTTCCTCTTGAAGCAGAGGAGTGGGACAGGCTGCTGGGAACTGCAGGCTCCTAAACCCCCCAAGATGGAGCCCAGGGAGGTGAGAGAGTGCAGGGAAAGGAATTGCACTCCCCTGGCTCTGCCAGACCTCACATCACAGCGAGAGCTGCCTCTGAACAATTCAGTCATTTCAGGTCTACTGAAAGTTGAGTAAAAAGTGGATTTTTTTTTTCCTGGTTTGCTGCGAAATGGAGTAAATGTAACACATTTCAATTGTCCTTGAAGGAATTGTCTTGTGCTCTTCCTGTAAATGGTAAAATAGGCTTGATGGGCGTTCAGAGGCCAGGAAAAACAAATATACACAACAAAGGGCTCCAGAAATCTGAACCAGAAAATGCTGCACTGTGTTCTTCTCATAAAGGAGCTGTTCTGTATAACTTTTGCAGATGCTTGCCATGATAGAAAGACATCATTTAAAGGCAGCAGAAACCACTTAAATCATGTGCATAATTATTTCAATAAAATATTAAGTTAGTATACAGCACTGTTCTGTAAGAGAGCACTCTTTGAGAAGCAGGATCACTTGTCTCTGTTGTGTGCAGGTTTTTCAATTGTGAGGACAGAAAGGATTTTATGCTTTTAAGCTTTCAAAAACTTTTTTCCCCACTTTCAAATTTGAAAATTACAAGCAATATGATTATTTGAAAAATAAAGCAAAGAAATGCAATGGTGCCGTTGCTACCTAAAACCTGAATCTTTGCACGATAAGTTCTACTTCCCTTTCTGATCCCATTTTTGGATCACTAAATTTAGACCTGTCCTCAGGTGATGCCTTGCCCAGGTGTAAGAATCCACAATTCTCACAGGTGGAGAAGTGCACACTGTGTAGAAAAATAAGATTGTGTCACACCAATTTTACTTTTTGTTTGTTTGTTTGTTTTTTACTTTGTCTTTGGAAAGAAAGTATTTAGGGACTTGATTCCAATTTCTAAGGGAATGCTAGGCTGTTAGGTCTGAAGTGTTTCAGACTGTTAAAAGCTGCAATTCTGAGCTCTTTGTTTTTACCTCCATTTCCTTTTTCTTCACACAATCCCTTCATAAAGATATTTTGGAGCTCTTTCCAACAAGTATTTATTTTTCTGGTACCTGATGCATCTCCAATTTCACCATTTTTATAGTAATATGAAATTTGCAGCTGCATCCCTGAATTTCATCTCCAAAATGCCTTCAGGATATACCTATAATGCATACAAATACATCCATGTACCTACAAATACATCAGGAAACTGTGTTGAAGTGGAAAGAAGGCAACAAGCTGTGTCTGAGAGCTCTGGGATTAAACACATCCAGCAAAAATATTTGACAGAGCCTTTGAACATCATGTTCAACCCCAAAAAAATGAAAATATCCCATCTCCTGTACCCTGGTTTTTGTCAGGACGCAGGAATGCCAAACCAGTGGAATGGTTCACTGATGGAGACACAGCCTCCCCTCAGTCTGAGTGGTGGGACTTGGCTGTGTTGGTTCATTTCTCAGCTTGATTTCTGAGATCAGCACCTGCCAACACCAGTGTTGGTGGTTTGGTATGAAAGAGAGAGAGCCGTGTCCTGAGCAGGGGCGGATTCAGATCGTTCAGTAAGTTTGCTGTGCTGTGTGGCAGCAAGGATCTGAGCTGCATTCAGAGCAGTGCCTCTGGTAAATTGTTGCTCTCTTTCAGTCACCATTTCTTGCAGTGTCTTAATAGCAAAATACACATTGAAATCTGATCTTTATCAACTTCGGCAATATTTGCAATGGAACCTTAATGTGCTGCTTTCTCTTTAGACACATGTAGTATATAATGAATTCCTTTGCAGTCCAGGTTATTACAACAGAAAAAAATTGGAACTGGTTAACAGGGATTCAGCCTAACCTGGTTAAAATAGGGGTCTTTTTCTTAGGTTTTACTTTTTTTCAAGCAGATCTAGTTTAGTTCACCCTCATAAATACATGAGGAAACTGTGTTGAAGTGGAAAGAAGGTAACAAGCTGTGTCTGGGAGCTCCAGGATGAAACACATCCAGCAAAAATGTTTGACAGAGCCTTTGAACATCCTGTTCAACCCCAAAAAGAATGAAAATATCCCATATTCTGTACCCTGCTTTTTATCATCCTAGGTACATAAGAGAATAAACACTTTGCAAATGAATTGAAACAGGATCGTATGTGACCTACCTTAAATTTGATCTAAGCTTGAAGTGTATTTAGGTTAGAATTGGTGACAATTGGATTTTTTGAGAACTTTAAATCAGGTATATTGAGGTCAGATAAACATGACAAGAAGTCCAGATATCATTACCTATTTATAGAGTTTACTGTGAAGCTTAGAGGCAGTGAGGAATTATGCCCCAAATCTGGCAGGATGGGATAAGGGTGAAGGTTCCAGGTTTTTTTCTATAAAGAAAAGTTCTTATTCAATATTTATGAATGAAAGGTGTCATCAAGCTCTTGGTTATGAATGGTGATTCACTGATTTTGTGTGCCCACTTGGATTTCAGGTGTTTGTCAGAGCAGTTGAGCAAATGTGTTTCACAAAGAACACGTGTGAGATTTGTGTTTGGTGTGATAAATCATGTATGATGAGGCTCTGGGGAAAATTGTTCTTTTCAATGTGGGTCTGTCTTAGTATTTCTTTTGCTTTTATGCCTGCTCATGGGGCTTTCAAACATTTCATAAAACTTGCCATGAGATGATCATGGGAGATCCTGCAACATCTGCTCATGGCTTCTTCCTCCTCCTGTGAGGAAAAAAAATAATTTAAACAAAACACATTTATTTGGATATCAGTGCTTTCTGCTTATTAAAGTTGGGATGAAATGCTGCTGATGCTTCTCCTAGTTTCTGTAGAATGCTCTGAAGTGAGAGCTAAAAGCATAGCTTTTACACAGATTGGATTTTTAATAATTTTTTTCAAGGCTGTTGCTGGTAGCTAGCTAAAAGTTTACCCTTTTATAGTGCTTTTATCACCTGTATATAATTTTTCTATGAAGATTCCCTAAAAGAAAAAAAACAAACTATAAAATTTGGAAAAACATTTTTTTTTTTTATTCATAAGAAAAGTTATAATCTGGAGGGGTGGTTTTTTTCACACAAATGAGTGCAAATACTGTAGAATATATTTTAAAATTATTTAAAAGTCATCACTGGAAACAAAGAAGTGGTTTATTAGAATGTTATGATCTATATATATTTGGATGAAATATGTCAGATAGAAATCATTTGTTCCTCATGTCTGAAGTAAGCACACATCATTAATGTGAGAGATTTCATCTGTCTGAAAAGAAAACTTCTGGGCTGAGAGGTACCCTAAGTTTAAGTAGGAGATTGCTTCTTTGGAAAACAAGGATTTTTAATCAACACATGCAGTAAGTATTTAGGTCTTAGACTTTACTAGGCTCATGGTAAAGGAAAAATTAGGGGGACTTGCAGATGTTCCTAAATTTAAATTTAAAGTTAACTGCCCACATTGTTAAGGTGGAGCAATGGTGGATCCCCACACCAAACAATGAGGATTGAGCATTTTTTATCAGTCCTCCTGCCTCCCTGTGCTTTCTCAGTCAGGCTTTTCTTGCTGGGAAAGGCAACCCTGTTGTTCCCAGGTGTGGAAGTGCCAGTGGAACACAGATCTGGCTGTACCCAGGTGTGGAGGGTTCCAGTGGAGCATAGATCTGGCTGTTCCCAGGTGGAAGTGCTAGTGGAGCAGGGATCTGGCTGTTCCCAAGTGGAAGTGCCAGTGGAGCAGGGATCTGGCTGTTCCCAGGTGTAAAAAGTGCCAGTGCAGCAGGGATCTGGCTGTTCCCAGGTGGAAGTGCCAGTGGAGCAGGGATCTGGCTGTTCCCAGGTGTGGAAGTGCCAGTGGAGCAGGGATCTGGCTGTCCCCAGGCTCCTTTTGTGCAACTGGGACCAGCAAATGCCCATGCCAGTGCTGCTCTGAACGAGCCCCTCTCCTGCCATGTGCTGTCTGTGTTCTGCTCAGGCATGCACTCACCAGTATTTCCTGTAACTGATAGCAGCTGTTGCTGATAGCTTGAGTGATGTCAGCTCTTGAATCTGTTCACTGTTAAGGAATATTCTGTTGGGGTTGGCTGGCTGGTGTCACTGCACAACTTCCAAAATCTCATGTGCTGTCTGTATTTCTCCATCAAGGTGAAGTGATAGGGCCAGAGAAAGACAGCTAAAATACACAGAAAATGCTTATCTGAAAATAAGAAACAATTGACATGAAAGGCTATTAGCATAAAACACTTATGAAATTAATAATTTGGTAAATACAGATGTCTTGTTAATTATGATTTACTCATTAGTTTCCCAGAAGCCTTTCCTACCCTGGTGACCCAGGTCAGTGTAGCTTTCTTTGTTTACTTTATGTGGGGAGATAACTTGAATTCCCTGGATGAATCCTAAGTGGCACTTAAAGTATTCCAAGAAGTGGGTTTTTTTTTTTTTCTAGTGCAGGATACCATTTCTAAAGAGTTTTTCTCGGTATATTCTTAAAAAGAAAATAATTCCAAAAAGCACCAAGTCAGGGCAAGTTCATCTTGCTGGGGGATGTGGGAAAATTCAGCTTGTTGCCTGAAAAACAGGGGAATGCTGAAAAATGAACTCTTTTAACAATTCAGTTTAAAGTTTAATCACATTAATCCTATATTTAAATGATTGTTTCTCTTCTTCTCATCCCTCTCCTGTCTGGTACAGCCCACAGTGCCAGCAAGCTGGGTTGCCTTTCCTACCTGCACAGACCTTTCCTCTTGGCATGGTCACGTGGCAAGGACTGCAAGTGTTTATCTAGAAAAATAGCATTAAAAATGGCATTACACCTTTTTTTGTTTGCCCCTTTTCAGCTCTGTCTTTATGGGGAATAAACAGAGGGGAACAAGGAGAGGAGCCAGCTCCAGGTGACTGGCCAGCTGCCTGTGGATCAGCACCAGAAAGTGCTCCACAGATTGCAATCTGAAACCCATTAATATAATGGATAAAGTCTATGAAGCATTTTAAAACCTCCCTTGCCTATAGTGCTGCATTTTATAAGCTAGGTGACATCAAAAGAATTGGTTCTGGCTCAGACCAACTAATAAAAATGGATAAGGCTTATTTTTATGCTGAATATCAGTAAAAGCATGTGCAGAAGATTACATTTAACATTCTGGCTTTTACCCAGAGCACAGAAAAGTCTATCTTATCCCCATCCATCAGAACAGAATTTGATAGGTTTGGAGACCCCAGATTTTCATCTCCTATCGAAGCATGAAGCAGCAGCTTGGGCTTGCATGGAGATTGTGTGAACATGACACTGCTCACTGTGTTATGTTTCCTTCAGCATTGATAAAGAAAGGTATCTAATTAGCCACAATGTTTAAATAGGATATTTTCTATTATTGATACTTAAAGCTGATGTAAAGCATTACATGTTGTCATTATACCTTTCTATATTAGGAGTAAAGGAAAGAAATGCAAAGTCTGGCTATTTCTTGTAGGGCAAAGGGAGAGGAGCATCTTTCAGAGCCCAGTAAAGATCCCACATAGTTGTTTTTGTGCCTATACTTTAATTATTGTTTAGCTTTAATTATTGTTAATTTTTCTAGGTACCACATGTTTATTTAAGACTGTTCTTTTTGGTTCAGTAGTCCAGTCTGTACCAGCATTAGCCTCCAGATCTCAACAGCAGCCTGTTTATTCTGATCTAGCTTGCCTGACTGATTCCCCAAAGATAAAATTCACTAAGTGAACTTGACAGATTCCAGGCTGTCTCCATATGGCAGGGACTGGGCTGCAGCTTCTGAAGCTGCCTGGGATTTCAAAGCTGCTCTCACCTTATTAAGATGGCAGCAGTTACATGCAAGGCAAGTTTGCAGGGCTTGTTTTAATTCTTGTGGTTTCTACTTGAGACCAATCCATACCATTTTTTGTGCCTGTGAGTTAGAGCAGGACCAGAAGGATGACTTTTTTCCCAAATGGTGCTTACACCAGCAAGGGATCAGAACAGGAAATGAATCTATACCTCAGTTGTTGACAGTTTTTAAGAGGAGTTTAGGTTTAGCAGTGCTAAACGGACCAGGCCACAAGAGATTTCTGAAAAAAGTGATCAAACACTGTGAATTTATTTGTTGCTGGGTCTTTCTTCCCTTTTGCCTTTGTGTACTGTCACTTACCTGTTGTTTGGGTTTGGGCTGTTAACAAAATAGTTTAATTGTCTTAAATTAAAAATATCAAACTTATATTCTGGCAACATCAAAATATTGAGCTGAATTGCAAGGAGCATTTTTGAGAATGCAGACACCAGCTGAGGATCTTTGTGTACACACTGAGATCTGTGTGTGCAGACAGCTATAATCTGTCACACAAAAAAGGGCTCTCAAATCGACTCAGTACTAGTGAAAGAATGTAGTGCTGGAAGCACATAAAATCTTGGTATTTCTCATTTTAAAAAGCCCCTTAGATTGATTCTTTGATTGTAATTTTTTGAGTGGGTTGACAGGACTAAAATAATTTACTCTGGTAGGTTTAAGCAGACCATTCTTAAAATCACAACCTTAGAAAAAGAGGAATTTAGAAAATGTAGACAAAGTATTGTAGGTTGTTAATGCTTGGTTTGGAAATGCAGGTACTGCAAACAGCAGTTCAGTAAGAAATTAGTTTAAATTGGTGTTGTTGTGTGGGATTGATGGACTTATATTTTGCTAGGAAAATGAAAGTAGATGTTGAGGTTTCCTTGATTATTCCTGTTCCTGACTGTCATTATTTCTGAGGATCATGTGCATATCTGAAGGAGAGGTCAAAAATGAGTAACCTTTCTAAATTTCCTTTGTCCTTTTCATAGTCCCAAAGGGACTAGGAGTGAACTGATGTGAGACTTAAAAAAAATAAATAAAAAATTAAGTGGTTAGAAAAAACCCCAAACTTTTGGGAGTTAAGTTTTGTGTTTAAATTTAAAGTAACTGTGTTGACTAGGACAAGCAGTGGTGTGTCATAGTAACTCCCTATGGATTTTGTTGTTTCTTTGAGGAATAGCGTGTGGTTTTATTGTTTGATTTTGGTGGGTTTTTTTCACAGATACTGATTTTAGATTTGGGGGTTCACTTATCTGGAGGCATTGGGGTTTTCTGGTTTTCTGTGGTTCTTGCCCTTGCATCCCTTTCATAGCAGAAAGGATCTCACCTGGGACCCTTTAATTAAGTGCTATTCCTCCTTTTTCCAGAAAGAGAAGCTCTTGTGGAACCCCTGTTCAGCATCTTCACAATTCCCATTTTATCTGGAGCTATGTGAACCTCTATGTGAAAACTGATTTTTCTCTCAGTCATGTTACACGTTTAGAATCATCTGTGTAATTTGCAATGTTTTTTTATCTTCAGTTAATTTGCATTTAGCTGTAGATTAGTTTGTGGCAATGACTCCCTCTTTATTTGCTTTCTGAGGCATTGTTTCTTTCTGTATTGTATAATGTAGACTTGTGCCAGATAATCCCAGTAGTATTGGAACTGGGAACAACAGCTTTACCTCATTACTGTTCCTCACAACATTTGTTATGCTCCTATGGGCACATGTGTAAGAAATGTCAACTGAGTCATTATTGGGGTGGATGTTCTTGCAGCAGGTGTTTTAAAGGCAAAATTTCAAGTCTCTGAACAAAAAGAGACGAAATTCCCAGTCAAGAATTTATAATGAGGAAATGGGTGAGCCCTTTCTCTTTGATCTAGAGCCGTTCTCTTTGCTGACAGCCCTGTGTCCTGCTGCAGGTACATGAGGGCAGTTTGGCAGCCAAACTGCTGCACCAGGTCAGGGTTAGTGTGCAGGAGATGGAGCCTTTCATGTTGCTTCTGCAGAAAAAGGCAGGTGGGTTTGATTTTTAACAATACATGCAGTGCCTCTTCCAGACTCAGGTTTTATTTTGCCCGAACCTATTTTAGATTTAAACTCCACAGAGGAGCCCTTTTTTTTCCCCCATGTCTTGTCTATGTCTTTGGTACAACTCACTTGATGCTGCAGTTGTACATCTTTTTTATTTTCAATTTTCTGTTGTATGGACTAAGCAGTAGGAATTCCTAATGCCACTGACATAACAATAAATTGAAATCCATTAATTGACTGAACAACTAAACAGCTTCTCTGCTAAACCTGGATGCCAAAGACCATGGAATGGCACAAAATGAAATGATCAGAAGAGGCAGCTGAAGCTCACTCTGTAAACATCTAGGCTGGCTGAAGTGCAGCAGTCTGTGTTTACAGCAGGCCTGGCAGAGGGAGAGGTGTGAGTGCTCATCTGCACCAAGGCAAAGTCTGAGTCTAAGCTGCTCATAGGGAAATTTGAAACTTTATTTATTTATTTATTTTCCATCAAATCTTATGAGTTTTCTTGGCACTTAAAAGATGGCAGGGTTATACTGGCCTTGAACTGGTGCTGGCATTGCTCAGCAGAGAGAAAAAACATCTAGGAGATCTTCAGCACCTCCAGGTTAATTTGGAAAATGCCATCTGACCGCAGCTTGGAGAGTTTTTCATCTTTCTAGGAAGGTTCTTTGAGTTTGAGGTGGGTTTGTTTGTTTCACCTGGCTGGGAATTTTTTGTGAGATAATAATAATAAGAAGAAATAGAATAGATTGGTCACTTTAGATAGTCCAGATTGCCAGTTGTTTTTAAGATTTCATTCCCCTGCTTTTTTCCATTATATGTTATTTTTAGAATGTGGTAATTTAAAACAGCATTTGGTTTACATTCATTTATTTTACATTGAACTGAAGTGGTGCATCTTTTATGTAATAATGACCTACCAAATATGTATGAAAATGTAAGGAGCTCTTTAGTAACCCAGAACACACTGGTTGAGGTTGTTGTTCACTTTATTGCCACTGCTTGTGAATGAAGTTACCTACAAACATTACTCTGCACATAATAATGAGGAGAGAGAAATAGTTCTGTATTTAGGATGGCCTAACCTGTGTCTGAACTGCAAAATAAAGGAGTTTTACAATAGATATTGTTTAGGATCATTTGAAAGCTGAGGTTCATGGTGCAGAAAGGAGCTTCCCAAGTTATGCTAACATGTTCATTTTAGTGAAATTATTTCAGAGTTGTGCAAGTCTTTATAATTGGGGTTAGGACAACACCACAAAGAAATCACAAGAAATACATAAACCCCCACTGTTAATTAAAAAATTGACAGAGAGTCAGTGGTAGTTGCTTTGGTAGCAGGAATGGTTTGCTAAATGTAGGATTAAGGGACCCAAGGGTGCTGATTCACTGTTTGTTTCCCAGAGGAGCCAAAGCCCAGATGGTTTGTGTTGTCCCAGCTTGTACAGGATGCAGGGGATGTGGAGCAGCAGAGGTGGCAGGAGCTGGTGCTGCTCTGCTGGCACTGCTGTGCCCAGGGTGCAGAGGCAGGGCTGGCACAGTCCCTGCTCCCTGTCCCTGCCCAGCCCCTCCTCAGCAAATACACCACAGCAGAGTGGAGCAGGCTGGGAACCCATGAAAACTGCAAAAACCTCCCTAGAATCAGTGCAGCTGCTGGGTGATCATGCAAAGATAGGCCTGGGAACAGTCTTGACCACTTTTTCAGGAGTGGGGACAATGTCTCATTTCCCAGCCAGGAGCGTGAGTCAGGCTGCTCAGCTCGGTTTCCAAGGAAGAGGGCAGCTCTGTGGACAGCTTCAAAATGTCTCTTGTTTGAAAAAAAACCCCAAGCTTTCATGTTGGCTTCTGCAGAGGAATTTTTTGCAGGCTAGTAATCTCAGTTTGCTGCAAAGTGGAAATTTGCTCTACCAGGCTGGTAGATTTACACATTTGTGGAGAGCAGAACATTAGAAACTTGTTCTGTGCACAAGAAACTGGCCCAGGTTGCCTTCTGTTTTACATTCCTACTTCACTTTTCTGAGGAGATATTAACAAAACAGTTCACTATATTTAGAATGCTAATGGCAGTCAAGTTACGTCAAAAGAGGGATCTATTATTACATTGACAGAATGTCAGTGCAGAAATCAGCTATAACTTGTTCTGCATGTCATTAGCTGGAAAAATCACATGCAAATTTTGAACATTGATCAAAAATTCCATTTCTCACTGATTTTTTGCTGTGTTAGACCCAGGACGGAATAAGAAATTTTTCTTGGGTGTATTTTAGTACACAACAAAAATTGCAGCGCTCAAAGCCCATTTTTACCTCATGATAGTTTATGCATTCATTCCTCCCTTGGAAATTATGTTTACTTAAATTAGTGAAAGCTGGGTGAGGTCTTTTTACATTTAAAAGAGATTTCCCACATATCTGCCTTTGATTGTCACATCCTTCAGTGTGCTTGTCCAAATCCTACCCACATGCCGCTATGCAGATGAGGCACTCCCACATAGGGAATGTTCTGCTCAGAAATCATGGAACGCCCAAGCAGCTTCTCTTTCTTTTTGAGAAATAGACTCCTAAAAACTATTCTAAAGACAGCACAATTCTGCCCACCAGCTGAGGATAATGTAGGGGTACCTTTAAAATATATTGTTATATAAGCTGATAGAAGAAAAAGGAAAAAATGAAGCAAAAATGGCGAAGTTTTGCTGCAGCTTTAGAAAAGTTGCCAGCTGCCTGAGATGGCAGAATAAACTGGTTTGATTCACTAAGCTATATTCTATTTCAGTCAAAAAACTGACACAGATTTAGCTGGCAAACCGCTCCATCCCTGACTGAAGAAAACTGCAATGATAAGACCAGGGTAAGATTTATTTGCTCTTAATCCTTTTCCGAAGCATCAGCCATCATTCCATGGCTGGTGAGGACGCTTTCCTCAGGAGCAGCAGGGCTGGTGTGCTGGTTGTGCCTTGATTTGCACTTGAACACAGCTTTAATTTGCTTTCCAGATGAGAAAAGGGAGCTCTGCTCTGTCGGCCAGTGCTGCCCATGCAGCTCCTGCTCACCTTCACTGCTCCCTGCACTGGGGTTCCTTTGCTGCCTTCTCATGAAGTCTCTTGCCAATTGTTTGGGGTTTTGTTTGTTTTTTGTTTTTTTTTTTCTTTGCAATTGTATTTTGTGTCCTGTTTGGGGAGCAGCTTTGGCTCAGAGTGAGCTCCAGGAGCTTCTCAATTCCTGCTCACAGTGGGAGAACTCTGTACAGGGGAATTTATAATCCTAGGGGCTATTTGGTGATAGATGAATGTAAAAGTGTCATCACAAATCATTATTTTCTACAAAAATTGTCTTTTTTTTTCTATTTTTTCAGGGTTTTTTTTATAAAAAACAACCTAAATCAGACTCTAACATTGCTGTAGCTCAAACAAATATTTTTTAAAACCTTCCTTCTTCTGTTGCAATTTAAACTAAAGCAGACTTTAGAAGTTGGATTATTTTATGTGTCATATTTTTCTTATATTTTTTCATATTAGTCAGAATTAATAATGATAGAGTTTGCTGTTTGATTCTTCATAGTTCAGTGATTGGTTTCCATATGTTGAAATAACTAACTATTTAAAGCCATCTGTTTCCCTTGGAAGTAAGAGTATTTTCATTAGTGTTTAGCATTTGGCTGATAGTTGAAAAATTAAATTCAGGCTAAGTTTAGGTTGATCTTTCTGGACATTATTCAAGCAACAATGTATGGGTTATTTAAAAAGCTATAGGATTTTTTGATTGATAATATTTGAGGTGTTATTTGCATCAGCTCAGACATTAAAAATAAGTGTGATACACAAAACTGAACAAGAAAGCCTCCCCCTAATTAGCTGAGTGGGATGTAAGCCATGTAGAGGCCTTATTCAGGTCTTTTCCTTAAAGGTAAATTTCTCTAATAAGGTACTGGCCAAAAGCAATTTTCTATTTCTATGTTATCATGGCCAAAAATTAGGAAAACATTTAGTTTATCACTCAAATCAGAAGTTCTGTCTCCTCCTTGCTTTTGCTCACAATAATGTGGTTTCTCTGCTGAGTTTTGGATGCTACAGATATTCTCAGCTTGTTCCTGGGAAAAGCCATAAAATCCTGAGACAGGTCACTTGGCAGTCAAGTGGAAGAGAAAACTGCTTTTCCACTGTATTGTATTGCTTTGAATTGCAAATGTCTTTGTATTTGCTTCAGGTTTTTGTTTCATTTTGTTTTGTTTTTAATCCTGCTGTTGCACTCTCTGTGTTAGAATCTAAGATTTATATTTCTTTGACTGTTTAATGTTTCCTTTCATCGCCTTCATAAATAGTAATGACTAGCTTATGTATATCCAGGGAAGTAAGGCAAAAAGCCCTTGAGTGTGCCAAGTCTGAAAAAATTTAAATTAGTGTATCAAATGTTAGAAGAAGAGGAATTAAGCTCTTATCAGCTAACCATAAGCCCAGAATCTTTTAAATTCTAACAATGGTCTGGTGGATACAGCTAAATCTGCCTTGACGTAAGAAAGACAATAGCAGGAGTGTAGTTCAAAGTTAAAGATTTCACCTTAATAAAATCTATTTAATATATTATCCTAAATCCACAGAAAGGCAAGTTTTTATTCTGAGGTGTGGGTCATTTCTGGTAGGGGAATCCCACACTTTTTAATGAACATGTTTCTCTTTCTCATTTCTAATTAGCTCCAGCACTTTGATTGCAGCATGCCAGCCTTCAACACCGAGATTTCTGCTGGTAATGAAGCACTCGAGGTGGTATTTAATTAAAGCAGAGTGGTGCTAGCAAAGACCTGAGCACTAATCCTTTTGCATTGCCCAGTGTCCCCTTGTGATTGTGATTGATGAGTTGATTTCTCTTTACAACTTCATTTGCATTGTGTGGCAATACCCGCAGGCAGAGGCACTGAGCGTTTCTGGATCAGAGCTCCCCATTAGGACAAGCTCATGTGCTAAATGGGCTAGGGCTAGGCTGGAGAGCTCTCCTAGCTCTTAAGCAACCTATTAAATCACGGGTTTACAGTGGGTGATGTGACTCTCCATGTAAATGCTGGTGTTTGTAATACCTTTATCTCTTTTTACCTTGAAAATACATATCCCACCACCCACTATCTGTCCTCTTTGGTATTTATCTCAGTTGTTGTGTTAAAATGATCATGTCTGGTAGTGGCTGCTATGAGGAATGGCTGTAGAGCTTTTTTTTTTTGATTCATAAAAGTAAAATAAGTTGGTCAGGATTTTCTTAAACAGATAGACATATTTTCATCCTTATTGCTAGAACTCTTAGTTTCTGACATTCTCACTCCAGTTTGAAATGCAGAACCGTTTCTTGTTTGCAACCAGAAGGTTGTAGCAGGACTATCCAAGCTCCTTATGCTGTCAGTCTGCTTGTCCACAAAGACAGAGCCATCAGCACTCTGCCCTCAGACCTGGTGTGAAAAACATGGTTCACTGCCCTGTAAAAAATTAGAAAATTTAATAAAGTACAATAGGAGACAAAGACAAGAGAGCAA
>JAYDZK010000044.1:4209135-4254034 GCA_034509185.1 Euphonia xanthogaster
CCTGTAAAAAATTAGAAAATTTAATAAAGTACAATAGGAGACAAAGACAATAGAGCAAAGTCCATATTTTCTACTGATGGTAAGTCTTGATAATCATATCAGTAGCAGGGGTCCTCATCATATGTGCCTTGGATGTTATCCCAAGCAAGCAGGCATTTTAACACAAGCATGGCTATATCAGCTATTTCACTAATATGTCTAATCTTAAGTAACAACAGAAATAAAAACTATATTTTCATAGCAAAGTTACTCTAACATTATACACATAGCATCCATTTTAATATTTTCAAGAAGCCAATATTATAGTATATATCTGTAACACTGGTGTTCCTGGAGCAGCTGGGATGTGCTCACATCTGACCAGATCTCCATGTCATGCACCTGTGGGGATTTCCAGCAGTGAATTTCTTCTGAAGAAGTGTATTTGCTCTGGCAGCAGGGGAGCCAACAGCATCCTGGGCTGGATTAGCAGGAGCATAACTAGAAAATTGACAGAAGTGATTTTCTTCCTTTACCTGGCACTTGTTAAATTGCATCCGAGATATCTGGCCCAGTTTGTGGCTCTCCAATACCAGAAGGAAGGTTCAGCACAGGGCCCCCAGGGTGTGCTGGAGTTCAGGGTAGGAGGCTGAGGGAACTGCACTGGTCCAGCCTGGAGAAGGGACGGCTCCAGTGTGACCTAAGAGCCGCCTTTACATGCACACCAAGAGGGCATCATGAGCAAGTCCCTTCCCTGAGGTGTATGGCGGGAGGAAAAGAGACAACACCTACTGCAAAACTGCAGTGAGAGGTTATGAAGAGCAGCTTTGCCCATGAGAGCAGCTCTGCATTGGAACAGTTTGTCTGGAGAGTTTGCACAGCCTTTGTCTTTAGTACTTTGATAAAAATGGGTGCAGCACAGACATGCAAAGCTTGAAAATGCTGTCTGTACCTCCAGGCTCTCCTACACTGCCTTGCTGCCACTTCAGGGGTGGGGTTGGTCCAGCTGCCACTTTCTCTCCTCTCTCTTTAGGGATCCTCTGTCACCCGTTTGTTTTTAGATCAAAGTAGCATTGAACCCAAATAGAAGGGAAGGAATACTTCAAATCTATGAAAAATAGCAGCCTTAGGTGTGCACTTGTATAACCTAAAGGGTTACTATTGCTTCTGTTGAGACTTTAGGCAGATTTTTATTTTCCAGTCACTGCTAATCTTTCAGGCCAAGTATTTATTCCTTTTGCAGCCTTTCTTCTCGTGTGAGTGAATGTATGTTTTTAAGCTAGCCAAGGGTATTTGTTTTTCTGAGTTCACAAGTGCAGACTTTTTTTCAAATCCAGGTATCCCTGCTCACATTTGAACATAAATTGTCAAAAATGAATGGTTCGTGCAAATAGAGTAGTTCTTCCATATTTTGCTTATTACCATTCAAGGGATATTCTTGCATATCATCCTTACCTTGTTTTCCATAAGTCTGCTGTTGAATGGAGGGAGTGCCCACACAGATCATTGCAGGAATGACTGTGGAACTTCAAGAAGCTCCAGCTGGATACTCACAGTCTCCTGGTCGAGACAGAATAAATATATTATGTTACCAGAATTTGTCTGTTTCAGTGGAGAACTGGATTGTATACACTGAACCATTTTTAGGGTCCAAAAAGCCAAACCAGCTGATTGTGCAGACACATATAAGGAGCTTCCAAATTTCCTCTGGCCTTGCAGAGGGTGACATGATGGGCGTTGTTGTTTCCTTGATGATCATCTGACTACAAAGTGCAATATATTCATAGAAACTGCCCACATCCCAAAATCTGCTCTACCAGTGTCTCAGGAAACAGATGAGTCTTGCTGCATCACAACTGTGCTGCTGCTGCACTGTTCTTGCTCAGACCTGGGCCTTAGAGTTAAAAAGATGAAACAATTTCTGCAAAGCAAAAGCACCGATACATCAAACAAAAACCACATTCAGCAGAGTGTCTTCATGGGCCATACTGATCTCCTAAAAGTGAAATGCACCTTGTGCAGCCTGTGCAGATCTCCCTGTTGCTGCCAAATATCTTCAGGGCTTTGCCATTTACAGCAGCAAAAATTTGGGGTTCTACTTGAATGTAAAAGTTTGGATTCTACTGAATTTCTAATCCTGGTCAGCTCGTTCAGGGGAAAGGATTCCCTTGTTTGAACCCAGCCCTCTGTGTCTGCTTGCTCTGGTTGCTTTCTTGAAAACATCTAAAATTCCTCTTTTCTTCCACAGTCACTGAGAAAATTGTACTTTCTTTAGAGAGGCAGCTTGGTTGTCAGGCTTGATCCTGCACAATGAAGTTTTCTGGGAAGTAGAAGTTTCATACATGAAAAAAGAGATTACTTTTAGATAATTATTTAAGATTGTTGGTATCTCTTCTACTACTGGTTTTCAGAAACCTGTTCTGAATTGAACTCACCATGTTAGCTGCATTGAATAGACTAGAAATGCAAAATGGTAATACACATACTTCTAAGTATCTTCACCCAGTTCTGATTATTTTTATATTTATGGCAGATATTTTTTCTTTTTTCTCCTGAAAGCATATATAAAAGCTAGTTTTCACCCAAATTCCATGGGGTTTTTTTGGGGGGTTGCAGTTAGCATAGAGCTGACTCATGGTGCATACCTGGCAGATACAGTTGTAGAGGGTTTTGTTAGGGTGGATTAATTATTCCTGTCTAATACTTAAGTAATTTGTGTTTCAA
This sequence comes from Euphonia xanthogaster, assembly GCA_034509185.1. Taxonomy (NCBI): domain Eukaryota; kingdom Metazoa; phylum Chordata; class Aves; order Passeriformes; family Fringillidae; genus Euphonia; species Euphonia xanthogaster. The sequence continues at coordinate 4,211,839 of JAYDZK010000044.1, forward strand.
AACCCAGTGGTATTTGGGAATGAACCATGGGTAGTTTTTTCAATAAAACTTGCCTGATATTATTCTAAAAAAAAAAAAAAATGAACAACAAAAGCAAACAAACAAAAAAAAAGCCCCCCAAAAAACCTCAACAACCAGAGATTATTTCAAAAACTTGCAGACCTGCAAGTTACACTGTTGTTGTGGACTTTGTTGGCATCAGAAATTTGTATTGCTGAAGGGAAAGCTCCTCTGAGCTTCTGCACTGACTCTTGAGTGCTCTGCTTTCAGTTTGAAAACCTTTGCCTTTTTGTTTTGTGTAATTCTGTTAAAACTCTTTTCACCTAAGGCAGTGGGAACCCCCATTCAGGTTGGCTCTGTGGCTCAGGGTGTGGAGTAGCTTGCCAATTTGTTTATTTATTTATTTATTTTTAATTGGTATTTTTACTGCAAAGGTGCAGTGATGTTGCTCTTTCAGATTCACAGGATGTAAGATGTTAACAAGAAAATTCTAGCAGCAAATCGTGCTCTTAAATTTCTGATTTATGTTTGTAAGAAAAGGAAACAAAAATAGTTTAAATTGTCAAAAACCAGGAAAGGCAGAAAATGGGATTAAAACCAGGGTAGCTTCACCCTTGCTCTCACTTTTCTGCATAGAGCAATAGAGGCATTTGCAATGTGCACTGCTTGAATTGTTTGAATTGATGTCATATTCTCTGTTTAATTGGAAATATTTTATATCATAATTTGTTTGCTTCTGAAGCGTGTGAGAGGCCTTGAATTCTGGTTGTTTAACTGGTGTTCAATCTGTGTTACTAAAATGAAGTTAAAATAATAATTTGAAAGTTTTATTTCATAGTCCTTATTAACAAACAACATGTTCAGATCAATTTACTATGCTTCATAAGTCTCCATTGAATTTGGTTCTTAGTTTGGTACCATGAGCACATATATGTGTGTGTGACATTAAAATTTAATTTAGTGTGCATTGCTTTTCTTAATTGATGCTGTTAGTCACTGCAGACCTCTTTACTGAAGGATTTAAATTTCCATTTTGACCTTTTATTAACTGAAACTAGCTGATTTGATTTTTTTTTTCTTTTTTTCCCCTACTATTCTTTAGAACTGTTGGCAGGGGAGATATTAATAGCTGTAGAATTTAGGAATCTATTTTAAACATGGAACGTTTTTGTTGATACAGGAAGCCAACCAAGGAGCAGTGAACCCTTTGCAGTTATTTACACAATGAATATATGTATTTATAGATATAGTATGTAAGTATAAGTTAATATACTTACCCTTGCATCAAGACCAACAAATGGATATTTCCAAGGCTGTGTCAAGTTCCAAATATATTTTTACCCTCCAAATCCTGGATCAATTGGCTACAATGGTATCTGAAATAAATGAGAGCAGATGAAAAAGTACTTTACCAGCCCTGTAGCCTGATTCTGTTCAGAATAGCTCTCAAATTGCATGAGGTATTTTGCATCCAAGTTAAGATACACGTGGAGGTCATGTCTTGCTTTCATTCAGTAACTCAGGCAGAATTGATGTGTTCCCATGTCAATCAGATAACATTTTGTATCTACTCTACTCTCAGCTGCTGCAGGAAATACTAAAGGGGAGAATCACAGTGGTGTGGGCAGGTGTAGAAAGAGGAAGCAGTAAAGGACAACATGAAGAAGAGGGAGGGGGGCAAAGGGAGGTTTAGAATATTGGGAAAAGCAAATCAGGACCTGGAAGAGAAAAGAGGAGAATTCACTAAAAGGCTTGGCAAAATAGGCCCAGTGAATTTCTAGAGGTGGGTTGTGCCTTTAAGGTCCCTATTTTGGATCCTGAATTTTATCCATCCAGTCTTCATGCATTCTGAGGTGGACTGAGTCTGCCTAAGTGCATGCCTGACATATGTGTCACTTAACAGTTTTAATTGCTTTCCCAGAATTCAATTCATGTTTCAAAGTTTTTATTGCATTTAGTCTCTGGCACCTGAAAACTGGTTTATTTCTTATGGATTATATAGTGATGATTTTTGGTTGTTGTTCAGATAAGCCATTAAAGATATGTAGGAAAAGTGCATTTCAGTAAAAACCTATCCAGTATTGCATTGCTCAGACACCTTTTCCAGAACACAATCCTTCACATCCCTTACTCTAAATCTGCCAAAATCAGCAAGCATTAGTGAGCACATAGGTTATTGTTTCTCTTTAAAGGTGTTCTTAACACATTTAAAAGCAGATGATGATATTGCTTTACTCTCAGGAAAATTAGCAACACTTAAAATTAGAACTAATTGCTGTTCCAAGGAAAATGCCTTTGCTGTTCCACGGGAGAATGTCAGTAATTGGCAGGACACACGATGCTGTCACCATGAGTTCAGGCACATTGCTGTGCATTAAAATGACAGTGGAATAGATCAGTTTGAGGGTATAAGACATAGCAAAATTGTTCTACACAGCTATCAGAATATTAAATAAAAGGAAAAGGCTTCATAAAGTCTCATATAATCCCTCTTGGCATGGGTATATGAGCAGGTATTCAACTTTTTTTCTTTAAGTACACTGATATGATTAAATTTAACTTGACACAAGTGATGTACTGTACCATGTGATTGTAATATTTAAAAGAAAACCACTTTTCTGATTGAATACCTACTCACTATCAATTCCTGTGTAGCAGCATCTAATCAGAATTTCTTCTGCAGCTAAAATGCAGAGGCATTTGCTGTGTTCTCCATCTCACTGGGTACACACTCAGCAAACACAGAACTGCTTCAATATTTCTGCTGTCTTATTTAATCTAATGTTCTGCTATAAAAGCCAGCCAGTTCACATTGATTAGAAATAGTTTGCAGGCTATAACTTTTCTCTCCCTGAAGTGTGTGTGTATTTTCACTAATTCTGGAGCATGGATGCTGTGGCTGCTGTCCAGGGCCCTGCACTGTGCAAACACAAACGCTGTTGGATGTGCTTGCTGTAGATTAGCCATATGCTTCTGCTTGACATGCCAGAGCTTTTCTCTGTGCTGTTACAGTTTTGGAAATGCCTCTCCTTCCACCACCCCTTCCTTACAAAACAAAACTGTAAACCAGGAAAGGTGATTTTCATCCAGTCCCAAAATAGAAGCTATTTTAAAATAATGTATTGCTCCAAACAATGTTTTTCAAGCTGACCAGGGTTTAGCACATGTAGCACAGACAGAGGCCAGGTTTGCAGCAAGATTTACTGTCACATGAGTATGTTCAGTCTTGTGAAGAAGGTCCAGTAATAAAATAAATCTCCAAAGGAGATGTGCAGGGAGAGGCCATATAGACTTGAGACCAGTTTTAGTCACTGCTCGGGGGGGCTGTGGAAATGAAGGTACAGGGAAAAAACTGGCTTTTCCTTTCATAGGAACAGAAGCTTTTTAGAGATTTAACATACAGTTTGCCAGTCAGTATAGTCAGTGAAAGTCTTTGCTTTGCTATAGGAACCATGAAAGGATTTTGTTCATTAGCTTCATAACTGGAGACTCCACATAACATACTATTAATAGATTTTTTTTTGTTTTAGGCAGTTGTGACGTTCAGCACTGCTTAGAAATATATTTTGCTTTGCATGAAGACATCTTAGTGCCTTGTTTGTGTCCTCACTGAGAAGGTCTTTACCTTCCTTCAGCACTGTGCCTTAGGTTGCTGATGACAAACACTGTTGGATAAACAGTTCCTTGGTAATGCTACAACAGCATCTTAACATAAACATCCACTGAAGTATGCAAATGATCTCGGTGATAAACAAGCATAGCAAAGTGTGGCTGAGGCAGGAAGCCAAGCTGTCTGTTCCTTGTGCCCAATGATATTTTGATTGTCATTTTAATCTTAGGAGTAAATAACATCAGCGATCATGTTCCATCATTTAATTTCAGTGCCAAAAAAATGAGTGCTGCTTTAACTGGCATTAAACAAGATGGCATTGCTGCAGTAGCTGGTCATTGCAGCTCAGGTCATCCATGTTCCATTGTAAATAAGAAAATGGAGATCTTAAAGAAGAACAGAGACTGGAAACAGACCTTCTTTGAAAGCAATGTTCAATAGTTAGTGTCTAGATTATTTTTTTTTTTTCTGGAAAGAACCTGTCTTGTCACCCTTATCATCTTTGAATTAAGAATGCCTTACTTCTAGCTAGGCTGGACTAAAAAACCTTCCCATTTTTGTCCTACAGTACCTGAGCAATACTTCTGTTGTTCTCTTCTGTTGCCAAGTCTTGACTCCATCACTTCTAAGCTCACATTTTGTGTCTGTCTTCATTAACCTTCTTCATAGTCATGTGAGCCTGCTAAGTATCTTCTTTCCTAATGAATGGTTTGCTCCTGCATGCTGAAGTTCTCTTTAATCAACATCTCAATCAGGCAGCTACCTTGGACTGTTTCCTCTCCTGGGTAAACCTTAGGGATTCATAACATTTCCCTGGATATGCTGAAGTCTCTTTTTCTGAAGCCCAGTTTTATAACTCTGCTGCTGACTTTCCTGGTCTTCCTCCAAATTCCCAAAGTCAGTCATGTCATTGTCTTTATGGAGCTTACCACATAAATGAAACTCTTAAATTTACCTGGTTTAAGCAAAGTGAAACAAAACAAACCAGCTTGCGCTTGATCATTTGGCACAGTTTTGCAGGAATTGTTGTCATTTAACCCAGCTCATTCTGGCTTTGAAAACCACCCTGTATCCAAATAGCTGAGCAGGGATGATCTGTCAGCTTTGCTGCTCAAGGCAGCTTCTGGCACTGCATTCTCATTTCCCTCACTAGCTGACTGTGTTCCGTGTTTTACTGCAGGTGAGTGGAGCAATGAGCTCCCGGCTGTGGTACTGTGGAACTGTATCACACACCATGGGTGGACGTGGCTGTTGTGGTGCTGCCCTAGGAAATGATTCACTGCAAGAGATTGTGAAGAGAAGTGTCCCCTTTCTTTTGTGAAGTGTCCCCTTTCTTTTGTGAAGTGTCCCCTTTCTTTTGCTAGGCTCCATCAGAGCCCAGCAGTGCAAGATTGTGCTCCTGCTTTAAAGAGGTCACTTCAAGTGTCTGGTTTAGAGAGGTGACTTTGGCAGCTCCAACTCCACTGAGTGCTGCTGCCCTTGGGCTTGGCAGGTGGCTCTGCTCACCCTGGTGCAGCACTTCACCTTTGTGCCTTTGTGAGGCACATGAAGGTCTGCAAAGGTCTCCAGTCCCATGCTCTTGGTCTGTGTATAATCCTTGTGGCACTCTTCACTCATCCTGCCCGGTATTTAATTTATTTATCACCACCCAATCACTCATTAGGTAGCATGAAACTCTGATCCAGTTTCTCCCTGGCACGAGTGGCTCTCAAGAATGGTTTTGCAGCACGTGGCTGTAGGTTCACCACCTTCTGGGGCTGACAGATGGGTAAATACTTGGCTCTATTCTATGCTGTGTCCATTGCAAAGCCAACTGAAACCATGGATGAGGTGGCATCTCTAAATTGGGAATAACTTGGTGGCAACTGTTAATAATGAGATTCAATTGCTCCATTTAGGCACCATTAAGAACCAACTGTATCCAGTCCCAGTCTCCTGAAAAATTAGTCAGGATTTTTTTTGGATTAAACTGGAGTTGAGGTGTTGAATTCTACTTAAAACAAATCTTGAATGAATAATTTTAGCTGTTATAAGAACTTAGCATATTTCTAGAAATTATCTGTTGAAAACTGTTACCTGCAGCTGGTTTTGGATTTGAATGTGCTCAGTTTTGTCTGCAGACTCCAAACCTTTGCTGAGTTCAGTCCTTTACCAGTAAGGTGTCATGTAGAGGAGTTTTTTGACTTAAATTCTGGAAGTACCTATGTCTGTGTGTGGGTTAGAAGGCAGGAACCGTCTCAGTGGAATCCGGGAGAATGGGTTACAAAGCACAGTGCAGAGTTGTGTCTGCACCAGACACATTCTTGCTGCAAAGGCATGGTTTGTCACCTGGGTTAGTATGTCCCATATCTTCAGTGTTGCAATAAAGAAAAAGAAAATTTTAAAAATGGGGCTTTAAATCACTCTATTAGAAAAATATGAAAATGGATGTACTAGTTTTGTTACAATCGAGCTTTAAATGGTGGCAGTGATTTTTGATAACTTAATCTTTGAAATAAATTGTATTTCAGAAGAAAAAATGCAGTAAAATTAGAAAACTTATATGGCTGTAGTTACTGTTCTAGAGGTCATGCAAAAGGTAGAGAAAACTGCTCCTTTCTATGGAGATGTAAGGCGGTGTTCCTCTGCATATGCTGAGAAGGATAATGTTTGGCAGAAAATAAAAATGTGTCATAGTTCACAGCATTAAATGAAATAATTTGTGAAACTCGTCTTGCCTGCACTGTAAGAATTGCCACTTCCATATTGCTCTGGCTGTGGATTAAACAAATGCAAACATATTTTTCTAAGGTAACCTTAGAAAACCTTAGCCAATACATCTCAAAGAACTGAAACTTCGTTTCTTCTGGATGGAAATAGGCTAGAAGTTCTAACTAGTCTCTACCTTCCCAGAAAATCCTTTATGAAGAAAGACATCAAACAGGATAAAAGTATAAAATCCATTTTGAAGCTATTCTTTTACTGTTGAAACCACATGGAATCACAGAATGATTCAGATTGAAAGGGAACTTCAGAAGCCATCTAATCCCAATATCCCTTTTAAATCAGGGGTAACTACACAGATTAGGTTGCTCATGGGCGTTTGGAGTTCAGGTTTGAAAGTCTCCTCCCTGAGCAGCATTTTCCTGTGCTTAACTTCCCTCACATTCATTATCTTATTCCTTGGAGCTAACCAGAATTTCCCTTTTGGCAACTTTTAGCTGTTGCTCCTTGTTCTGTCACTCTGTACCTGCGGGTTCTGTCCCCATAACCTTTGGTTAAGTGGAAGAAGATGCAGTTAAGCTGTCTGAGCCCTCCCTTCTGCAGGCGATGCTGAACCAGCTGCCTCAGCCTCTGTCATGTGCTCCAGCCCTGCAGCTGCCCTGGCAAGCCACCACTGAACTCCCAAACACATGCCCTGACCTGAGGCACTGCAGACTGGTGTTCCAGATGCTCTCCCAAGTGCTGTGCAGGGAGGAAGGATCCCTTTCCTCACCTGACTGACCACCCTTTGCTAATGCAGCCTGCAGAGCAGCTCCCATGGGCTGCCTGGAAGGCAGAGCGCTGCTTTGGAGCCAGCTCTGCTCCCCAGCACTCACCCTTTGCTGCAGAACTGCTCTCTGGCAGGCAGTCAGGGCCTGGGCCAGTGTGAGGGATTATCCTGTCCCAAGAGCAGGACTTGGCCAGGTTCTTGTCACTCCTGTAACTTCTGCAGAGCCCCATAACCGCTCCCTGTCTGCTGTCCTGTGGGAATTTGCATCCTTACCCTTGACATGCGTCTTTTGTGAAGATCAGTTCAACAGTTCTGGACCTGTTCTTGATGCCCAAGGGCTGGAAATCATAGCTGAGTTAAACTTGTACATGTTGACTGCTACCCCCTTTAAAATCCTATATTCCAGATGGCTTTTCATGCACCTTTTATATTAATAATCCGACCCTTTTTTTTTTGCCCCCCTTCTCTTCTATTTGGGTACAAGGATGCTGCATCATCCTCAGGATGCTCTAGTAAAGGTGTAACACAAATGAGGTGGAGTTTCCTCTACTGACTTGTGGATAATGATGAGATCATTTTATACTTAAGACTTTTTCAAGGAAATTTTAAGAATCATTTGTCATTGTAGATATATCTGAGTTCTTCAGAGTGTCTTGCTGTATGGCTCTTGAGGCCATTTTAGAGAGTTGTGTTTCAAATGTCACATAAACATTTTTCCAAGGGAAATACTGGTTGGTGGAATGCAAGGTTGAGCTGCAGCTGGGAAGACCTTAAGAGTCAGAGGTAGAGAAAGTGAGGGAGGGACAGAAAACTTAAAAAGCAAGATTTAGATGTTAATGTGGAAGCAAAACAAATCAGTGTGGCAGAGTCAAATCCACTTGTGCCACTGGAAATAGCAGGATAAAGATTTGCCGTGTAGGATAAGGAAAGCTCTGGAAATAAATGACAGCATCATAAAGGCAGTTATAAGTTTCAGCAGCTGGAAGGAGTGAAGGTGTTGGAGGGAAGGATTTCTCCACATGTAGTGGTGTGTCCATAGCATTATGTGAATTCAGGCTAAGTTTTGGCAAGTGGTTTGCTGCTTTCAGTGAAATGTAAGTAAATGTCCTTTGCAGGCTGTTGGGAGGTTTCAATTGCTGAAATTCTTTTCCATACCTCAAGCACTGACACAGAGTGAACATGCCATTATCAAACACACATGCAGCAGTAGCAAGAGCCCAGACTTTTATTGGAATACAGTATTTTATATGTAAAAAAGACCAAAAGTAAATGTTCCTCTGCAATGGCAGAAACAAAATGATACTTTGCTGCTAAGGTGGCAAAGAAATTCTCTTTTGCTTACTTGTTGCTATCTTTTCCCCCTGTGCTCTCTGAAAAAAAGTTATTCTGCAGTATCGTTCTTACTTTTGAAAGCTGAGTTTGGCTTTGCCCTGAACCTTCCAAAAAAGAGAGGTGGCTGGAGCACTCATTCTGTGTGATTGCAGAAGCAAATGATGTGAGTCAAGTGGCCTGGTCAGATAATTAAGCTACAACAGAGAAAGCTCTCAGAGTCAGTCAATTGTGATTATCAGTTCGGTGTGGCTGGGTGTCTGATTCCTTCTGAAAAATCTGAAGTGGCTGCTTTTATTATCATTAATTGGGGAGTGCCAGCAACAAACCTGGAAGAATGATGCTGCCACTGAAAGAATTCCAATATATTTCAGTTGGAATATAAGTTAATGATGAATTGATGACTGTTTGTTGTCTGCCCACCCCTTGAATCGGAAGGTTTGTTAGAATAATTCCAGTGTTACGTGTCTGCCCTGCTTCTGAACCCTGATGTCTGTAGGCAGTCTGCAGCAGAGTAGCAATAAATGTGTATTCTTTGGGGTTGTCTGAATCTCTTTAGTTGTTTGGTTTTTGTGTCTTGTTTGGTTTTTTTAAAAATTATTTTTCTTCTCTTTATTTCTTTAGATAGAAGTTCAATCATTTTGAAGCTGTCTCTGGAGCATCTAGGAAAGTTCCTTTAACAGTGAAGAATTAGGTTGCTTAAAGTGCCTCACAGAACTAAACTTTGGTAGCACTTCTGAAATATTTCCCCTGCTAAACGAGAGGGATGCCATGAAATGAAACAAAAAAGGAAACAGTATTTCATTTGAATGGAAGGATAAAGTAGATTTAATCTAAACCAGGCTAGTTCAGTGTCGATGGTTTGCTTGTGGTGTTCAGCAATTTTAAAATCAGAACCTTATTAGTACTAACTCTGCCACATGGAGGAGGAATTAATCCCACGGAAATGCACATGTGTCATGGGGCAGTGTAGCTATCACAAAGCCAGAGCCCTGGAAGTTCAGGGTGTTTTGGGTCTCTGAATACAGCCGTGTTAATTTTAAAACAAAAACCTCCAGCTTCCGGCAACTTCCACAGTAGCATTTCCAATGTTTTTTAAACAGCTATTACCGTAGTCAAGCTGTGTTTTTTCCTCCTTCTCTGTGCAATCTTCTGCTGAGTGGTGCACTCCAGGAGCAGTAGCAGGAGCCAGAGGAGTGGCCTGCTGTGATTGATGGGGCGCGGCCCCCGCGGCAGGAGCCCCATCTGGATCAGGTTTTGGGAGCGCTCGGATGTCGGGAGGGAGGGCAGCGAGCCCTGCATGGGCTCCCCCTCCCTCAGCACCCCGGCCTCCCTCACCCCTGCCCTGCTCACACGCCCCCAGCCAGCACTGATGCTCCTCTTGGGCAGATGCTGCATGGCCTGGGAGCAGAGCAGCTGCTAAGTTTATGGAGAATAGAGGCAGCACCATGGTACAGCAGGTATTTTCACTTTTATTTTCACTTGAAACTCTTGATTTTTAGTCAAGCCAGGGCAGTTCTTATAAGCAGCTGCACTACTGCATGCAAGGCTTCTAAGCCATGTTTTGATGCTTAAAGCTGAAGGAGGGCAAGCTATGTTTTTGATAGATGTAGCTGAGCCCTTAGAACCAGCAGGTTTGCAGAGAAATTTTGCATTTTTCTTCTTTGTTTCTGTGCCCTAAGGATACGATGCAGTTTGGCTCATTTAACTACAGTACAGGAGGCTTTCTCTAAATGTGAAATATCTCTTGCCAAAGAAACAAAATGCACCAAACGGAAAATAGAGCAAAACAAACAATAAACTGTGAGTTTGACTTCAAAATGCAGGCAGGCAGAAAGGTTTTCATTGAATACATTTTTATGCTGCAAATGTCTTTTTAAGAAAAAGAAACACTCCCTAAGAAATGTTTTCTGTGCTCTCTCCTTTGTGTACAAACATAACATGCGTGCCTTATTATGTTTTGACACTTTTTATACATTTCTTAATTACGAAATCTTTTCAGAGGAGGAGATGCTGAAAAGTCATATGAGAGAGTGGGAGCAGTTTAAATTCTAAGCTTTTCTTCAAATGGGATAATATGGATGAAATAGGAGAACCTTCACTTACCTACATCGTCGGAATCCTTTCTTTTTTTTGGTTCTTTAGAGTTCAACATTTAACCAGAAAGCAATAAATTTGACTTTATACACTGCCACGTAAAGCATATTTTTCAGTTGAAATGTGGTTTTCATTAAGACTCGGGCCAGAACATTTAGCAGAGCCTGACTGTCTGCCATCCTTTGTTCTCCTTGCTGTTGCCAACAACCACTTTTTTAAAAAACCATGCACAAAGTGAGCGTTGAGGGGTCATTTAATCTTAAAGATACTTGGAACTGAGTCTGAAGGGACAATTTCTGTTCAGCCTCTCCTGCCTGGGTGGGATTAAGCCATGCCTGTGTACTGTCATACACAGCTTTGAAATTCCTCTGATACTGGAGTTCATAGGCTAATTTAGGATCAATATTTCCTCTTGCTTTTAGGGTCATTTCATATTTTGAACTTAATGCATTAGAATTTATTATTTCTTTTATTCATTTAAGTTCACTCTATTTTAAAGAGCGCAATAAAGGAACATTTTAGGTGATTCTGTTTAAAGAATTTTTGGTTCCTTAAAATCTATTCAAGTGTATCTCTTGTGTAGTCTGGGGTTTCCATCAACCACATGTAGGCACAAATGTGTGATAGCTGACACTTCCTTGTTCTTGACAGAAATTAGTATTTTGAACAATTGGCTATGGCTATAATTAGCCAAGTAAACAGTAAAGAACTTGTTTAAGCATACATGTTTTTGTATTACATTGTAATACCTTGTCTGTTGAATTAATTATGAATAATAAATTCACACTAATTTTAAAGGTTAGGAAAGGCTTCAGTAGTCACTTATTTTAAGGGATGAACATCTCAGATTTATTGTCACTATGTTTCAAATGCAGGGCCTGCAGTAGCATGTGCAAGTTTAATTTCTTTAATGCCCCCTGTCTTCCAACAATTAAATGAACCTGCACAGCTTGCACTGATAATTTTGTCTGTCAGTTTTCTGCTGTAAGCATAGTGGGGTTGGTTTCTTCAATGGCAAGGCTGTAAATGTCTGAATATACACAAGTTAGTGGGAAAAAATAAAAATAAACAAAGGAGATAAATCCCTGACCCTTTGTTGTTTATTTATTAATGGGGTCTCAGTTATGAATAAGTGAGCCAGACCTCAGCTGAACAAGTCTAATGGAAGAGGTAGAAGAGTCTCAGCATTGTGGAGGTTCTGAAATTGCCAGTGCACTTGGCCATTTTGTGATAAATCTAAAAAGTTTGGAGTTGCTGGTAAAAATAATGGAAAAGTTCAACCCTTTTAATTAAATATGAGCTGTAATTAGCACTAGGTGTGGATGCTTTGAATATTAATTAGGGTCCTCATGGAACTGCTGTCAAGGTTAATGAGAAACAGTGGGGGGTCTCAGCAACATCTGGTTTAGGGCTGGAGGTGGTACAGAACCCTTTAGCTGAAATGCACCTGGACATCACCCCTTGGTCCCTCTGTTGCCATTGCTGCTCTTTTTTAACAGCTGCTGACTTTGGTGTGCATTCTCAGCATCTGACAGGAAGGAATAGCTCAAGGACCAGCACTAACCAGCTCCCGTGCTTCAAAACCAGCACAGTGAAAATGCTTATGGAGGCAGAATCTGGATTTGCTTTTGTTCCTTCTTACCCCTTGCTCAAGTCCCTCCTGAAACAGCTGATTAAAAAATTTAAGGTTGGCTGCCTCCCACACAAGTTTTAAAAGTACTTCTTTAACATTTAATGAATGTCTCTGGTGTAATCCAGTCATTCCTGGGTTTTGCTTCATCTGGATTTAATTTTTTTTTTTATTAGTGAAAATATTAGGGAAAAGAAATAAGAAAGGAGCTTGACCATTTTAAAATTAGAAGGTAAAAGTACGCATTTACAAGAGGTTTTCATCTCCACAGAAATTTAACAAGGCCAGTTTCAGTGCAGCATTTACCTTGCTAAATTGTAGATATACAAACAGATCTTAGTGATTTAACACTGTGAAGTCAGTAAATGACACTGGTTTCCTGCTGAAGATGCATGAATGAAACAGTGCAAACCACTCGCTCACTGCCGTACATTAAAGCAGCAGCAAAGATGGGATTAAAATTAGAGAGGGTTTGATTGCTAATATGAAGTTCTAATTTTTTTCAGACACAGTGTAAGAGTGCCTCTTAGAAAGGAAAATTCAGTGTTCTCTTTTAAGCCTGTCGAGTACCAAGACTTAACTTCTGTGTGAATTCTCAAAAGCTCTTGAGTTGAGGATGAGTTCAGGTCAGAGAGCTGATGTCTGAATTAGCTGAAATTGGCTGTAAATGCCCTTAAGTACAAAGTGCAGAAGAATGTCTTTTATTCATCCATTCTATTTTAAGTTGGGAAATCAAGGACTGATGAGTTGGAATAAAACCCCTGCAATAGTCTTGGGCAGGTGCTTGTACATGCGTTGGTGGGAGAATGATGGAGTAGTTTGAAAGGTAATTAAATTTTGACTGTGAGTTTTATATTCCTTGCTTATTAGTGGGATAATTTTATTTTGTAAATTAGTTTATCTGAGGTTGGGAGAGTCCGTGAACTAATGGCCTTTAATTGTGTCTCAGGCACAATCTCCTTCTGGACATTTTTTAATATAGGTTCAGGAAGATTGTAGTGTACATTTCCTCCTCTAGAATTGTTGCTTTTTGGTGTGGGGAAAACATTTAGTCAGAAGTTTTATAATTGATAAATTAACAGGCTTGGGTATTCTTTATTACATCAAATGGAAATATGGATCTCTCTATAAAGACATGAGGCTAGTGTTATTAATGCTATAGCCTAACTGTGATATGGAAATGAAATACTGCTGTCCTTAACTGTAAAACCTTTAAAGTTCTTCAATCTATTTCTCTTGACATAGAATTTTTCTTTTATTTATTTAAGGTTTTGAACTGATGCACTTGTAGATTCAAATACTTATTTTTTTGATGAGATGTCATTATTATTTTGCATTTGTGGCATGCAATTGCTCAAGGAAGAGTACCTCCAAGTATTCTGAATATCTCAGGGCATTATTGCACGCAGGTATTTTTAGTGTTTGTTAACAGTATGCAGCCAAATCCTGTCTTGCCTGTATTGTGTTCTGTGAATGGTCAGAGTGATCACAGACTGGGGGCTGAGCTTACCCGTGCTGGCAGTTGTGCTCAGGAGCCTTTGGAATGAACTGGCTTTGTCCCTCTTCTTGCCTGAGTTGAGGCATCATTAGTGCAGGCAGATTTCCCTGACCTTTCCTGCCTAAAGACTAGACTACAATTATCCAGCCAGCAGTAGATTTGTTTGTCTAATTATAATAATATTTAATAGGGTTAGCAGAATGCATTTCATGCAGATAAGAAATATCCTCCTCAAGAAGCAGCCACTGTGCCCTTTTCAGGCCAGGATGCTCTCACGGCTCTCTGCGTTACGGGTGCAGGACCTTTGCTTATTTTATCTCACGCCACGTCTCTTCCTTTTTTTATTATTATTCTTTTTTTTTCCCTTTGATTTCCACAGGGTAATCAGGAAGCTACAGCACCTCCTGACACAATGGCACAGCCTTATGCCTCAGCCCAGTTTGCTCCACCTCAGAACGGTATCCCTGCAGAATACACAGCCCCACATCCGCATCCAGCTCCAGACTACACAGGCCAAAGCACTGTTCCAGAGCACACGTTAAACATGTACCCTCCTGCTCAGACACACTCTGAACAGAGTGCAGCTGACACAAATGCACAAACTGTCTCCGGCACAGCCACAGTAAGTCAAGGTTACTGCTCTTCCTAAAGCTCTGTGTTTTGTGTGTGTTTATCAATAACCTTTTTCCCTTGACACGCTTCATTTGCGTCAGGCTTAGGCACGGTGTTAAGGCTGAAAGACTGTCCAAGTTTGCTGTTGAGCCTGGAGAATGTGTTTTCACTGGTTTTGGAGCTTCTTAGTAATGGTTGGAGCTTTGTAGAACCTGGAGTTTAATTTTTGACAGTGCTAGACAAAATGATTAATAGCCAGCCCATGAATCACTGCATAAATTTTAATTAAGACCAATATGGGAAAATATTGCACATGTGTGTTTGTAGGCATTAATTTGCTGGGCCAAAGAAAGCAACCAAAAAATCCTAACCAGACTCATTTGATTATTTTTATGACCTCTCTGCTTTCGACACAAGCAGTTTTAATAAAAGTATTACTTGAATGATCCTGTACAAAATTTACTGTGGGAATTAGTATTGTGAAGAGCATGTCTGCAATATTGTATTTTCTAGAGAGCTTGTTTGTGCAGCCATTACCCAAGTTGTGTGTGGATCTGTGCTAAACAGAGCAGAAATGATAGACTTTCCATCTATTTGATTTATATGTGAAGTTCTGAAGCGTCATGAATTATGCAAGAGGCTCCTTGGATGGCTCTACCTTGTAATTTAAGTCACAAATTTCACACACTGATAGTTTAGTGTTTCTGTCTTAATTCTAGAGTGGGACCCAATATATCCAGTGCCAAGAGCTGGCAGGTTTCTGAGCCAACCTCCAGCCCCTGGTGTTACATGTGCAGGATGTGGCACAGGACAGGCAGTGCTGGAAGCATCTCTCCTGGCTGTCCTCATCCTTGCCTCAGCCATTCTCATGCCTCAGCTTACCTCCCCTTCCTTCCTGGCTCTTATCCAGCCTAAAAGGTTTCATGCATTAGGGCAAGAAGGGAAGGAAAGCACATTCTCTTAAATGAGCTCTGCAAATTTATGTTTATTGCCGTGCCACTAATTTCTTTATGTGGGTTGTGCAAGAAAGGAAAGCAATAGCAAAGGCACCAAAGAATATTCTTTGCTATTATAACAGAGAAATCCTTGTGAATTAATTGCACATTTTTGTGGTTTATGCAGTAATTTTTATTTTTTTTAATTTTTATTTCTAACTTGGTAACTTTTTATTGCCTTGAGTTTCTCTTTTCTCCAGTACTGGGAGAAAGTTTAAATTGAAGAGCATCCTATTTGCTGGTATCTCATAGTATTCTTTGCAGCTCTACTGTGTTTCCTCTTATCCATCTCTTTGCTAACTTAAATTCCTGGCTCTTTCCAGCTTTTAAAACTTGCTTCCATAATCATTTTTGATTGTTGTCTAACTTTTGTCAAATACCACTGTCATTGGTTTAGAGCAGGAATCCTAAGCTGAATATATACTCCAGAAGAGATTGGATATTGACTAAAAAGATAGAATTTCCTAGTGTACCTTTTTTGTTCTTTTTTGTTCTCTGATTTTGCTTGGTTTTTGTGACCACTGCTGCAACTTGAACAATCCACTGTGATGGACAGCTCAGCCTTTTCATGTTTTGAAACTGTTTCTGTTCAGTCCTGAAGTAAAATCCTGACAGTGCTAAAATGAATGGTAAAAGACCTGTTGATGGGAGTGGGACAGGAGCTCATCCCTCACACTTTATTGCTTTCAATCGATTGTGTTTCCTCACCCCGTTTTGATTTTTCAGTTTGAAGAAATGTCACTCACTTCATCAGAGAAGTCAGGGATGTGTTTTCCCAACATTTTCCATAGCAAAGGCTGGTGAAAAGACATAGCTGGGATTGTCTGCAATGCCCTTACCTTCTTCAAGTGCTCTATTCAATCCCAGCTCCAGCAAACCCAATGATTCCCTGCTTCTGATATGCAAATAGGCTTTATTGGTATTTGGTTTTGTGTCCTTTGCTGTCTGCTTTTACTTGCTTTTTGCTTTCCTAATATCCAACTTGTATTTTACCTGTCAGACACCTTTTCCCTTCTGTTTCCCCTTGGAGTGAATTTCCATTCTCTGCAGGATGGCACTTCAATTCCACTAACCTGTTATATTCAGGGAATATGGTATAGTTATTTGCTCTTTTTATTGTGGATCCTTTCCTTGCATTCTGGTTTCCTTTCTTATAGAGGAATGGACAGAAGATTCGGAAGTAGCTCTCATGCTGTTTATAAAGAATTAGATTTCCTTCCTTTTAACTTTGGGGTCTGTTTGAGGGAGTTTTAGTATGGTTTGGTTTTTAACAAGGTATTTTTTTCCAAATTGTAATGTTATATTGAAGGCTGTGGATGCTCTCCCTGAAGAGCAGTGCAGTGAAAAGGCAGGTTTCTCAGAAGTGTGTTCATCTATGGGTCTGCACTGACATTTAACTCATCATTCACCAGTCAGGTTTACAAATGTGCAAATATTGCTTGCACAAATTAATTACAGGTACCTAGGTTTAAAATCTGTTATGCTGGGTGGCATTAGCCATTGCTCTTGCAAACTGTGGAGACTTTATAAAAAGATATATGCAGATGGATCCCAGGCAGATTTAACATGGGCTTTGTAATATTATGAGGATCCAGCTGTTTACTCTGTAGGTTTAATAATAAAAGTTTTTATTCTGAAAGAGAGCTTCAACAGTACCGTGTCAACATCACACCTACATGTGGTCTTTATTGTCAAAGGAGAAAAATGTGTTTTTTTCTAATTTCTGCTAGCTTTGAGAATAGTTGATTTCCAGGTGAGGCGTTTTAGGTGGAATTGGTGTGGGAACACAGTAGCATTTGTTTGGTGGGTTCCAATGGTTTTATTTAGTTTCCTTTCAGTAAGCTGTGTATGACATGCATTTGAAAGAATAATTAATCAACTTGCCAATCATTCACAAAAGAATGCTGCTGTGATTAAGGACAAGCTGTTGGAGGGAAGACCAGTTTTGAGTTTTCTCACTCACAGATTTATGTATATGTGAGACTGGATATAGCATTAAAAATAGATCTTAAAATTTTGCAGTGTGAATCTAAAAAGACTGCAGGGCACTTGTCTAAACTGTAGAGTTACTACCAGAAGTGACTTAATCTCCTCCATGAAGGACTGAATCCATGCTGAGGTGAGATACATCCCAGGCTGTCTCTGAGTGTCCCAGGTTCTCGTCTGAAAGAATCATGCACTGCAGCTGGAGCTCAGACTGGGTCTAATGCCACCTAAAGCCCAGTTATAGGGGGGTAGAATATAAGAAAATAAAGACAGTGTAGAAAGTAATCTTGCCCCTGAGGAGTTGCAGCTGGGCCAATTATCAAAGATGAGGAACAGGCATGACTTTAACAGGCCCCAGCTGTGACAGTGAGAAGAAGAAGAGTGCTGTAAAAGAGTGGGGTGGCTGGTTGGGAAGGGAGCTGGAGTCAGCTGCTGCTGTGTGGAGAGGAAAGAGTCAGTGCTCTGAGGAGCAGCCAGGAGAAACAGCAAGAAGGTGTGAAACCTGTGTGATAGGGAGACAGCAGCATGGAACCCCTGCGATAAGATGACAATGCCCAGTAAAGAGAGAAATAATAAAAATAAACTCATTCTGTGCAACTCCTCTTCAATCCTCCACTGCAGCCCAGGGTGTGGTCCTGGCCCAGCTGGAGCCACTGCCAGGATCCCCATTTTCCACAAACTGAACAAAATTCCAGTCATCAGTTTTATCGCAGGTTTGCAATTTTGAGCAGAGTGCTCTTGTAATTCATGTTCAGAAGCACTTCACGTACTCTTGGACACACCCTTGTACTTGTAGAAAGTGTCTTTCCCAGTGACCAGTTTTAATCTAGTTAGATAAAATTGTATAACACGGTATTCTGTGAGAGTAAGTGCTGGAACCAGAGGTGCTCAGATTGCATGTGCAGGGATTGCTAACTCTGACTGTGGTGCTGAGAAACAGGAGAAGAGGGACAGGGTGAAAGGGTAGTAAATGATTAAAGACAGGGTGATGTAGCTGAAATAATATGAAATTATTGGTAGGTAATAAAAAACTGTCTCACGTTACTTTGAGTCTTCTCAGCATCTCTGGTTTTCATCTTTTTGGATCCATGTGTTTGTTAACTTTGAGTAAGGAGGAAGTGCATCTGAGTATATGCAAAATCAGTAATCAGCCAGCAGTGGGTTATTTAACTGCTGGCAGACTTTTGGGGTTGCATAGCATCAAACATGTTTTAAGGCATTAACAAAAATAGTAAATGGCTTCTTCCTAGAAGGTTTGATGTATGAAAAGTATGTCACAAAGTTATGCTGAAAGTGACATGTCTGATGATTTTGTAGAGTGGTCTGGAGTGCTACATTAAATAGTTATACGTATTAAAGTATTTTTAAGTAAGACAATCATTTTATGAAATCAGCCTTTACCTGTGTACATACACAGATGCAATTGCCTTGTACATAAATACTACCAAGGAAAACTTGTTCAGTTTTTGCCTGTGGCTTTCCTGCATCACTTCTGTTGATGACAGCAGGAGATGTGTGTGTAAATAAAAAGGTCATTCAATGGGCATGTGTAAGGGAGAAACATTTACAACAAAGTAAATGTTTCTCTAGTGTTTCCTGTTCTAAGTGTACTATACTAATAATGAAAGTAACTATCATGGTGTGGCAAGAGCTCTGGGGCTTATGTGTGTATATAAAAACTGTGCTGCTTTAAACTTAATTCTACTTTTGCATGAACCTTGAGATCTTTGTGCAATCCTTCTGTTTTGGACTGATCCTTCAGAGGTGAAAAGTTGTGTGAGAAGTTGTGTGCTTGGATGGGAGATCTTGAGGGAAAAGGCAGTTTACTTGCAGGAGTGATCCATCCGTGTCTGAAGTGTTGGGCATCAGCAGCCAGCGTGGCATTAGGGGATGCAGTGCTGTTCAGGCCCTGGAGAAGATGTGCAGTGCTGAGGTGTGGGCTGTCTCTGGCCTTGGAAGGTGATAAGGAATTTTCCCTCTAACTTCACCGTTAGAACTAAATTTCACCTTGGTTACCAACAAAGTTCCTCTGGTGGCATCTGCTGAACCTGGTACTTCTGTGTGAAAATAATTAATGTATTAAATGTTATGTCTGTTGTTCTATCTGCCCTGTTTACATTGAGATGTTTTATATTCTTTGGTATATAATGGCCTGGAAGTTTGAGATTTTCTTTTCTTGGTGTTAATTTGTGCCTTTTGTAGTCATGTTGCAGAGACCATCTCTTCATCTGAGGATTTGTGAAGGCTTAGTGATGCTTAGTGATGCTCTGGACTGCAAAATTATTTGCCATGTTGAATTTTGTTGTTTTGGAGAAGTGAGATATGTACAACCTTTGCTGATATTTTAGGGGATTTAGTGTACCAATTACTGTGTTGTGCTTATTAATTTGGGTAAAGAGCTGGCAGTAGGAAGCATTTAAACTGCTTTATTGTGTTGTCTAAGCCTGCAGGTGAGTAGATTATTACTACAGTTTTCTGCAGCAAATTTCTGGTTTTTACTAGCTCTTTTTTCCTGCTCTGTCCTTCATGTAATTTATTAGTACAGGTGGTTTTCCTCCCTTGGTTCATCTCCTCTTTCTCTCCTGCTATTCCATACGTGACCTCTCCGTCTCCTGGGGGTGTGGGCTGCATTAGCTGCTTCATGCAGTTCTATTCCACATTAAAGAGTGTTCTGGGTCCCCCTTGGTGTCCAGGTGTGCCTCAGCTGCTCTTGCAGGGAGGCAGAAATTCAAGCCCAAGCTCTCTGTGCTGTGCTGCTTCATGGGAGCTTGCCTGGAGTCCAACCTGCCAAGTGTCTGCAGAGTGGCTGGGCCCTTCCCAGTGTTGCTGAGCTCAGCCCTGCCTCTGAATGTTCTGCTCCTCCCTGAGAGGTTTCCATAGGTACCTGGAACTGTCTCCTGTGGCTTGGGAAGGAGGGGCTCACTTCCTCTCTCTTAATTGTGGCAGTTCCAGGGCAGAAAACCACACCAATTCCTTCTCTAAAGGATGGCATTGTGCTCCCCCTGCCAAGGAACTGGAATTTTCACCACAAAGTGGCTGTCTTGCAAGCCAGATTCCCCCATGGACACTTATTATTGCCAGCTGGTATCAATGTCCCAGTTTTTATTCTATTTCAATGCCTTATTTTTGTCTCTAGATGTTTGCCACCGGTATGCTAGATAGCTGATAATGCTTTGACAACTCTTACAGCAGTGTTTATTCATCTAAATCACACCCTGCTGGTGCAGGCTATTCTATCAGCATGGTGTGCTATTTCATTTATACTACCTATTATATCTGGTCCCAACTGCTCCTTGAAGGAAATATTTCAAGGAGCTTATTTTGAGACCCTGAGTGCTTCAGAGACACAGAAGCAAGGAACCCAGTCCAGCTCCTGCTCCACAGTGAGGAGATCAAAACTGACATCCCAAATAGATAACATAGTGCTGTGCTGGGGCCATGAGGCACAGTAATGACTTGTGATCACAGGCATTATTGCTCTAAGAGGCTTCCTTGCTGAGAGCCCTGTGTGCCAGCTCTGCAGCTTTGCCACACGTGTGCTCCTTTGCTTCTGCTGAGGAGTGGCAGGAGCACACTGCTCACTTCAGCCCCTCTGCCTGGCAGTGCCAGCCCCAAAACAGATTCTCCTCCAGGATACACAGAACCTGACACTGTTCCTGTGATGCTGTTTATGGAGTGCCTGTTTGTGTTTCCTTGCTTTGGCTGGGAAGAGGATAAATCACCACCCTCTTTTTCTTGTGTTGCTGAGTGAACTCGGGTTTTGTGATGCTGTGAGTGGGAATGTGGTGTGAGGACAGCAGCCTCACGCTGCCAGCTGACTGCACAGGGGCTCTTCTGAGATGTCAGTGCCTGATCTTTGCCAGTCAGGTATCACCTCAGCTTCTTTCACCTTTTGATTCTCACAGCAAGAAAAGTTTGAAAATATGATGTTGAAATTGAAGCCAGAAAAAATATTATTCTGCTTTTGTGGAGTTCTATAGATACTGTGATTTTTTTACTTTCCTCATTTTTGCCTGTTGAACTTGGTGAAATGTTAAAGCTGAAGCTCCTCCACAAAACCAAAAAAACCCCACCAACATGGATAAAGAGAGCAATTATGCTCTGTTCTCTTTAGTCATGTTTGCTCAAATAAATTAGCTGAATGTCATTGATTACCCTTCTGAATGCTCTTCATAGGGCACCCTAACAGTTCTTAGATCACTTCAGCAGGTAATTCCAGCCAGGTCTAAGGCAGATTTGAAGCACAAAACATTGCAGAGGTCTTTCAATCACATTATCAACCAGAGATGGTCATAATACTGTGACTTGAAAAGTTTCTTCTAGCAAGCATTACCAATTAATTTCTAATCTGTCAAGTTTAATTGACCAATTAAACAATTTAGGATTTTCTTCCTGCTTGTCCCTGAAAGAGCTGGGCTAATATTGGTTTTTAAAGTTTTCTTGTACTTTGTATTGTCTCTTGGGCTCTTTACTCCTCCATACCAATTATTTTACTTGTTACATTATTGACTTTTGCTTCTCTCTGTGCAGTCTAAGTAGCCATGGCATGCAAATGCTTTGGCTCTGCTTTGGGTTCATATGTATAGAGAAAAAAACATTTTTGCACGTTTTGCTGAATACACAGAGCATAAATTTCAAAGGGGACCTTGGTGTGATGAAATAGCCAGTTTCAGCTTCTTTCATATTTGACCTTCTGCATCTTTGCTCCACGTTACACCATGGTAATTAAAATTGATCCTTATGAGGGGATTTTTTTTGGTGAAAATGAGCTCATTTTCACTACATGCACGAGTGGCTGTGTTAGGTTAGCTAAGACCAGTGATGTTTTCCATTCCCTTGTAATTGACATAATGGTTTGCAGCTTTATCCGAAGTTGTTGATTCCTCCATTCACCAACTCTTTGTAATTGCAGTATAAATTTGTATATTGCTTGGAAAGAGAACGTGTTTGTAGCCTCTTGGTCACCCAGCAAGCTCCTTACCCTTGCTTGCAGGAAGCTGCTTCTCCACTAGAGAGGTCAGCGTGGTCAGCTAGCTGCAGGACTGACCAAGTTTGCAGTTAAAAGCTGTGGAGATCATGCATCTCTTCCCCCTTAAATCATGAGGCTGAATTTCTATTCATGTGCCAGTCTGTGCCTAGAGCTAAACTTGCTCTCCTGCATGACTACACGTGGGTCTCAGCTAAGGATGGCTTAGTGGGATATTACCCCCCAACCCTGAAAATACTTTTTTTTAATCCTGTTTATACTCTCAAGTTTCCATTCCTCTCCCACACATCTCTCTCTTCAGCTTTCCCACACACCCAGCCACCCACAGAATTACTTTAATTAAACATTACTCATGTGTGGGCTTGCTTACCACTTCTCCCTGCTTAATTTGTTCCTTTCTGGGGTTCAGTGTGAAAGAGTGACTTGATTCAAACATTTAACTTTGCTATCCATCAGTATTAGACAGTAACAAGGCATGTCCCTTTGTCTTGCCTTAACCCACAAGCAGGTGAATCCATCTGGAGCTGCTTCATGCTCTACCAGTGGCTTGACAGATGGAGAGAGACATTGCAGGCAGAAGCAGACAGAGGAAAATGTACTTTTTCACCAGATAGGCATTTAGGGAAAGGTTAGAAGTTCTTCTTTTCAGACTTTGCTGGAAAAAGAATTAGACTGAGCTAATACCCATGCACATCACACCCTATTTGGCTTTTCTGTCATGTGCAGAAAGAATTGGTTGGTCATTTTAAATGGCACAAATCTAGACATTAAATGGCCAGTTATTTATTTATTAATTGTAGGAATTCCAGAAGAAGGCATAAGAGAGTAACCAGTTTTTTTCTGTCTTCAATTAATCCTACATGTGTGTGGCAGTTTCTTTACAAAACTGGGACAGTGTCATGGCTTGACTGTGACTGACCTCCCTAATATGTTGGGAGATGTTTACATGGAAATATAAAATAATTGCTAATTAAAAAAATATTACAAAACCTTCCTCTTCTTTTGCTTCCTTCTTGCCTGCTTTAATCTTTGCATGCATTTTGTCTTTTCTTCCTTACACTACTCCTTTTTTTATAGTTTTTCTTTTGTTTTCCATTTATGTTGGTTTTCAATATGTATGCTTTGTCTCTATTTTCTGTCTCTTCCCAGTTTTTGCTCATTTCAAAATCATCTACTAGCTTGCTTTCATTTCCTCCTCCCCTATAGGAGGTACCACTGATTTTAATGTGGCATGCAGAGAATATCTGAATCTCTGAAGGAAATATATAAAGGGTGTGAAAAACAGACATGATTTCTCTGGTATTTTTGTATCTAAATTGCAGCAGCTTGCTGGTTCTAGATGCTTTTCCAGCTGATATCCCACACAGTTGTGTTGAAGCATCAGCATATTGTGCTGCCTTTTTTGATTTAGAAAAACTTCTCAACAGCTTTTTAAGAGAGGTCCCTTAGGTCTTCTGCTATTCTTGCTTCAAGGCGCTTCTTGCATTTGCTTTTCCAGCAGAGACCTCTTTAAATCTCACCCACAGCAGCAGCTGCCACTGCCTCTGGTCTTTTCCCTACATGGGAAGTTGTCGCTGCCTCTGAAATGTGATGAGTTAACACAAGCTGAGCTGCCCATTTAACACCCACCTGAGAAGGGCAGCAGGGTGTGTCAGCGCTCCTGCCCTGCCCTGGCAGCAGCTCTGCACAAACCCCTGCCAAAGGAGGGGGCAAAAAAGCACCTGGGGGGCAGCTCCTCACCTGCCCCCAGGTCTGAGCACGCCCCAGGTGGGCAGGTAGATGGAACTCTCCGTGGAGCACATTGTTTGCCATTGAGGACATCTCAATCTGTATAAACTGGCTGGCTGCAGCCTCCGGGCTAACACTGCTACTGCCTCCCAGCTTCCCCATCCTTCCAAAGTAACAATGGAGGGCTTCTCTTGCTCTGCTGTTTTTGCTTTGTATTGTGATTCAACTACTTTTATTCTCTGTTTTATAAAAGATAAAAAAGGCAGCAGACTGCCTTCTGATTCAATCAGAAGAGGAGAGTGTGCTCACAATTAACTCTTTTCTGTGGGTGTGGGTTTTTTTGTTGCTCTTATAAAAAGCACGTCAGAAGGTGTCAACTATTTCATTTCATAGGGATTCCCGTAAGTTCCAGCTGTTCCAGAGTAGTATCTAAATATTTGATTTGAAAACAAGATGTGTACCCAGGCTGCAGCATATTGCAGGCATGATCACCCAGCTAGCCAGGAAGATCTGAGCCTGCCTGTGCTAATTAGTGTTTGCAGATGAAGCTCCTCCAGTGGAGGCTGAAGTTAGAAAAATGGGTTTTAACAACATAATATGTGAGAAAAGAGAGATCTAAAAAACCTCCAAGTATGTAAATTCACTCTTTTTCATGTCATAACAATACTGGGACACCTGATTTTGCTTTTCATGATGATGTGGTTTATTTTTTTTAATATGTTCATATTACAAAATATATTATTGCTGAAATTGTTGAAAGAGATTTGTTGCCAAAATGTGGTTATAAAATGTCAGTTTTGTTTAAAATATTTGCAAGTGTTCAACTTAAAGCTGGAAGATACTATAAAAGAAATCTTGTGGATTTTTACTTAGAGGAAAAATTTGTAGGTTTGTCCAGAGAAATTTGCTTTAAACTTATGCATTTACTTGAGAATGTAGCAATTCTGTTGCCTATTTACTTAGAGTCCCTATTCTTTTGATTTTAGAGGTATGGAAATATTGGTTGTGCTAAGAAATATGATTTCACATGGACATATTCCACCCCATTTCCTTTTCTACCTAGTTTACAATTGCAGTGTTGCCAAATTTAGCGAAGCAGATGCCAAGTTTCACCTCTGAATATTTGTATTTCCTTGTTCTCATAAATAAGCTTCATTTTTTTCTTTAAAGAAAATCTGACAAAGACAGGTGGCAAAACTATCCCAAGCTGGAGCAGCAGAAATAATGGAGCTTGGTTGTTTATACATGAATGCCACTTTTGACCTCCTTTTAAATACAGAGTGTATTCTAGTTTTGACAGAGTGTTTGGGAAAAATATTAGCTTCTATTAAAAAATAAAAAAAAAGATAAACAAGAGAAATTAAAATGAGATAAAAATGTCGATTTTGAGCAAATGGAAAAACTTGCATTTTACAGTAGTCCCTTCAAGTGTTGATGTTAAAACGCACTGCAATTAGTGTAATTGGAGGAGTCAGCATATTTGCAGTGCAGACACTGAATCATGTTTAATATATGACAGTTGTTGGATCCTCACAAGCGGGTGATGTTATATTCCAGTAAATCTCTGCTGTGGTACACAGGAATTTAGCTACAAAATCCCATTTTAGACAGGAGGGATAGGCCTGGCAAGGGCTGTGTGCTGGAGGGCACAGGAATTGGCCAGAGCTCCTTCTGAAGGGATTGGCTTTGGGAGCAGCTCTGGGATTGGCTTTGGGAGCAGCTCTGGGATTGGCTTTGGGAGCAGCTCTGGGATTGGCTTTGGGATCAGGTCCTGCCCCATGGGTGCAGAGCTCCTGGGAGCTGCAGGCTGGGTGGGTTTGAGTGCAGGTGCTGGGCAGCTCTGGAGCCCTGCAGGCTCCTGCATCCTGCCCTTGCTGGAGTTCACATCCAGGCTGGCAGGAGCTGTACTTGTGAAACGGCTCACACATGCAATAAAAGCACTTTCACACCAGCCTAAAATGCTGCTATTGGCTTCTTCCTGTCTCCAGCAAGCGTTTCCAATTTTAGAACTTGCTCTCATTTCTGAGCTGGGCTCCCTCTTCTCTTTTTTTCCCCACTGAGTTGAAAGCATTGCACATCCATCCCTTTTATCTCTCTGTTCTCTCTTGAAAAGAACTTGCAGCCATTTCCCGTGTTACTTCTCTTTTGCATGTGCAGCAAAGTCAACTTCCCAAAGATTTTAATGCATTTTAGAGACAAAACATGTTCAATCAAGTCAGCAGCATCTGAATGACTGATTCTGTTCTGTGCTTTCTAATAGAAAGAGCCCCTTTTTTATCATTTTACTATTATTGTGCATTAAGAGATGCTTCTGTTTTCAGTACAACTGTAAGGGTTTTTTTAATTTCTGTTTGTTTGTTTGTTTGTTTTTAATATTGAGGTTTTTTGTTTGGTTGCTTTTTTCCCCAAATACATAGTTTTAAGACAACAAATGTGCTATATCCCTGGGTCCCACATATCCCCCTTAGCCCAATGCATGTAATATTTCTGCCTGGAAATTTTCCCCAGTTGTAATTTGAGGATCTGGGATATTTGTCTGGGGTTTGTCAAAGTTAAATTTCCTAAATAGGCTATTGCATGCCTAGAAATGTTACATCTCCCCACTCTGTGCCAGATGATACAGGTGATGTTAATCCTAACTAGGCAAGTGTATCAAGCCTTGCTGTGGCAAAACTGAGTCATTTTGTGTGTCACCCCTCACAGCCATGGGTGCCCTGGCCACCCACTATGAAAAATTGCTTTCCACTATCATCAGCTGTTGAATATCTCTACAGACAATCTATTCAGGTAGCAAGCTGAAGCTCCTCTCAGTAGCTCCAGTTCCTTGAACCTAAGCGTAATGTATTGCCCCACATTTGAGTAGCTTTCTAATTAATTGAATTATTGATTTGACATATTTCAGACACTGATCATTTAGAGCTGCTAAGTTTAGAACCAGCTAGCTAGGAGCTATAATTTAGGAACCTGATACTTTTTATTTTGATTGAACTTACTGTGCCCCGTGTTTTAAAGCTTTTTGCCTTCAGTGGGAAGAAGGGAGGGCTTGAATTGCTGAATATTCAAGTTTTGGGTTACCTATCAGTCTGTCTGTCTATCATCTATCCATTTTCTTCCATGAAGAATGGTGCTTTACTTTTTTGTAAGAAAAAGGAGACTTTTTGCTTTATCATAAGGTTATCTAAGACATTTTACAGGAAGGTCCCTTGTGTCACACACAGGTGTCAGGCCACTGACTGGAAAGCTGTGTCCCCTCCTGTGTGTGTTGCTGCTGGGACTAAAAAAGCAGGGAAAAAAGCTGGTTGGTGATAAGTTTGTTGCCTCTCTAACAAATTGTGCATTCATTACAAGGGATTGTTCTTGAGCATAATTTTTGGGTAAAGAAATGAGATTTAACCAGATAATCTTTAAGATGCAGTTGAAAGAAGTAATGTGGGGATGCTTTGTGCCACCTTGCCCTATTGATGAAATGCAGAAGCAGGTGTGGCACTTGCTCAGCAGTTTTTAACAGGAGCAAATATTTCATGCCAAAATCTATTCACATTTTTTGCAGCTGGGCTCTTTGGTAATTTGAATAGTGCCCAGATGATGATAAATTTGTTGCTCTCACTTTGATGAAATACCTTTACACCATGCCCTTCTCTTGGTGAAAACAATATCCTAGTGCACATCGAGGCACATTTTGTCACTGAGAAAAAGAGCTCTGAGGGCTGTGAGGGATTGAAGGTTTTTTTGAAGTTTGCTGCAGTGTTTTGTCTGTAGTCACTGCACAAGTGCCCTGTCCACTCTCTGGTGTATTGAAGGGGGGAAATACAGAAAATCCCCAGGCTGAGGTTGGTGCTGCAGGAGCAGAGCACAGGGGCTCAGAGCTGCCCTGCACGGGCTCCCGGGGCTGATGAATTCACTGTCACTGAGATGTGACTGATGCTGGGAATCCCTGCAGTGGTTTTGCCCTCACAGGGGCTGCAGGATGATGTGTGATAAGCTCTGGTGCAGCTGAGGGGTTTTTATTATCAGCAGCTTGTGTGAGCACAGGGGGATCTCTGGGTGTGAATGCGAGGCAGCCCTTCTGTGGTTTCTCCAAAATTTCTGATGTGTTTTCAGTTGATCATTCCTTCTCTGAGGAAGTTGAATTCTATTTCCTACCACTCTCATGGGGTAGCACAAAACAATTTGAGACAGAGACCTTACAAGTCTGTGACCTCAAATGATGAAGGTATTTCTTTATATTCAGGAGTTCTTTAGGTTTGGGAGTTGGTTGTAAGACTGAGATATTTCTGAATGTGCTGCTGCTGATCTAACCTCGTGTGATTCTTTCTTGTTGAGTCTAGAGGATGATTGATCCTCTCCAAGCACCTCATGAAAGGATTTATTTGATCCTTATGTCCATTTGGTGAGATTTTGCTGAATTATAATTATTGTTTTTTTCTGCTTTTGTTGGGAAGGAACTAGGGTACAAATAGTTTCAATAACCTGCCAGAGGCAAATCTGTGACAAAATTGATTGCAGAGGCTGGCTGTCCTGAGCCCAAGTGTCTAGACTGAGAAATAGTCTTTTTTCTCCATAACAACAGAGTGCTGTTGCTGAATTTCATTTTGAACTGATGCTTTTGGAGCATGGAGCTTTGAGTAGATCACAGCCTCAGCTTGATTTGTGTGAATGCTGTGTTTCAGGTGTATGAATAAAAAAGAATGTTGGTGAGATACTCAGGAAATTTGTTACTTAGGAAATTTATAGCTATCTATATATATATATATATAAATATTTTTTTCTTTTTTTAAAGGCAGAACTGTGCAGCTTAGTTTAACTTTCAGACAAACCATGCAGGCAGGATGAAGTTACCAACTCTCCATTCACCCCCCACCCTGGGGTATGTGATGAGCTGATGTCACACACAGTGCCAAGATGCATCTGCTCTGTTGCTTTGGCACAGTTTTCTTGTCCCTGCCAGGGAGGAAGGGGTCCAGGAGTCAGAGATGGGGCATGAAAGGATGCAGGGAGCATGACTGCTGCCAGGACCATGGCAAGGGCTCCAGCTCCCTGTGCTATGCATGTGGCACTTAGGGAAGTGTTCGGGTGTGGTGTGCATCTTTACAAGCACCAGGGATTGTTGGGGGCACTGGAAGCTGCCCTGGGATTAGGGAGGTGCTGAGCTCAGAGCCTGCACTGCTCAGCCTGAGAAGGCTGCAGGAAGGGTGGCAGGAGATCCCAGCAGGGACAAGGAGCAAAACTGGCAGCCTCTGGTTGAAGAAGGGCACTTCACATCCCTATCTGTTCCATCTGTAGCAAAGCTCTTTATATTGGGGTTTTTTCTCTTTTTTTCCCCACAATAACTGCAGCAGGCAGGGTCAGTAGGGATCTGTGTCCAGTGCAGTTAGCAGCAGGCAGAAACACCTCAGTGGCTGAGACTGACTTGTTCTTTCAACCATCCCTGCATAAGTGTGCAGAAGATTTTGACTGAGCAGCTGAAACCCTTCTTCCCTTTCCATGGCATTTTTCCTCATGGGTTTCCTTTGGTGTCTTTTTTCTTTTTTTGCCATTGCTCAGGTGCCTGTGGGGAGGAGGGTGCTGCCTTACCCTGCCACACACACCTGAGATGGAACAAAGACAGGACAGGTTTGGACCAGCCTTGTTTCTCTGAGATATAGAAATTCATAGTGTTTGTTGGGCCAAATTTTATAGGAATGTGTCTGAAGTTACAATTTGGCCTTTGCTCACAGTAGGTTTCAATACCTCAGATTTCATAGTGAATTGCTGGGAAGAATATTTGCAGCCTATACTGTATTTATGCAATATTTGTTCAATAAATTAGTCAGCTGTGAGTTTTTTTGGTTTTTTTTTTTTCTCAAATGGGGCTGTGCATATGCCTGAATTGCAAGATTTTGTGGTTGTTTGGGTTTTGGGTTTTTTGGTTTTTTTTTTTGGTTAAATACAGAGCTTATGTAGGTGAGGCACCTATTACTTAAGTAATTGTGACAATTCTTGTACCAAGAGTACTTCTAGTTGTTTGGCTCTGATATTCTGTTGAGTATTGCAGGAAGCAAAGCAGCTGTATTTGTTTTTTCAAACAATTTATTACTTTATTTTAAAATAAAATATGCATGATAAGTTGTTTTGGTGTTTTTTTTGTGGTTTTTTTTTTACATTGGGATGAGACCCTACTTAAGGCATTTTGCAGTTTTGTGTCATTTCCATGGATAGTGGGAAAACCAGTTTTACTTTGTAGTAATGTCTTTGCTAAAAAACAGGGACTGTAAACCAAAGTGATTCTAAATGCAGGCAAAGAGAAATTATCAATGTTCCTAAAAACTGAGAGCTAAAATACAGTGCTGTATATGAGCTTTCAGTTTGATAAATACTTACTTATGAGGTCATAAATACTTGAGGTACAAAAGGTTAATGTAGTGTGAAAGGCTGTAAAACACAGCGAGCAACCTGCTAGATCATAATGATGCATTAGCACCTTTCAGTGTGAATGCTGGTGGTTGTAAAAATCTTCAGCTTGGATTTATTCTGTAATACAAGAATGTAAAGGCAAAGTATCTTCCCTGTGTACTTTTACTTATCTTCTCATATTTATTTCTCTTTGTAAAAAAAAAAAAAAACAAGAAAGAAAGCAAAGAGGCTCTCATCTGTTCATAAATGCTCACTGACTGAAACTGATAAAAACCCATTTTTGACTAATATAATTTCCCTAAAGCATGTCAGGTGTTGTCTGGGTGCTCAAAGAAAGTAATAAAATAAAGCAATACTCAGTGATTTTTTTTCTCTTCTCTGTATTAATAAGTTTCTATGAGATAAAGTAAGCAATATAATGCATAAAGGAAACAAAAGTGATATAAATTTTGGAAAGCACTAACCCAAGTTACCTGTGAGAGGAAAATAATTCACTACTAAAATCACTAACTGAGCTTTTACTGAGTGGTAAAATTGACTTGATCATAGTAAATATAGTATTTCTCAGTCTCAGGAATCCTCTGCAGTTTATAATTGTCTCCAATGTGCTGATGCAGCTAATATTTCTCATTTAATATCTACCTCTGTGGAGTGTTAATTTTCATGCTTTGGTGCTCATTGCTTTTTACCAAAGCAAATTACTTCCTCTTGCTGTTATATCAGAGCTTATGACAGATTAGGATAATTTTACTGTCATTAATCTTTGGAGTCCATTCCACTCTTTTCAATGGAGTGCCATGTTTTTGCCAGGCTAAATTGAAACACTTAATAAAATCTGGAATCAAATATAAAAAAATTGCAGGCTGTTGATACCTGCTTTCATCCTTCTCTACTCCCTGGTTATAAGAGAAGTATTTTATTTTTAAATTTTTTCTCTTCAAAAAGTACATCTGAATTTGGAAGATAATCAGTAGTTTTGGGGGACTAGACAAGAAAAATGCTGAAGTGAAAATATTTGATTAAGACACATTTTTATTATTATTTTGAGGTGTTGAAAATCTACACATTCTGTTCTTATTAAGATACAGTTTAAATAGTATTTAAATTGTTCAGATATATCTTCAGGAATCTCTGTAGATGATTATTTTTAGATTATTTTTAGTTGAAGACCTTATTTAAATTTGCAAGGAACACTGAGAGCGCTTGCTGTGCTGACAGAATTAGCACAAAAAAACCTGTGAGAGACCATACAGTGAAGCATCTTGTAAAAGCCCTCATAATTTCTCTGAACAGAATATATTTCTTCAGAAGCGCTGAGATGGTTTGCTTTATTTTGGAGCAATTGGTCAAGGTAGAAATCCAAATGGCAAAGCCCTGGTAGGCCAGAATAGCACATAGATGATTTGCCTTGTCAGATGCTGCTTTGTAGTACAAAATACAGGATTTTGATGGCAACAGAAAAAAAAATATTTATCATATATTATATATTATATGTTATATATTATAGATTATATAAATATTATTTATATATATATATATAGGTAATATTATATATTACCAATTTATAGTTGCATATTAGGTTATGAGCCTTTCTGTGTCATACTTTTGGGCAGGAATTTGTTTGTTTATTTTCTTTGTTAGGACTTTTTGCTGTAGCAGCCTCAGAGCCTGCAGTTCCTGCAAGCAGCCCCACTGCTCAGTCATTCTGATGGACCAGGGCCTCTTCCCCCTTCCTTCCTTTCTTTCTTTCTTTCTTCCTTTTTTGCATTCAGTGTCCCCCTCATGCTACAGTAATCGTGGATATTGTTAAGAGAATTGCATGGTAGAACTTAATTAACCTTTTCTTCTTGCTTTTTATTTAAAGGAAATTTGAGAGAGCTCAGTGGTGTGGTTCCTAATTTAATGCATCCCCCCAGTGTCTATTAGAGGCTCTTCACTTGGGTGAGTCAGGGGAGACAGAGCTGCCCTTCCTTAGCTCACAATTCATTTTCCCTCAGCTGAAATGTTCACCTGACATTCTAATCAGGGGAGAGTAAAAGTGCTGAGTATAAGTGTTAATAAATATATAGTCTTAATGAATTTAGATAATCTCATAACTGCAGCCATTAAAACATATTGGATGGTTCTGCAGATACTGAAGGAATTGCACTGACCAATTTGAGTCTCACTTCTTCAACTGCTTTTCTTTCATTTTGTAAATAATAATTGAAGCTGCTTGTGGTCGTTTTTCTTTAGCTGTTGAGTGGTCAGCAGATGAGTTCTTTACTGAGATGGAAGTGAGTGGACAGTAAAGGCTATAATTTACTATTTTAGTTTTAAATCCACTTCCAAAGGTGCAGCCAAGAGCATTTTTTACGTTATTTCCTTTAGAAGCAGAGGAAGGGGAAGGTGTTACAAAAGTAGATGATGTAAATGGAAATGCAATTCAGGCCATATTTCTGTAAGCTACTCTTTTATCTTTCCCTGAATTAAGTCTGTTTAAGTGTTCTCAGCTCATTATATTTCTAAATGAGTTTTACTTCAAATAGCTGTTAATTATTGCTGTAACTTCCTCTCATATTAGTGTCTGAGTCCTGCTCACACAAAGATTGTTAGCTCATCCAGAATAAAGTCTGGCTTTATGGATTAAAACAAAACAAAACAAAATAAAAACCTGTGATTTCCTCACATTCTCAGAGCCCAGTTTATCAAGTGTAGGCTTGGTTGTCAAATTGATTGACCAAACTTGTTTTTCCTTAAAAAACAGTAAAGAAAGTCAGTGTAGAAAGTAGAATGAGAGTTCCACACCTAGAAAAGAGCAAAAAAGAACCATGGAATGGTTTCTTTTGAGAATATGTTAAATTACCAAACATTTTCTGAAACAGCATTGAAGCTAAACACAACTGCATGTCCCAAAATCACTAAAGAAACTGAAACTTTTTGGCTGACCACTTATACAAGTAATCTTAGGTTTACATGCAGTTTCATAAAATAACTGAAACATCTTTTCTTTTTTTTTTTTTTTTCTCCTTTTCCAGCTTAAGTTCACTAACCTACAGAGATGGTTGGCTGGGATTGGTGGGGCTTAATTTTGCAGTTGTAGTTTGGAATACAATTAAAAAAAGGCAATTATTCATGGAGTTTGATGAAAGACTGGCTTTGGGGTATCAGACACTGGCATTGTTCTCACAGGGGTTGGTGGCTGATAAGCTGACTCTGGGATAGGCACCTGGAAAAATTCCCTTTTCAGTTTTCCTTTATGTTGCTTCTTTGTTTTAATTGGCTGGAAGTAATAGATCACACTTGAGTTGCAGTTCAAGGAATCAGGTGGTCATTACATCTTTCAGTTACTAATGTGGGAAACAAAGCCTGTGCAGAGAGAGACTTCAGTTATGTTGTGCAGGTGGAAAGGATACTGGAATGCAGGAAGGAGTAAAACTCATAGGAACTAACAAATGATGCCCAAAAAATAAATGGATTTATTTACTTACATGGTAATACTATTGTACAGAATACTCAATTTATATGTCCAGAGAATTTACAAGAGGAATGTAGGAATCATAGCTATGCAAGTGAGCTTTAAAGGTAAAATAGGGTAACTGAGTAAATCAATGCACAGTGAGGAGAGTGGTGGTGCTGGAGTGCCTTCCTGTGACATTAATCCTTCCTCTCTGAAGAGTGCCTTGTTTATTTGGGTTGTGGCCCTCGCTCGATGGAGAGCAGTGATGGGAAGAGGTGACCTACAGTTGCCATTTGCTGATATAATAATATTGCTTTGTTGTGTGATAATTTGCTTTATGTAATGTTTATTCTGCTGCAATGCCATGCTAAGGTGTGGAGGTTTTAATTTCTCTGTTCTGAGAGAGTCTCTTTGGAGCCAGCTCACAGAAAACAAAGATCTGTGTGTGGGGGGGTGTTTTGTGTACCACAGAAAGTGGAAATTTTTGCCCATCCAAATGAACATTTTTCCCACTCCCTCTTTCAGTGTTCTTCCTTTGCATGTTGTTTTTTCGTTATATTCTGGCATCAACCTTTGTGAGTGGTCCATGCCAGGTCTGCTGGTCCTTCCTGCCCTGCCCACTTCCAGTGGGCTCCCCATCCCAGCCCTGCCTGCCATGGGACCCTCTGAACGTGTCCCTGACCCTCTGAACGTGTCCCTGACCCTCTGAATGGGTCCCTGACCCTCTGAGCAGGTCCCTGACCCTCTGAACATGTTCCAGACCCACTGAGCAGGTCCCTGACCCTCTGAGCAGGTCCCTGACCCTCTGAGCAGGTCCCTGACCCTCTGAACGTGTCCCTGACCCTCTGGGCAGGTCCCTGACCCTCTGAACGTGTCCCTGACCCTCTGGGCAGGTCCCTGACCCTCTGAGCAGGTCCCTGACCCACTGATTGCTGTCCTGCTCCTGCCCTATCGCTGCTCCCCAGGGCTGCACAAGGCTGGTCATTGTCACTGGACCTGGCCTCCATCTGCTGACAAAACAAGGGGGATGAGCTAGAGCAGGTTATTCAGGACTGTGTCCAGATGGGTGTTGAACTCCTCCAGGGAGTTCCACAAGGTCCCCTGGGAAATCTGATCTAATGTTAGAGCACTCACAGGAGAAGTTTTCCCCAGCTCCTTCACAGAATGTGCTCTACTGCAGCTTTTGCTCATTGCCTTTTGTTCCCTCACTGGGCACCACTGGCTGGAGTGCAGCTCCTTCATCTCTCCTCCCTCCCATCAGGCATTTTTGCCTTCTCTTTCACAGGCTGAGCACTCCTGGCTCTCTCATTCTCTCCTCGGTTGCCAGATGCTCCAATCCCTCACATGTTATTGACTCCTATTCCATTTGGGCTCCTTTCCTGCAGCTCTGCTCTTCTGCCAGTCACTCCCCTGCCCGTGGGGCTGTTCCTCTCCAAGTGCAGGACTTTGCTGAACTTTGTGGTTCCTCCAGCCTGCCAGGGTCCCTCTGCATGGCAGCACAACCCTCTGGGGTATCAGTCACCCCACCCTGCCTGCTTTCATCTATCAACAGCATCAGTTGGCCAAGTCCCTTTCCTGAGAACTCAAGGGGAGGTGAATCTGTGCCCCAGTGGCTGAGGGAGTGGGGCTGTGCCATCCTGTGCTGGTTCTTGAAGGGGGCTGCAGACAGAAGAACTGCCTGAGACTGTTATGGCTTCTCTGTACAGATGTTAGGTGAAAATGGAAATGTCTTGGCTCAGAAATGTCTGGTTGCTGTGTTTGAGGATGAGTAAGGGAAGAGGTCTGTTGGCAGGTTTGCTGTGAGCAAGAGGGAAGGATGGGAATCAGATTTAAACTCTCAGTGCCAATCCTCCTGATTCCAGGTTTGCTGTTAGAGAATGTCTCCTCTGCCCTCTTTCTTGAGAACTTTTTCCAGGAAAGGAAACTTGATTTCAGGGGAATCCAAGTCCTGGTTCCATTTCTTCAAAAGATGATTCCTTAAACTTGGGTATCAGTATTCAAAGCAATTCTGCAGTGGGAGCTGCATTGTGCATTCATATGATCAAGCAGAATTCATCACAACATCAGCATTCACAGCTGGATTTGAAATGGTGGTTTAAACCCTTTAAAAATTCTTTGAAACATCCACTATTCCTTAGATTTGTTTCTTCTTTGAAGTGGGAGAAGGGAAGGACAAATGGCTGTTTCCTAAAACTTTAGGTTGTCTTTCACATTAATGAAGGAAAGGTGTTGGGTGAGCTTGAAGAGAAGGATGAGAAAGAATGATTTACATCAGGCATGATGTTCCTTGATGTGGACTTCTCTGTGTCTGGTTGTGTCACTGGGAACCTGCAGGGACTTTGGAGCAGAGCAGGTACAGACCTGCCTTTCCACTCAAAATGTCTCAGCTCTTTGGAAATGCTGCTTGCATTGGGGTGCAACCTGCTAAGATATGAGACCACCAAACACAGCCAATAAGAAAAATAAATTCGGCTGTTTTTTCATGAAGTGGGTGATCTAAGTTTGAGAAATTACTATCCTGCAAGGAGCTGAACTGCTGCTTGTTAAATTGGTGAGTACCTCAGTATAAAAAGAGCAATGTGCTTTAGAAAGTGTCTTTTTGTGGCATGGAGAACCCTCAAATTCCTCTGTATTCCGGAGGGTTCAACAGCTGACTCCTTGGGCAAAGATATGCAAGTGAGCAAATGGAATGTCCCAGTAGGGATCCAGCACTAGGTGAGGGGTCAAACAGAGAAAAACCTTTTATCACATTGTCACATTTCCTGTCTTTTCCTGAGCTGGAGCTGGAGCAATCAGCCGTTCCCTCTCAGCATGAAACTCTGCTCTCACAAGTTCACTCAGCAGTTGGTTGTGTCAACACAACTCTCACAAAAAGGGACTTTACATGCATGACATAAATCTAGTTCAGAGGGGAATTCCAGAAACTAGTGTGCATTGATTCAAGCTGAGGGTAAACAGCTCATAGCCAAACCTGCAAATGTTCCATCTAAAGACACTTTCCCTTTTTTTTTCTTTCTTTTTTTTTAAAGGAAGTAACATCCTCTGAAGCTGTGTAGCACAGTATTTAATTAGTGCTTTTTTTTATTTGGACAAACATTGTTAAATGTCACAGCATTGTACAAGTTAGTTGCAGATGTTGAAAGTTATTTTTTCCAGATTGGTCTTGCTGCTAGAAAAAAGGTTTAATAAGCTTTATTGCAGCACTGCAGCCTTTTATAATGTTGACTTATGAGGGATAACACTTGAAAGAATTTTTAAGCTAATTAGAACATCTAAAAAAAAAGAATCTCATTCTATATTAGAGCAGCAATGCTTGTGCATGAATGAATGGCCACAGGTAAAAGTACAGTTGCCTTACTGTGTATTGATTCATGTTCTTTTCTGAATAATTTCTTCATAAATCAAGGTAATAAATGAGTTGGACGGGAGAACTTGGGGAGAATCGGTGGATTTCCAGAAACCAAGCACGCCAAGTTTTGCATCAGTCAGAAAGTCTTATCCTCAAGGACAATGTGTCCTGATTTATTGCCTATCAAACTGTGACTTAAAGTGTTTTAAGGCCTATCATAACCATTGGGTATATTTACCTGTAAGCTTTACAAAACCTTCCAATTTTTCTTCATCTATTTTACCCCTCTTCCCTTAAACTTTATTATTTAGATGGCAAATCTCTATTTCTGCATATTTAGAATGTACCACAGCTATTCCCTATTGATCCTTTCAGGCGCTTTCCAAGTCTTGCTTTATGTAATTTTATGTATCTTATTTCATATAATCCAATTTATCTGCAGTGTTGGGTGGATGGAGCCTGAGCCCTGAGGTGTCAGGAAGGGCAGGTGTGTTGTTGAGGCTTTAGGTGCTCATGAAACCCCCCCATGAGTGTCGTGGGTCCTTTCAGACACACAAGGGGAAACAAGCTCCAGAGGGAGAGCAATGAGAGGTGAATCTGCAGAGTAAATGTGCTGAGCAGTTCATGGGGGAAAATCTCATGGGCATGGCACTGTTTAGTGCTGAGGATCCTGGTGGCTGCTTCTTCTGGTAATACTTTGTAAGCCAGCTTGTGCAGTGTGAAGCTACAGCTCCCACTCAAATGATAAAAAGCCCTCTAATCAAGATTTCTATATTTACTGTCATGGTTTTTTTTTTAATATGTTTTCATTGGTTGCCTGTCTGGATTTTACATTAGGCTTTCAAGCATTGAAACTAGGTTATTTTTAAACACTTTCTTCCTGCAAGACTTACATCAGAAAGAAAACAGACTTCTGACTAACAGATGAAAGAGGAATAACAAAATCAATTGACAATTTCTTTGTGTCTCTGTATCACTACTTAAGATGTTTTATTTGGATTAAATTAATGCTTTTGTCCTTTGACAATATAATATTTAGCAGACAGATGTCTGCTATTTTTTTTTAAGGATAAATCCAAGGAATTTATTTTAGTATTATCTTGTGAAAATATCACAGTAATTGAGTTTTATTACACGTAATGAACTTCTAAGGATGTGCATAGTGTGTATGCATTTCCTTCTTGGCTAATGGAGCCAGGATGCAGCTAATTAGGAAAGGTTTTGTTAATTGCTCTTGTGATGTTGTGGATGGGATCAGTAGGTGGTCAGAAATATTTATTGAATTGATGCAAGCAATAAATAATTCATCGAGGCAACCTTTTATCATTCCTTCTCCCATTTTATGTTACTGACATGCTGGCATCAGCTGGATGTCCTTAAATGAACTTGCCAACTGCTTGGTTACCCACAACTCTGTTAAAACATTTTACAAATATTCTTTTAAAAGTAATATCTGCTCTTTATGCCAGCAAATTTGGCCCAAGTTTTGAGAGGTGTTCTCAAGTCAAAAAATGTATGGCTTGTGGTGATTCTCCTCAGACATGATTGATCTGCTGTTCCCTGAGACCCTGCTGAATATTTGAGAAGAGAAATGATGAACCAGCAAAGGCAATGTAAAACACTATATAAGGGCTGTATTCCATATTGTTAAGAAAGATTAATTGGGGGAATAATTAATGTAGCCAAGTTATTAATTACTCTTTGGTTGTCCTGCAGTACCAGAGGCTGAAGAAACCTATCTTATTGCTCCAATCTGTCCCCAGAATTAATGATCTCTTATTTAGGCTGCTCGCTCTCCATGCACAAGCTATCACAATAATAGCAGTGCTTTCTTGTAGCCTGTGGTATCAGCATCCAGAATGCATCCATCTAGAAATGAGAGAAATAATCACTACTGCTTGTAAGTCTTCAGCCCTGAACAGTACCCAGTCTGCTGAAACCCCAGAGCACGTTCAATAGTGGAACGTCAGAAACTGCTGAAGCAAAGCACAAAATTATTCAGGTTCTTTTTCATTTGTCAGTAAATTGGATTAAGGGATTCTAGTGGGGTGTGCTTGTGTGTGGCAGTATATCTAAAACAAATGCCCCAGCCAGAGTCAGCCACCTTACACTGTCTTCCTGGCAGTAAATTGCATTCATCTGACTGCTCAAGGACCTGTGAGAGGCAATGTTGCAGAAGGGAGGTGGTTGGGTGTTCTCCCTCTCCAGAGGTGCCCTGACACCCTGCCTGCACCTCTCACAGCCCAGATGTGTGTGCCTCACATCTCACCTTGCCTCCCAAAGGTGGGGTTTGTTAATGAGAATAATAGACACAGCTGAGCATCCAACACACTCCTGCCTCTAGGGAAATGGGAGGGAGAACGGCTCTTGGCCATTAATGGACTGGCCAGGGTGAGAGCTCAGCACTTTGGAGAGGGGACAGCACAGCCTTCAGGATGGCACTTGGCTCCTCTGCCTGCTTCTTTCAGATCTGTCCCAGTGACTGCTTTGGTCAGTTTGCATTTGGTGCTTTGGGTAGTAAAATATTTTTTTAAAGGATATGAAACCATTGTACCTTTTGTGATTTTGTTTTACCTTTTGTAATCCTGGAAATAGAGTGAAGTTAGCGGTAATGCTGAAATTACTTTGTCAAGTGGGTATACCATCAGGGTGAAGCTGTGACCCAGCTGAAATTCAAGGGAATTTTACCATTAAAAACAGGATGGGGGTCAGGGCTTGCCCTGCAGGGTTTCACTCTCGGTGTCTCTGAAACCAAGCATCTCTGGAGTGTGAGACACTCAGCTACACCAGAAATTTAGCAACATAATCCTGGAAGGGCTAGTGTTGAAGCGACCTTAAGGATCACCTAGTTCCAAATTATCAAATGCAGGCACGATTATGTTATTACATTTCTTTATCACTCTCTGCATAGCAGCAAGTCCCACATCTCTGTGCTTTTTGCATTAGATCAGAACGAGGAACAGTGCACATTGTCTTCAGGAAAGGATTCTTAAGGGGTTAAATGAATGTGGCATGGGCTGCATGCTTTGCAGTATGAGATACTGGAAATATTTTTATCTTTAGAGCTAATTTCAAGAATTCATCTCAACTTTTAATATCCTGAAGGCAATGAGATCTTGCTATTGATCTTATTCATGAGAAAAGGAGAGCAGAAGAAAAGTCACTGATAGTTCTGGTAATGTTTATCACCATTGTAAAATAGCACAATAATAGAATTTTTTCCTGTGTACATCTTTGTGTGAACATTTAAGCCCAAACAGATGGATCTCCATTTTTCTGTGTTGTTATGCTTCTGGGAAGCACGTTGCAGAGCTGGGACTTTTCAGAATATAAATTTACCAAAACAAGTATGATTAATTAATCAGTTGATCTACTTAAGAAAACAGGAACGCTACAGGCCCATCACTTTGTCAGCTCTCTGTTACTGGTGTATCTGGGAAACAGCATTTTCAGAAAGTCCCAAACTTGGTTTTAAATTATTCTCTTTGCTCACTTTTAATGGAAAGGTAACTTTGCAGAATCTAGGTCCTTTTAAAATGGAAAATGTGCAATATTATCTGAGGGAAGTATGAAGATGATTTACTATGCATGATTTTTTCAGTTTGTACACATTGGGCATGGTTATATTTTTGCTCAGGACGTATATATATATTTTCTGCTGAACTTTTCTCGATTGCTTTTTTTATCGGGTTTACAAATCAAATCAAACA
The DNA here is from genome assembly GCA_034509185.1 of Euphonia xanthogaster. Classification (NCBI taxonomy): domain Eukaryota; kingdom Metazoa; phylum Chordata; class Aves; order Passeriformes; family Fringillidae; genus Euphonia; species Euphonia xanthogaster. The sequence goes on from JAYDZK010000044.1 coordinate 4,252,674, forward strand.
GGTATATTGCAGAGCTCTGATATTATTTTCTGTGCTTATAGCACAATGTATTGAATTATGCTTGCTCATGTACTGCTGCTGCTATTCTCTCCAGATTGAGAGAGAATGACTGTGGGGGCTGTAAATTCACTTGGCTTCCAGCACCACCGGTTAAATCAAGAGCCCTGCTCAGGCTGGAGAAGAGACAGAGCAAGTGTTCATTACACAAATCAATTTGGTCAGAAGTACAGCACAGTGGGTACCCAACCATTGCTCACATAATATTGTCAACTTAATCAAATAATGCCTAGAAGACATTCACAAGCTCTTTTTCTCTGAGAAATAACTTGATTGGTGCAGCAGGAAAAAACAGGTGCTGTTTTGAGCATTCATTAAGAAATTCAGTGGGTGCTTTCTTTTTTGCTAAATTTAACGTTCTGAAGAGCTTTACCCTATGCTGGCATGTATACATGAGATACTCAGCACCTAATTTACCATTGATAACATTTAAAAAGTAATCTGTTCCTTTTTTTTCCTGTTGCTTTTCTCCCTGTAAATATTTTAGAGGTTATTCCTGCTAGAATTAGTCTGCTCTTCCTCTAGACTTGGTATGGGTTTAAAAGATATGCAACAGATCTGTGTTTGTTTGTGGATGATAGCAGAATGACCAGGACTTGGTAAAGCTTTCTCATGTTCCAGTAATACTTATTTTCACTTTGTCCAGAAAGAGATAAAAGGTTTAGATCCATTTCAGGCATCCCTACGGTCTGTGTTCCATTCAGTCTTTAAAAGCTGAGATTGGGAGCAGCATCCCTGCAGGGGTGTGCAAACAGCTCTTGTGCATTTCATTGTGTTGGAAACAGGGTTTGAGGGTGAGAGATTTTGTGCACACCATCATGGTTTTATAGGAAATTAAAGATATTAGTCCGTGAAAAAGAATGGAGGGGAAGTGGAACACTTAAAATTCTGGTGTAAGGAACATTGCAGGGCTGGCTGTCTGCAGTGATGGATGGAAAGGGACACAGAAATTGCTATTAGCCAGGAAGGAGGGTGGAATGGGGGTTTTCTACCCAGGCAATGTGCACAAGGCCCTCTCTGATTTCAGGTTCACTGACCATTGTTTTATTGTGTGTGGGGCCTTTGCCACCAGTGCTGGCTGTGGGGGATGAGACTCCAGTGTCCAGTCAGGAGTCAGCTGGGAAGTGGAGTTGTATTAGAGGCTGCATGAAGGTTTTAGAATGTATTTTTGAGTGAAAATTGCTGCAAATCTGGATTAAAATGGCCTTAAAGGAAGAGGTGTGTGTGTGTGTGTGTGGGGGGGGGGGTTAATATCTTTTCCAAACAAAAAACCATCAAATTTCTTTTATCCAAACAAATATTTG
>JAYDZK010000044.1:4254134-4266240 GCA_034509185.1 Euphonia xanthogaster
CGACGCTCTTCCGATCTTTAATATATTTTCCAAACAAAAAACCATCAAATTTATTTTATCCAAACAAATATTTGGTTTAGTGGTTTTCTTCACTTGTATAGTTGTTGTTTCTTAAGTTCTCAGGAAAAAGCTAGGAAGGAAAACCAGAAAAATCACTTTAGTAATTTTTCTTCAGTGTGAAGTTAAAGAACTTGAGTGAAGTATTTTAAATAATAGAAGCTTTCTGTTTCTAGAACTGAGTTAAGGAAACAAAAAGAAAAGTATTTTGCTTTTTTTCTTTAAAGGTAAAGAATTTCTTTAGAAAACAATATATATAAACTCTCCTGCTGATGGATTTGGTTTTAAAAGATGCCACATGTTTATACTGAAATGATGTTACATGTTTGAAAGAAATCTTTTTCTGAAATGCCCTCCTTGATATGGGTTTGCTTACCTGTAAGAATGTTTCAATTCTAATTTATTTTAACACTTAAGCCCTCAGTAGCTCACTGAAGTAGAGGGAGCTCACCTCAATTTGTTTTGCTGTGAGGGAGAATTTGATCTTCTATTTCTGCATTCTGTTTTTATAACTTTCATTATAAGTCTTAAGACTATCATATATTAAGAATCTTTAATATTTTATAATTGCAAATATGCGGTGGAATAGGGGCCAGCAAGCAGCCTGATTGCATCCAGGACTGCAGGGATGGAGGAAGGATAATGCCACATCCTCACATCAGCTAATTTTTGAAGGACTATCAAACACCACGCTTCAGGTCCTCCAGCAGGGAAGGCATTCTCCTGAAATGTATTATGGATGTGTGAGGTAAATTACATTCTGCTTCTGTGAGTCCACAGAGCTCTGAAAGTTGCTGGCTTGGGTTTTTCAAAATCCAGCCTGTCCTCTGCCCTGGTGTGTTTTACCTCCTTGGTGTTAATTTTTGCATCATCTTCACCTTCCAGCTCCAATTCGTGGTTATCCTTGTCCGGATCTGCAGGCACAGCTGTGGATTTCTGGATGATAATGTGCTTTTCAAAGAGCCTGTTACATTGCTAAGCCTTTTCATATGTTCTAAATGCTTTAGCTCTGTTAATTCTGCCCCAGGGATCTTGAGGGTCGTGGACAGTTATGAATTGGTGATGACAGGGACTTGCTAAAATTTCTGGTTTTCAGCCCTCGCTGCCCAGACTCTGAGACATTGTGTGCTGAGAGTGCAGATTTGAGGCTTCTTAGAATAAAAATGATTTTTAAAAGTGGTAAAACCAACCAAAGGCCTGGAAAATACCAGTGCCTGGATTTATCCTCTTCACCCATAATTTGTAGCTCCATTTTAACACCACCTTGAGAAACCTCACTGGATTTTGCTGCCCATAATCTGTTCAGCTGCTAAGTAGGGCAGATGCTCCCAGTGTTTTGGCATGTTTGTGGTGCACAGCTCAGCCCTTCTACTCCTCATGTCTATGAATAAAATGAACAGAGATTACTCTTTTCCATTTGCATTTATACAGGACACTGATTATATAATTTCTTCCTTGGGTACCCTCTGTTCCTGAAGCTTAACAGCACCTTTAGAATTCTTTAGTTCTCCTCAGATTAATCTAATTCACCTGAAATTCTTCTGGAGTGTTGTATTTCAAGAGTTTCCAGTCTGTCATTCCCCACCTGCTCTCACATACCAAATTTCTTTCGTATTTCTCTCCTTTTATGCCTGAAGGTAGAAAATAATCCCTGTGGTGTCTCTGGGTGAAACAGCTACATCAAAATCTAAAGTTTGATTTTTTGAGTTGATTTTAGCTAACAATAGATTAGTACGGAACATTTTTGTCTCTTGACAGCTATATACCATATTTTCTATCTGAATCACTAAATATTCATAAAGATAAATTATTTACTTTGTGGGCCTGTGAGTTCAGGGAGTAGCACATGAGGAGTGGCACTTACTCACTTTTAGGTTTACACTTGATCTGATCCCATTATTTGTTTGGATCACTTGTAAATCTTTCAGTGCACACAAAAGTTTGTATTTGTGTGTGTGTGTCACCATATCCTGTGAAACATCAGAGATGCTACTGATGGACTGGTGCTGCTGCAGAAATGAGCACCTTTATTTATAAAGTGTACTCAGCACAGAAGTATAGGCAATGTGGATGTTAGTACTTTTAATTTGAGAACATTTGTATTACTTAGGGAGGGTATTGTTGAATTTCACTTGCTAGAATTCAATTTCTATGTAGTTATTGCTGATGTAAATGATGTGTTCTGTTTGAGTTCCTTTGCTTCCTCTTCAACAGGCTTGTTGGTACTAAAACTGTGTGGTAAGGTTTATTTTATTTAACCATTTTTATGTTGCTTAAACTGTTGTCTCCTAAAATAATAGCAGGAAATGGGCAATTCCTTCTTTTTGTTCTTTAAATGAAAAAAACCTCAGAAATACAAACTGAATGTAACGTTAGCACACAAGAGAAAGATGAATAATTAGAAAAACCATGGGGTCAGAAGGAAAAAGGAAAGAGCAAAGAGAGTGATGGCTGTCAGATCATCCTTGTAGCTTTTCATTCAACCATGTTCTTTCCCCCTCTATTCTTCCCAACCCTTCTGCCCATGTAAAGGAGTATGACTGTGCTCTTTTAGCATACCCATACAGAGCCTTGGCTAATGACTGTGTGCTGTTTGAGCAGTAATTAATTAGGGACTGTAGGATATCATTAAAGAACAGAGATGAGTAATTTCTATTACATACTGATAGACCAGCACTGGTTAATTTTACTTTTTGGATGAGGGGAATTTTATGTTTTTTTCCTCGTCTCACTGCAGATTTATGGTTTTTTTTTTTTTAATCATAACACATGGCAATGTCCTTCTGTTTTAAACCAGAATTTTAAACCCAGGGAACTGTGTCCTTGTAAGGAGCACCATGACATAACCTCATTTTGGTGAGGAAGAAAATCTGGACAACTTTGTTTCTGGGTCTCACTCTCGTGTCAGGCAACCTTCACCACTGATTAAACTTCTGTTCCCTCTCACAACTCAAGGCCTTTTCCATAATGGGCACCATTTTTCTGGACAGAATGACCCTGCAGTGCCCATCAGCACTGCTTATGAAAAGGCAGAGAGGATGAGATGTGTTACCTGCCTGCTGTGGAAAATCCCAGTGGCCTCTGAATAAAAGCACTCCTCTCATTTGCAAGTGTCTGGCTTGCTCTGCCAGCAGGCAGCATTTGGACTGCAGATTCAGTTCCTTACCTTGGCAAGCACAGAAAGGGTTAAAGGACCTTCTACAATCTTATAGGGATATGTATTCATTCATTATTTAAGACTAGCTAAGCAAATCTACAAATAATAATTTACTCACTCTCCAGTTCATTCCAAATACATATTATCACTGGAAATGTATGCTGTTGGATTTGATTTTCATGTATTTAAACTTCTGGTATTCCTCACTACTGTGGAGCAGATTTAACTGATTTTAGTTTGTTTGGTTGGGGGTTTTTGGTTTGTTTTTTTGGTTTTTTTTTTTTGAGAATTTCAGCTCACCCCCTTGTATTAACAATGTCAGAAATACTTACAGTGTGCTTTATTTTGCTTTACCCTTTTAGCAGACAGATGATGCAGCACAGACCGATGGCCAGCAACAGACACAATCTTCTGAAAACACAGAAAACAAATCACAGCCCAAACGGCTCCATGTCTCAAATATACCATTCAGATTCCGGGATCCAGATCTTAGACAAATGTTTGGTGTAAGTGCTCATCATTTATTTCTGTTTCTTTTGGTGTTTTTACATTTGCATTGCAATAGGTGTTTTGCATTACAGGCAGCTGTGAGGGCTGTATCTCTGATTGAGGCTGTTTAACCATTTTCAGGAGAGATTCCCCTTTAATCTCTGTATAACCAAACATCTGATTTGCCAGTCACAACTGGGAAATGACACTGATTCTGCTGGATGTGATGCACTTGGGTGCTTTGTACTACATTCACAAAAAGCTGTCTGTGGTGGTTTAAGTGCATGCATATTGCTGCTGTACACATCTAGATTCATCTGCCTGCCTTTATTGATTTTGGAGAGTGTGGTGTTAAACACTCAGTGCCTGACCTCCTGAGTAAGGGAGGCACAGGCTGAATTTCAGCACCAAGTTCAGACACAGGAATCCTCACCCATCTCCACAGGTTTTGTAGGTCTGCAAAAACCTTTGAAGGTTTTTGTTAGTATTTTTCTGTAAATGTCTCAGTTTGTGCTTTCCCCCAGGCCACAGCTGCCTTCAAGCACATCCCCTGTGTTTCACACAGGCTCTGGACACGCCATCAGCAATAGGATTATAAACACGAGGGCTTAGACTGCCTTTCTACTCCCTGATCCAAGAACTCTCAGGTTTAGCTTGAAATGCCACTAAACCTAATCTAGAAATAGTACTTGATCATCCATTGGAACCCAAGTCAGGACTGAAGTATTTCTGTTACTCTCACTGTCTTTATTCTGCCTCACTAAACCCAATTCTCTCCTGCATTACAGCTGGTTATTCAGTGCAGCACCAAGTGCTCTGCACTTCTTCCCCTCTTTTCATGTCCAGATTTTTAAGTTGTTCTAAAATGTGTTCCTATGTGAGTCAGAGGATGGTGTTTCTCAGTATTTATTCCTCTGAAGGAAGCAGTCCCTGGAAAAAGAATCCTGTTGTAGTATTGGGAAATGAGTGACTGTTCTGCTAGATCTGACTTGGTACAAGTTGCCTCCCCTGAACACAGCTTCTAGCTCATCAGCAGAATAGCAGAAGGCATAATAATTAACCCTCCAGAGAAAAACATGCTAATTTATTTAAACTAAGCAAACCACTTAAAATAGGGTTTATATGAAAAAACATGAAATGAAAGGATTTTTTTTGGTAGGTATTGTAGTAATTTATAAATTAATAAACACATTTCTTTTTAATGTTTCTAAGTCTTAGGTCTCAAAAGACTGACACTGGAGATTAGCTGGAGTTTCCAGCTGACTTCCAGAATGACTTCCTAACAGAAAACTTAGAGCTTCTGAAATGATAGAAAAATGAGATTTCTGTATGTGTGAGTTGAAATATTTCATATGAAATATGGCAGGTCTGCATCGTGTCCATGTCAAGCACAGAGCAGATGATCTTTTTACATGGACATGAATATAACAGAGGAGAATTGTTTAATATCAAGGCTGAAGTGGAAGTTATGACATTGATTAAGTTATAACATCGATTAAACATTGAAGTTATAACATTGATTAATATTGAGTGCAAGAATATGAAATAAGCCAAAGTATACCAAGAGGTGGTTGATTTTTTTTCATGGTCAAGCTGAAACTCTTTAATAAGCTAGAGAAGGAATACTGTCCTTTCTGGCCTGTAATTGTTGATTAGATCTGAAAAGACTGGAGCACCCATTCCTGCCGTTCCTGGGACTCTTGTTGGATTGTTCTCCATTTGCCTCTCTCTAATTTCTGCCTTTTAGATATTGGGTCACTCACCAATGCCAGCACTGATCCATACTGCATGTTAATGGCCTATGAAATAACAGAAATGACCCCCTGATGATTTCCATGGCCACCTCACAAAATGTGTCCTAACAGAAAGCGTTCTAACATTTCTTCCCTTCCTAAGAAAGATCCAACAGGGCTTTTCCTCTGGGACAAGCAGCTGGGTTCAGCTTTTTTGTGTGCAAACAAGGTCCAGGGAATTGAGTGCTGCTGAAGGTCAATAGGAATAACAGTCACTTCTAATATTATAATAAAACCACAATTCTGAGCAGAGAAAAAATCTCCCCAAAGTGAGTATCCATTCTAGTTTCCCAAGTTATGCTCCAGTAAGACAAAACTTCTTAGAGAATAATAGTTACCCATTTCAGCAAGGGTGGAAAGGAATCCTCAGTCCATGAAGCCAGCAACAAAACTCCCACCTGATTTAATCTTATTCCTGTAATGCAGAAGTGACCAAACTCCTTCACCTCGTCTAGAAAATGCTGAAATTTGGGACTTTTATTTCACTGTGCTCACAGTTTAATGCTCTTTCCTCTCTGGCAGGGGCTTCCCTGAGCTTCAAGTTCCTCTGTGGAGTGATTGTAATGAGCAGAATGATGCACACAATTTAGAAATAATATTCATCTGACTCCTTTTAGTGCTGTCTTCTTTTTTTTTTTTTTTGCATTTAACAACATTTGGTTTTATATAATTTAACATTTGTAAAGCTTTGCAGCATTTCCTGAAACAAACCTTTGTATTGTATATGATAGAAGAGTTGAAGTTATCTAATTTTCATATGACTTTTTCTGTTTCTTTGCAGCAATTTGGTAAAATCTTAGATGTTGAAATTATTTTTAATGAGCGAGGCTCAAAGGTAAGCAGTTTAATTCACCTGTGGAATTTTTTGTTTTGTTTAAAATATATGAGTAAAAGGAAACAACTGCACTGCTGTGACAAAATAATGTCTGAAATTTTATATTAGTGAAAACATCTTCTGAGCTGTCAGTCAGTTTTCTAAGCAGTATGAAAATCATTGGACTCATATCTTTTAAAGGGGGTAATTTTAACCACTTCAAACTGTCATCTGTTATATGGGAATGCTGACTTTTGCTGTTCTTATTCTTCAAGGGTAATTATTTCATTTATTTTATGAGTCCATAGTTAAATATATTTGTAGGCAGGTTTGTATTAGTAGAGGTATTTTTTTTCCTTTATTGAAATGAAAGATGACAATGATACCTAATAACTATCCTCTTTAGTAATTAGCTGAGAAAATATGTGATTGTTCCAGATTAAGTGCAGATGTTTTCCTCCTTAGTGAAAGCCTTAGTACACCAACCCTTTGAAAACAATCTATTTTAGCATTAATTTTATTAAAAGAGTTCTTATTGTACTGCAAACATTTAATATTTTTTTCCAAAATTGCTTTGCCTTAAATGCATACTTCAATTTATTCAGTATTTAAGAAATAAAGCAAGATAGAATGGCCAGGACTGCATCAGCATTAGCTGGTGCAAAACTGTAGCCCAGAGTGTTCACCTGTGATATCAGCTGCATTATAGGGGTTTATGTCTGTCATATGCATATCTTATTTTCCTTTTCTTGCCATGTCAGACACTAAAAAGTTTATTCACAAATGTTTCAATCTTCCTTTAACTCATATATCATTTACTATTAGTGATGGAATGTTATCCCAATTCTAGACATAGAACCTGTCATATTTTAAGAATCATATACGTCAAAAATCTATCTTAAGTCAGATGTATTTTAATTCTCTTAATATTTATTTTCTGAAATTAAAGCCTTCACTTTTTTTTTAACCTAAATGGAACAGCTGAAATCTCCTGGTTTATTATTCAGACATTAATTAGTCCCCTTGCCTGCCAGCCCAAACTCAGTTGGAACATTCATCACTTTTTCAGTAAACAACTAAAATGGATGGAATTTGGTGGCTTAGAATCTCCTACTCTGGCCAAAATTTATTCTTGTTGAATAATGGTTCAACAATGTTTGCAAAAGACATGGATTGTCCAGACCTGCTGCTCCTGCGTAATTCCATTGATTTCCAGAGCCATCCTCCACTGGCCACCTTGGCTGCTTGTGCTGACAGGGCAGAGCTGAGCTCACATGGGAGGAGTTTAAACCTTGTTTAGCCACTAAGTCTTCCCCAGGTGGGCATTTTAACCACCACACCTGCACAAGTGTAAGGTTTTGTTCAAGTTTTGGGGGATGGCATAAGGAGATGTTTCCAAATTGAGCTTTTTTTTTGGCGTTGACTTTGCAGTGTGAAAACATCCCAGTGCCTCATGCTAAAGGCAAGATCCTGGAAAGGATTTCAGAAGGAAAAGGTTTTCCTGGCTGGTTTTGTAACATCCCTGCCTCAGTTGCATGCTTGGTCAGGTCAGACTTGTTAAAGAATGCTCCTGCACCACCAGGGCTGCAGCCCAGCTGTCCCCAGGGAGCTGCTGGAGATGCCTGAGGCAGGGCTGGGTGCATCTCACAGCTCAGGGCTGCTGCCTCTCACCTTGCTCAGAGTTATTTCAGCTAGAGCTACAGAGTATTTTCATTTGCAGAAGCACCTTTAGATTCTCTCAATTAAATGGAAAGTTAAGGAAAAAGAAATATTAGGAATGAGAGGGACATCTTTTTTCTGTTCTTTCTTTTTCTTTTTCTTTTTTTTTTTTTTAATCTGATCATTTCGTGTCCATTCTGTAGGAATTAAGATGCACCAGATTAAAGTCCCATTCCTGGCAGTGCTTATCTATGTTTTCATAAAATCCCACTGAAACTGAAAGGACTACTAAGTGGTTTCAGACTGAGTACAGGTAACAAAGTTTGCAGGATCAGAATTCAAATTTGTTTCTAGCTGCAGTTTGGCATAAGAATTGCTAGAATTGTTTTTGTTTCTGTTTCTTTTTTCTTTCTTTTTATTCTAATAGTTAATGTTTTAAACAATTGTTGCAAAACAACAGAAGGAATCTCATTCTCATGCTATAATAGTTAAGAAAAAATGGAATTGCATATTCAAAAAACATAGAACACCACTGTAAAGTATAAAATCATTTTGCAGAACGGAGTCCTTCCATAAAAGAAAACCCTAAATCAAGGAAAGAGTCATACTACAAATTTCTGCTTGTCTGAATGTGTAATCAAAATGAAGAAAGCTTTGCTAAAATATATAGCAGCACTGATGACTTTTGAATTTTTGACCATTTTCTATCAGTTATGAAGCAATGCTCTAGACAGCTCTATTTATACATTAGGAAATCTGCTTATGTGTGTATGTATTAATGTGTATCTAGTGTATATTACATTAACACCTATTTCTTCAAATAAGGACAACTCCAAAGTGCCTCCCAAATTAAATCAGAACCTTCTCACATACTAACTTGGTTATTATTAAATCACTTGACAGATTTTAAAAATAAAAGGCATATATTTGTGTTACCAGTTAATAGAATGCAGCTGTTAACTCAGATGCAAATTAAATTGATGCTAAAGTGTTTGTGTAGGTATTTGAATGTGTGATGAGTGAATCTGTGTTTTGTTCTTGAGTTTCTCTGTCAGCCAGGTCCAGTTAAAGATTTGCATAAATAGTAAGAGCTTAAGTTAAGTAGTGTTGATTATGAGAATAAGTACAACATAAGAAATTAAAAAATGACAATGAGTATTATTTTCAGAATCTTTGAAGTTCTTGTCTTATCTTGGCTTGTGGCTCCACTTTGTATGTTTTTCTAATTTTTTAGTATAATTAGGTTTTTATCTTTCTCTTTAGCTGTTTGAACAAAAGTTAACTGGTAGCACTGTGAGCTAAGGAGAGTGACAGAAAATTTTGACTAAACTCCCACCAAATGTTTGCAATTCCAAGAGGGGACAATTTCTCAGGCAAGATAATAGGAAAAAACCAAACAGAACCGGGGGAATTTCTGCTATTGGATGGAGTTACTCTGCTTAGATCTGTGGATCCAGTGATGCTTTCTGCTGTGAAATTTTCTTAGTGGCATCCTAAATTAGGAGGGATTTTTCACAGAGCTTTAACAAGATGGGACAAAGCATTTCTGGAAGAAATAAAAGTTTCAAGTTGAGGATGGGTTTGGGTATAAGAGAAGCCTGCACAGGGATCTAAACCATGGAGATTAGTGCTGAGGAGGGGGATTGGCTTTCCCTCACCACTCCTGCTGCTTTGGGAAAAAGAGAGTTCCATCCTCAGTGCCTTGTGGCAGGTGAGGTCATGGCCTTGTGCTAAAATTGTGGAGAGTGGTGTGGAGAACGTGTGTGGAATCAGGTGTTGTGAGAATGGCTTCAGCTGGGGCTGCAGCTGCTGACAGAGCACCGGGGAGCTCAGGCTTCAGGCTGGGTTTAAACGGGGAAAAAAAGAGTAGCTGTGCTTTAGCTGCTTTGGAGAGCACGAAACAGAGACTCTGCTGTACATCAATGTCTCTTTTTGCATTATAAATGAGAATAAATAACTGAGTTCTTTGAGTAGGTGAAATAACCCAAATAAGCCAGGGAATTATCCTGAGAGTTACTTCACTTTTTGTTAGTGGTTGACTAATTAGTTCTGCAGTCCATACCCATTCTTTTCCTCACTGCTTGGTGTCAGTTTTGCCTTAGTTTGATATTTGGTTTCCCCTTTGTGTAAATGAATGTAGAAATGTCTTCCCTTTTTTTTTATTATTATTTTTTCCTTTTTTTTTTTTCTTAAACCAGTCACTGTGTAGTAGGTAGCACTGCAGAGAGTGTTCCTAGTGGGTGAGTGCTGGCAAAACTCAGCAGAGGCAGATGAGTGGCTGATTGCTCAGGAACAAAACAGAGTTCAGGCTAAAACAGAAATAAAAACCCCGGTTTTAGGAGCGCCTAAACTATGTAAGCAGTGCCTATGTGCAAAGCACCAGGTACAAATTGCAAATGGTTCTGGGTGTGAAAGCTCAGGGGTGTAGAAGAGCGTTTGTTTGGATAATTTTGGGAGGCATGCAAAGGCATTGTAGTGCTAATGCAAGAATTACTTCAAAGGGTTGGTGTATGTTTCTAAAATGTTCTTCACTGTCAGATTTTTCCAAAATATTTGCCGTTTTAAGCAGTGTTTAATTTAACTCAGGGCATAAAAGGCATTTTAGTAGGATTTGAAATGTTTGTTTTAGCCTAGTATTATAGAGGAGGGGATTCGTCATAAGCAGAATTTCAGATTTGTCCCACTAGCATGGGATTCTAGAGTTTTACCAGTTGCATGTTCTATATGTGGAAAATAATATACAGAACAAGTAAATGCAGCAGTTAAACTTATTCAAAACGTTCGCATTTTTCTTCTTTTATCAGAGTTTCTTTTTCTATTCACATCATGTGATTTTCTTTGATCTGTTAATACAAGAAAGTTTATACTTTGTTCTGAAAGTACTATTGTTTTGTTGGTGGTTTTCTTTTTTTTTTTTCCTTTTTTCCTTTTATAAAAAAATAAGTAAAGGCTGTATAGTTTGACAGAAGTTTAAGTTACCCTAGTGTTGCATGGGAACAGTGTTTCTTATGATCACAACAGCATGACTAAGTAGGCAATGTTTAGAGTATATTGACATTCAGTGTTGAATTTTGTGCACATGTTTTTTATTTTGTTGAGATATCTGCATGTCATTAAAATGTGGTTCATTTTCTTTCCTCATTAGTTCATTTTTTTTCTATGTGAAAACACTGTAATTTATTTTAGTTTCATTTTCTTATTGTTAGATTTATTTTCCTCTGTAGTGACATGTAGAAAGGTATTTTTGGTATCATTCTTTGACTTTCTCAGAGGGTATTATCTAACTGATGACAGGGAAAAAAAATTTGTTCACATTTGTTGCTTATTTATTGCACATCTCAATACAACTATAATTTTTCTAATTTGCATGTTACAGAAATGAAGCGAGGAGAAGGAAATATTAAATTAAAGAGAGAGAACATAAGCAAACAAGTGGTCATTGACTGAAATAATAATGTGCATGTTGTTTTCCCCCCTTCTCCCTCCTGCATGCAGGGATTTGGTTTCGTAACTTTCGAAAATAGTGCTGATGCGGACAGGGCGAGGGAGAAATTACACGGCACCGTGGTAGAGGGCCGTAAAATCGAGGTGCATGTTCAAAATATTTTCCTTTTCATCTTTTTTATAAATGTCTGCTTCACTCTCATTTGTTGTTTCAGATGCATCATTGGTGTCTTCTGTGTGCTCCCCTTTCCCCTTCCCATTGTTTATATATATATTTATATATAAAGAGAGAGAATCTGGCCTTACTTGGGTTTTTTATTATTATTTCTTTTGTAATTATTATTATTATTATTATCATTGTTGCTGAAAAGGTGGATGACAGATTTGAAAACAAAAAAAAGGAAAGCTTTAATATTTTGCAGTTATTATTTTGGATGTTTTATAAATCAATGGGTGCAGTAGATTCCAAAAACCGGCCAACAAAAAAAAAAAAAAATAGAAAAATTGAGAAAAACAACAACAACAAAAAAAAAGTGTGACAGACAAAACAAAAACAAACAAAAGGTTGTTTTTTTTCTTTTTTTTCTGTTTTCCTTTTCTTTTTTCCTTTTTTTTTGTTTTGTTTTTTTTTTTTTTTTTATTTTTTTTTGTGGAGGGTTTATTTTGGATACACAGTGGCTTACAAACAATTCA
>JAYDZK010000044.1:4266340-4278560 GCA_034509185.1 Euphonia xanthogaster
AAAAAAAAAAAAGGGGGAAAAAAAAAAAAAAAAAAAACAAAGGGTTTTTTTTTTTCTTTTTTTTTTGTTTTCCTTTTTTTTTTTCCTTTTTTTTTGTTTTGTTTTTTTTTTTTTTTTTTCTTTTTGTTGCTGCAGGGTTGATGTGGGATCCACAGTGGCTTCCAAACAATTCAGATTGGGAAAGAAGCATCCAAAAGATGCACAAGAAACAAAGCCAGACTAGAGCCCGAGTAATTTTCACATCTAATTTCCAGGAAGCCGGGTGGCCTGAGCCATCCCCATCTCCAAAAACCTCCAGCCGTGTTTGCCCTGCCACTGGATCCCCTTCAACACTGCCTCAGTCGTATTTGTTAGAATTAAAAAAAAAAAAAAAGAAAAAAAAAAAAGAAAAGAAAGAATTACCAATTGAAAATGCTGTCGTCTTTTGAGTAAGATGTTGCATATTTTGCCTTTTCATTTTCCCCCTCGACGGTAGCGCTTAGGGCCCTCACCAAACTCTCAGTAACCATGGTAACTGTATACATACCCATGCTGGCGATGGTGCTGAATGGTAAGTGGAGAAGTCCATCTGCCGTTTCACGTATTTAGCGCTGATATACCACGTGGATTTTTTTGACTTGTTGTATTAAGTTTTCTTGATGCTACATTTTTTTCTATATATTGGTACGCCTGTAATTGAGTGTACGTTTTAAGCAAGCCTGGGAGGCACTGATTGGATTGAGGATATGACTTCGTGCACATCTTACTCAGATTGTTAACTCCATATTGTGTTAAATAATGCACCCTCTTTTTATCCTTTTGTTAGCTGTGATTTTAAAGCTTGAATGATTTTGTTAATTCTTGCAATGAAAAAGGCTCTTGTTCCAAGTGTTGAATGCTAGATGTTGCTTTTCCAATGGTACTTCTCTTCTAAAGGGTTATGTTGCACACTGCTAAAATTCGTTTGTCCCTTTTTTGACATTTTCTTTGTTTCCTTGTACCTTGTCTCTTTCCTTTCTACTCCACTGCATGTTCCTTCATATAATCTTTTTCTTTTTCTTCTGTTTTGAGTATTTATTGTATCAGTGTTATCATGGAATACAAGCATGCTCTTAAGTCTTAAATTATGCAGTACCTTTTAATTTGCTTTTAATGTCTTTTTATTAAAGTTTAAATGATATGATGTTGCTTTATTGAAATGATTTGTAAGTTAAAATGGTTATGAAAGTAAATGTAATTATAAATAGTATGATTTTGTTATGCACCTGTTGCCTTCTATAAATTAAATTGCATTTTATTTTCACATGACTAATAGCAGTAATAATGCATGCCTTTAATAGTGACACGGGCCCTGCCTGTAACCCTTTCTAATCCCCTGTTCTATGTGCTTAGGTAAATAATGCCACAGCACGTGTAATGACAAATAAAAAGACCGTCAACCCTTACACGAACGGTAAGTGCACGAGCCCCCTGCTCTGGGTGGCTGTCCCTGCATGCCACACCCCAGTCCTGCTCCTGGGGTGTCCCACTCTGCACCTCCTGCCTTCCTGGGGCTCAGAGTCCCACGACTCGATGGGGTTGGGCAGGAATGCCACCTCTGCAGAGCTTGGCTGATTCCCAGCCAGGTGGGCAGAGCATGAATCCCCCTGACTGGAATCCCATGTTGGACCCCACATCCCTCTGGCTGGGATCCCCTGTTGGACCCCAAATCCCTCTGGCTGGGATCCCATGTTGGACCCCAAATCCCTCTGGCTGGGATCCCATGTTGGACCCCAAATCCCTCTGGCTGGGATCCCCTGTTGGACCCCAAATCCCTCTGACTGGGATCCCAGTGTTGGACCCCAAATCCCCCTGGCTAGAATCCCAGTGCTGGACCCCAGATTCCTCTGACTGGAATCCCAGTGTTGGACCCTGAATCCCCCTGGCTGGAATCCCAGTGTTGGACCCCAGTGGCTTTTGTGGAAGACATGGACCTGGTTGGGAGAGTGATGTTCTCTGCTTTGTGCAGTGTTAATGTAGTGATGAGTGAACTGAGGGGAGGATTCAGCTTGGTTTGGGGCATGGAGGGAGGGAGACCAGCAAGAAAGTCTTTCCTGTAGAACCTTTTACTACCAGGACACACATCTGGTCAAAGATCATTTTCCATACCTTCCTTCCACAATTTGTTCGAAGAAGGAAGACAGGTACTGGGTGCTGCTTCCAGCTTTTCTTCTTTTCCCATGGAGAAATCAGAATTCCAAGCTATCTAAAGTAAAATTCATTCTAATACTGACCTAAGTTGGTGTAATATTGTACATTAATGATAGAAAAAGAATCCACAGTTATTTGAGGTGTTTGGAAACAATACATTTTTTAAATGTTTCCTTTGGAATTGTTGGATCATGTGCTTGAGTGTGCCATTACTGGTTCAGAAAATTCAAATTCAAACAAGTTCCTGACTCAGTCATGTCAAACAATAGCACATGAACTGAAGTTTAATGCAATTATGCTTTTAGTTCTGCTAGATTCTGTAGTTGTTGGTATTTGGTTTTCAATTTAATTCAGTTTTTCCCATCCAGTGGAAAGCAGATGAAATGTGCACATAAAGGTTTCTTGAGATAGATTAGACTCTTTTCCATTTGGAAATATGATGGATCATATTTCCTGTATTTGAGGTCTCGTTAGCAAGGTTTTACTAAAATCCAGGGCACACAGTGGCTTTATTTTTTAATAAAGCTCATAATTTTCTTGTAACACAGTAAAAATAAAACACAGGGATGGTTTCATGTGATGTGATAATTGATCTAGTTAAAATGATCTGGAGAAGAAGGGGCTGAATTTCCTCATGCTTTCTTAGAAGCTGTTTTCTTCCTCATTTTGAATGTAGATGTGAAGCCTCGCAAATTATGCAGATGGAAAAATCTCCTTGGTTTTTCCTGATTTTAAAGCATCCCAGTGAATCTAGAGAGACACAAGACTTGACTGGATCACATAAAGAGATTTTGTTGTAATACAGAGCTAAATTAACCATGTGCATGTGAGGCTATGAACCCTGCCTGCTATACTGCAATGATAAAAGTAGTTTTTCTCGAAGTGATGATGCATATTTTGTATTCATATTATCCTAAGGCTACAAAACTGTTCATGAGCAAATAACATGTTACATATCAGCACAGCCAGTGCTGAAGGAAGGGAATACTGGCAATAAGAGATGGGAGATTTTTAGCCATGTGGTTTTAGAGGAGGTTCAAATCTGTGCCCTGCACTGCAGGATTACTTAGGTTGTACATTCTCATTTATTAATATCTGAGACCAGGATGAGCAAAATCTGCTGTTATTTCCCACTTGAAGTGTTTTGTTTGTCCTTTTCTATCCTGTTCCATCCTATCTAGATCTCACCAAAAGTATGAAATACCTTGTTCAGTGCATACATAAGTAACATTTATTTATTGTGAACCAGACATCCAAGGTGCTGCATGCAGAATATTCTTACACACACCTTTTGCCAGGTATCCACCAAATAAACCTCTGCTTGCAGTTCATAGCTTTTGATTGTTTTCATCTTTTTTACCTTTTTTTTTTTTTAATGTCTGAAGTCCCCTAAAGCAAACACGCAAGGACAATCACGTCCCTCTTGCATAATCATCCCAAGCAACAAGGAATGAAGTGCAGACGTGTAAGGGGCTTCATTTACTTTCATCAGTGCTTATACTATCAGTCATCCTGGCATGGTGCAAGTCTAGTTCTTTATCATTTTGTCAGGAATTAACCACTGCTAGAGCTGATTATTTACTGAACATTATTGTTGTCTAAAGTAGAGGGCTCATCTTTTAAATAAACTGTAAGGCCAGTTTTTTCTAGCAGTTAAACGTTAAAATTTGCAAGACTCATCTGATGCAGGTAGCCAGAAACATTTTGTTTGCACATGCCCTTTTTGTTTGCCTTAGAACCACATACTTTTTAATGTCTCCCTTTATCTTTCAAAGTGTGTGTTGTGACTGGCACGTTGTTGGCAGGTATTCAAAAGGCAGTTGGGGCACATGTTGTATTCTATCAAAACGTCAGGAACTGATATTTATTTTAATTTAAAAACAAGATACACTCTGCTTTGTGTTTCATTCCTGAATACAGCTGGTTGTTTGATAACAGGGCTCATGTTGTTAGGAGGATTGCAGAAGTCAGTAGATTTCAAGGCACAAAAAGTTGGTTTTTTTTTAAAAAAAATATACAGCTTTGTTCAAATAAGTGGTGTGCTTTTGTGTCCTAAATGGTCTTTAAAATAAGTATGCTTTCAAATGACTTTTGACTTCCCAAATGAGCAGCTGCTGGGAGAGCTTTTTTTGTGGGTTTGTTATCAGTCAGGATGATTTTGATGGCTCACCTCGTGCTTTGGAGATAGAACTGCTTTTTCTTTGCAAAGAAATTCAATGTCAGGAGTGCTGCATGTTAGCAAAAGTATTTGAGACATTTTTAGATGTTCCAACATATCCTGTTCACAGCTGTGCTTTCTTCTGATGTCCATATTGCCATTCGGGATGCTCATCCAAAGGTTGTAGGGCACAGAGAATTATGGGCAGGTACATTCAGAGAACTGCAGTAATAAAGGAGGAACAAGAAGCAGAGATCTGTGAAAGGATAAATATATTTTAAAGTTTATACTGATGGTGCTTTGGATTTGAGTCTTCTGCTGCTCTAAATTTAGATCCAAAATCACATCTCGTGCCTATTAGCGCACTTAAATCCCCTCCCACTCCCTGTCCCCCTCCCTGGGTAGCAAACAGCAGGAAAGAAAATGGAGTCACAGGGTTCTTTCCTACCCAAGCCTTTCTCTGGCCACAGTGGCCTCTCTAGTCTATGAAGCAAAAATAATCCTCTCTGTGTTGCTGGACCCCATTTCTACCACAGCTTGATCCCCCAGGATCATTTCCTTCCCTTCAGCACACTGGACATGTGCCTCTCTGGATGACTGGGAAGCTGGGTCAGGCAGAGGGTTTTTTCTTTGCTTGGCTGATTTTTAAGTTTCAAGCTTTTCCAGTTTCAACTCAAGAAGGAGATTAATATTGTGACAGTAAGAAAAATGCACAAAATTACACCCACAGCTGAGAATTTGCCTCCTCCAGCTGCTGCAGAAGGGTTACTTGGCAGCTGCTCTCTCAGATACATCAACTCCCATCACACTTGATTAACCCACACAGCTATGGGCCAGCACATTGTTGGCTGACAAGATAAAGTTAAGTTTAATTACTGTTATTTTCACCATGAATGAAGTATTTCCTCCATAGGCTTCAAAAAGTTAGATGAGACAGCCGTCACTGGGAGAGTGGTAAGGAGCTGAAATATGAGACTGCCTTTCAGCTGTGAAGAACAATCTGTGTCTTCCAAGATGATTTTTTTTTCCTTTCTCTCAGACAAATTGTGGCACTGTTAGTGTAACTTAGAAGCTGAGAGATGTCTGTCAGCTGCTTTGACAGCAAAAGCTGACAGATCTAAAGTTCTGTCCAATCTTTCATTTTGGGTAGTGTTGATCAGTGGTCTTCTGAGGAAGTATTGAATTTGAAATATTGGATATTCCCTAATATATATGTAAAGTTAGATTTTTACCCAAAGTCTCAAAATTTGAATGATTTTCTATCACACAAAATTTGGCTAAGAGATATGTTATACTCTGATGTTCCTAAATATAATCCTGTGGAATGTGAAACTGAATGATCAGGTAAAACTCCTGTGGTATTTTCAGGAGGAAAAACCTTTTAGCCCTTCTTGGCTGGGCATTTTCCAGCTTCCCTAACTGTCTTTTGGCTACATAGACTGCAGTGAACTGCAGTCATTTCTACAGAAAAGGTGTAATGCAAAACTGCTTACTCTCAACTTATTCATGAGTTGCCTTTCAAAAACCACCCCTCCCTTCTCTTACTGAACAGTTAATTACTGGGAAATAATTACTGTGCATGAGATGGAGATATCTTGAAAGGTGGGAATAGTTTTTTTTGTTATTTGGATTCTTGCATTGCAGTTTTTCAGTCTTATAATGCCTTGATGTTTTATGATTTTTCACTGTCACTTTGCATTACACGATATAGCCAAGGCAGAAATAAACCTAAGGCACATTTAAATTCTTCTAATTGTGGCTTTTGTGATTTTGAAAAGCCTTGTTGTCAATATCTGTGTTGTATTTTGGTTGCAGGAGCAGTTATAAGTTCTATTTTAAGTACCATATCTCTGGAGTTTATAGCATGCTTGTGCTCAGGGTTTTTTTTTCTTTATTCCCATTTACAAGAAGCACTTCCCACTCCTCTGATTTGAGTGTGCTTTAGGAAAACCCCTAATTTTTCAGTTCCAGTAGCTCAAAATAATTGTTCACTGAAGGAAAAAGAGAGTGTGGCTGGGGGGATGTTCCGTGGAGTTTGCAGTTAGCTGGGAGTGGATCTACCTGTGGCTGAGCAAACAGTAGTAATTGGCACTGCACCCCAGCTGGGAACGCTAACAAGTTTGCAGCTCTTCCCTTTGCTCTTCTCTTGCCCCTCCTGTCCATCCAGCCTGGTTATCTTGGACATCCCCATGCTTTGCACACCCCTGGGTCTGCAGCCAGCCTGGAGAGGCTGCAGCAGGTGGGAAGTACAAGCAGTAATTTGGAGTTTGGCCAGAACTCAGAGCAGATCCGTGAGTTCTGGCTGTGGTTCTGTGGCAGGGTTGGGAGGACAATGATTATGGAAGAGCAGGGCAGTGGCTGATTTGTACCCCTTATACCTGGCATTTGACTCGACCCCATGGAGCATCTCCTTCCTGTCACAGCAGACATTTCCATGCTGTGGCTGTGCTTTCCTTTTGCCAGGGTGGAATCAAAATGCTCCAATTATTTGGTTGCCCTGTAACCTCGATAGCAAAGGCTTATCAGAAATGTTTGTGTCCAGAGATTGAACTGTCCTGGCTCCACTGGCTCGTAACCAGAGCCAAAACAGTGGCTGAGAATCATCTGCCCTGTGCTAGAGGCTATGGGGGTACCTGAAATAGTGCTGGCTTCATTCCAGAGCGTGGGGGAGTAAATCCATGTGCATTTCAGCCAAGGCAATTCACCTGGCCATTCATTCCAGTAAATGCCACTTGTCTGGTGAATGCCTTGTTTGGTGACTTATGTCCATACCTCAGACTGATATTAGAGATTGGTAATCAAAGATAACTATGAAACTTGAACTACAATGACCTTTCCTGAAGTAATTTTATCTGTATTTTCTATACAATAGTAGTTATAGTAATAATAGTAGTTGTTATTATTATCACTAATTGCAATATTAACTGTTATGTTTTTGTTTGCTGCAGGCTGGAAATTAAATCCAGTTGTTGGTGCAGTTTATAGTCCAGAATTCTATGCAGGTAAGGATTGCTCTATGATTGTCCCTTGGGCCATATTTCATTTTAGTGTTCTTTAAGACATGCTAAAGTACAGAATCTGTGTTTGGTGTAAGGTTTACTTTCTTTGTGAGATTCACATTATTTACAAATCATTTATACATTTGTGATTCAAGATTTTACCTCACCTGGGCATAATAAACTTTATATAGAAGATATATTAATGCCTTTTTATTGGAAAATGGCTAGTATAACATGAAATGTACAGCAATATCCTAGTCTTACATGAGATTTTATTTTATTTCACATTTTAGTGCAGGCACTTTCTTCCAGGGATTCTTTAAGGAACAACAGCCAAGAAAAATCTTATCTATAAATATATATATATATAGAGAGAGAGAGAGTACATACATGAATGTAGACATCCATAGGTATACAGTATGTGCAATCATAATTTTTTCCTGAGCATTTTTCTTTAAATTTTAGAGTTAGTTTTTCAGTTTGATGTTTTTGTATTTTACATCTATATTTTCACCTGAGACAGATTCTCATTCTGGTTGCAGCTTGGAATTAGAGATTCAGTTTTTGTCTGCTGGAAGTCAGTCATGGCAAGCAGGAGTTTCTACATATACTTTAGGAAGAGAATTGAAAATAAACTTCTTTGTAGTCCAAAACCCAGTTGATTCCAGAGGAATTTGAATGCTGCCCACAAACAGCCATCAGGAAAGCATTTTTCATGGCTGGTAGTTCAGCAGGAGAAGAGGTTGTTGTGTCTGCAGAAGCTGGGGTATCTCCACTCATGGAGTTATTTGAGTCTCTGGCTCACAAAGCTACAAAACCTTTGTTAATTTGAGGGACTTCAAGAGATGAAAATTGTTGAAAAGGACACTATTGCAAACATATATTTGTGGTTAAAAACCAGCTTCTACTGAGATAGATAAAGATCTTCCAATTAGAGTAAAAGTGGCAGAGTATAATAAAAAAACCTCCTAATTTGGCATTCATGGAATTGCAGTATTTGGTGCAGGCAGAATTTATTTCCTTGCTGATGTATGTCTATGTTGAAAACAGGAATTTAACATTGATCTCGTTTGAGTAGTTAGTGAACCAACCCTGAACCTGCATAAATTAGAAAGTCAGAGTTATTAGTCATTTTATATAAATGACTTTGTGTTAATGACAAATATAATAATATTCCCATAGTACAGTAATCAATTTTCTAATACGTATGCAGAATTAACAATCTGACTTATAATTGTCTCATGAAGTAGGGCATGAAGAGTTCACATAGTTTGTAAATTAAAATCAATATTTTCAATCTCTCCTGAAGGTAATTTTCCTAATTTACTGGACTTTTCCCTAACATTTATTTTGTCTTTTAATTATAAAATGGCAGGTTATTGATTTTTTTTTGTTTAACCTCCTAAAGTCCCAAGTGCATTTTTATTGCCAACACTAGGGAGGTGTTTGCCCTTCTTAATGAGAATCTTTAATTACCATTAGAAGAGTATTAATTTAATTTTATGAATTATGACACGAACTCCACCACACCTTTGTAGAAAGTTCCATCAAGATACTTCATTTTTTTTTTTCAGACTTTTTTTCCTCTTTATACATGCAGGCAGGCTTGTGTTTGGGTTTTTCAATGCATGTCAAATGAATTTTATTTATATATTGACTAAAATACAATATTGCGCGCATTTAAACATGCAAACTTTCTTTTAAACAATTTAATTAAAATTGTGGAGATCTCTTAAAGTTGTTAGGAAAGGAAACGGTAAAACAACACTGCAATTCTTGCATTTCAGAAGAGAACACTGTGACTTATCTTTACTTTTGGGTTCCCTCCACCACCTTTCTTAGAGGAGAAGCAATTGAATTTTTGAAGATTATAAAACTAGAGATGTGGTTTTTAAGCCAGAGTTCTACTTGTTTAGTTCACTTATTGTCTCCAGCACTGTCATGACAAAACTGCACCAACTTTTTCACAGTCAGCGCAAGAAGTTCCTTTAGCTCCTAATAAATGATGAAAAATTTGGCCACTTCTGAAATAAAGATGATACATCTACAGAGAAACTGTTGATTTAAAGTACCTTTAATCTTCATAAATAAGTGAAAAACAGAAGGTTATACAAAGCTGTCAGGATGGCACTGATGAATGGCAAATTCCCCCGTTTCTCAATTGCCGGCGGCGCCGCGGCCGCGAGGCTTCCCCGTATTGTACATCAAATCTGCCAACTCATTTCTGTGATTAAATATTCCATCAGTGCGGGCTGCAAGGCGCTAAAGCTTAACAAGATTCATAGGATGCACCACTTGAATACACATAACTCACTGCCTTGGATGGAGAGCACCCCGCATGCACAGGAAAATTAGAATTGAGTTAAATTACTCCGTAAGACAAGATCAATAGAGAAAGGAGAAGATCCCCTAATGCAATGCAAATCTAAGATATAGTTATGTCCTGACAACTTGAAGCAGACAATTAAAGTCAAATAGGGAGGAACGCAATGTAAATCAACCCTAAAACCTTGAAGATAATGGTAAACAGTAGGACCAGTGACATGATTGTTATAGCTCGGGGTTTTTTTGGAGTGTACACTTCTGAGGAGGAAAACCTGTCTTGAGAAAATGAGTGGCAGGTAAAAATGGCAACTCTGAGGTGCACAACAAACACTGTGCTAGGAAAGTATTACTTGGGGACTGCAAAATTCTGTATATTTACAAAACAGTATGGATTTCTCTTCCTGCATTTTCCTTCTAAGGCTATTTTTGTGCCTGTGAAATGCTGGTACTGCAGTAAATTAAAGTGCTCTGGCAATATGGCTCTTTAGCCATGGTGGCCTTGGTGTGGGTTTCCAGGGACATGTTTGGGGAGGGCCCTCTGGAGACTCCTGCTACACTTCCAGGGCTTAGCAAGGCTCCCTGATGGCCACCAGCTCCTGCCCTTTCCACCCTTCTGCTGGGAAAATGATATTTTAGAGAAAAATAAAGGACTTTTTTTTTCATGTATCATTCCAGCTTTTCACATAATTGCCTTTTTCCATACATGATCATGGATAGGAAATTTTTTAAAAGATTACTTATGTCCACACAGTGCCCCTCTAATAAATAAAAGATTTTCCTTGAGGGTTTCCCCCTTTAAGGGGTTTTTTCTCTTATGAGAAAGGAATGCTTAATGAAGTTGTGTTATGCATTTATCTTTTCCAGTAAAATATTTATAAAATTCTTAGGTAGGTCCTAATAAGGAAATTTGCAAGAAGCACTCTGTGATTTGTCTCACAAAGTCTTCATGGAAACTGGGATAATTTTTTCATCTATTTGTATTTGCATCCAGTTTTAAATACATCCCATAATCTTCCTGTTTTTAAGCTAGAGTCTGTTCTTTTCCCCATACACTCATTTATGGCTGGGAAAATACAGATTTGCAGCTGGGTTTCTTTACTAGGTATGCTCTGGTACTTTCTTTGCTTCTGCAGTTAGTTATAATGTCATTTTCACCTGCTTATTTTTATATAGTGTATATTTTATCTGTAATACCAAGCCTTTCTTTCTGCCTCAGGCATTCTGACAGCCAAGTTCCATGTTGTTCCTTTCAGTTATTGCAGATCTTTTTGTTTTTCTCTTTTGGGTTTTGGAACAATGAATTTTTGAGCAATCTCTTGCACTCTCCTTATTGAAATATAGAATATTGTTGCACCTGTGTTACTACAGCAGATCAGTCCTGTACAGCAGGTAGCTTGAGACACAGCAAGGCCACTTTAAAAGACTTTTTTATTCCTGGCAGAAAACAGCTTTGTTATACCTGTTGGAGAGGCTCATTTTTGGCGTTTCCCAAATGCAAGGTAGGGGAAAAGATGTTACAGCAATTACCTGGAAATCTAGTGAATACTCTTTCAGAGAATAGGGAAATTCACAGTAACTCACGTGAGAAGATATTCTATTCTGCTCATAAACAAAACCAGTATTTCAGAATTTTCAAGATTTAAGTTGACAGTGGAGAAAAAAAGGACTGAAGATTAGAGGTGAAGGACAATTAGAGCACAGCTGAGTGGAAGACAGAAGATCCCATCCTCCTTTTACTTAAGGCACTATTATTCCCGAGTTTTATTAAGTTCTAGGAATTTCAGGAGATAGTTTCAAATCATCCTACATAGCTGAGAGGGATGGTATTCACTTCACAACTAGCCTTAACCCAGTGAAGACTGTTGTAAGTGCCCAGTTTCTTGGGCAGCTATTCCATGATCACTGGAAAAATTTTCCCCATCACTCAAAAGGAAAAAGAGAGGCAGAGTCTGTGCATTTTTAACTCTTTTATCAGCCCTCAGAGGACAGAGAAGTTTTAGCTGCCCAGGTCATTTTGGCACTTGGAAGCCAGCAGTATCCGCCAGCAATCAGGTTTTGTAACAAAGTTTCTTTCAAAAATTTGTTCAAAGGTTTGGAATAGAATGTTGTATATAATTAGAAGTAATGAACTACCATAGCAATGTGTATAAAACCATGCCCTTAAGTAAGATGAATCCAGGGGAAGAGAGGATTCCTCTACACTTGCTAATACTAATTCTCTTTGTTCATGTCTTAAAGCATCTATTTCTGGAGTGTAAGAGCACCTGGGATTCATTTCATCTTTCTAGTGTTTCTCTTTGAATTTAAATGAGTCTTGCATAAGCTCAGCAAATACCCTAGAAACACCTCTCAGTGTTTGGAGTTTGGGAAGCTGAGTTATATGCTCACACAGCATTCTAATCCCGGGGTAAAAGTTCACCCTATTGTATCTCTAAAGCAGAATTTTTCTAAAAGCTGTCTGTCACTCCATAGGTTAACTCATTTTGCCATTTGATTACATACACTTGGATTCAAACTTTGCTGTTGACTAAGCAGATTTTTCTAAATAGATATATTTGCAGTAGTTTTA
>JAYDZK010000044.1:4278660-4297388 GCA_034509185.1 Euphonia xanthogaster
TTTTCTAAATAGATATATTTGCAGAAGTTTTAGATAAACAGCTTAAATAGTTTTCTAACTACATTCAAATAATTATTGTTTAATATTCCACCTGTGATATTTAGATGCTCCTTTCCAAAGTATAACACACAGCTGTAAGTGTTCTTTCAAATATCATAGTGTTAAAAGTACCATCATACAAATGAGGAGTTCCTAGGTAGATTAACAACACTGATGACAGCTAATGTATTTCTAAAACTCTGTGGAGCTTTTACAAGCCATTATAGAGGAAATCCTGTTTTATGAAAGAATGAATGAAGCCAGTAGAAAAATGGAATTCAGCATCTGCACTAGCTATTTGCTAAAATAAATAAATTAAATAATCCAGAATTAATTACGCCTTATGCTACATTATAATGAGTTCTTCATTAAAATGTATACCCTCATGGAAACTAAAGCAGGCTTATTCAAAGCTAATGCCAATGACTTATTTTTATAAACATTAATTTAGTCAATTGGTTATATATTTAAATCTGGAGCAGGATTGATCTACCTATCTGTCTGACATTTTAAAGAGATGACCGCAGGTACTGTCAGTCTTACCCTTCTGAAGGTGTTTCTCTTGGATTTCTGTCACACAGGATATACTTAGCATTTGATACTCTTCTATATGATCTCTGGAAGAAATTCCATAGATTTGATTATTTAATTGTAAACCTTCAACCATAGATACATCTTCATTCCAGAAGGTAGGAAACTGTGAAGAAGGGAGCTTTTGCTTCTTCACTGTAAAGTTTGTGAGTTCTGACCCCAGTCTAGTATGGGGAACCATTTGATACTAGGTTATGATGGATTTGTTCACAAACAGGATCAGTAAAACCAGGAAATTTCTGTTTGCAGAAAGGTGGAGTACTTTCAAAATAAGGGAAAGAATGTGTTTGAGTGTGGGTGGTTGGACCTCTTTGCTTGATGGAAAATCTTGGTGAGATGTAGGTCTTGATCTGATGGCCATGTTTCCATTTTTCTCCTGAGTTCACATAGTCTGTTTCCTTGTTTTTGGATATTCCTTAACCCAGAAGAAAGCCTTCTGAGCAAGCAGGAGCTGTACTGTCCCTTCTTTGTCATTGTGTTGTTTCTAAGTTCTTGTGTTTGTTCAGATGTATTTATTGTGGTTATAACTGACCAAATTTTTAAGGGCTAAAAGAAGTTATGTACTGTTCCTTACTTACAAAGAAAATCTTTAAAGAAAAAATGATCCTTGGACTTCTCTTCTGTCATTCTGGTGCTTAGTGAAAATGTGTTCTGTGGCTTCCTGGTTAGTGAGAGCCCCAAAAGTAGTGAAATAACTGAGGTGACAGCATCTCCAGACTGTGTATGGTGTAGGTTTTGAGGCTGGATATAAATCCAGCTGTTTCAGAGTTACTGCTCCTGTCTCAACAATTACCTGGGCAACAGGGGTGAGCCTGGGTGGGCCCTGCCTGGGCCTGAGCTAAGGCTGCAAGATGCATTTTTAGAATTAAACTGAGGCTGTAATCCAAGCACCAGCCATGGATAGATGTAAAAAACACTGGCTTAAGGGTCTCTGAGAGGAAAATTTAAGATAAACTGCAAGGTCATCACTAAAACATTTGTTTGTTCAGAACTGGGTGGGATATTTGCAATGCAAGATAAGTTGTAGCAGTTATGTGGAGGAATAAATTCCTCTGATTAGAAGAATAACCAAGTTAGGAAGATCCATGTGTTAGGATGGACAGTCAGGGAGACAAATTCTTCTGAAATGTAAAGTAATAAAGTAATATATGAAATGTGAAGTTAATGCAGTTAAGTGGAATGGAAAACAACTCTGCTCTGTGTTAAACCTTGATTACATTTGTAAATTAATGCTAAAGCAGTTTAAGATTATGGTTAATTGTATTCCAAACATATTGTTAATGTTTTCTCTTCCTTCTTGTGCATTTTTTTCCCATTTTGGACATTGGAGGACAGGATCCCCAATATGCACTGTAATTGCATTTCATAATGCTTATTGAGAGGAACTTAGAAAATACAGTTTTCATTCATTTATTCCTTGTGGAGGTAGCTGAGAGGGGGCTGTGCTTTACAAGTTTACAAGCTCTGCTGGTTTGTTCTCTCAGATTCTCTTTGGAAATCTCCAAGCATAGAATTGCTTCTAGTAAAAGTGAGTGCATTGGAAACTTTGGAAACATTGTGTTACCATTTTTGTAATGGTTTTTCATGCTCCTGAAATTCTGGAACCTGTCTGGGCTAGGAAAGAAATAGACTAGCTAAAGCCAGGATTATGCATGATGATTCAATTTTTGGTCTTTTATATTCTCAGCTTGTCATTCAGAATAGAATTTTATTTGTAAGTCAGAAGCAGCATTCACTGGTGTAAGCAAAGAGAACTGAGGGATTAGTAATTTGCATCTCTGCATCTAATTGCATTAGATTTGCATCTCTGTCTTATAGATTTACTGAAATAGGTAATTTATACAGAAAAAAAGTGTCTTGACACAATATGAGAGGATAAAGCATAAACACATCCACTTGTAATCCCTGCAGGGCCATGTTGAAACTGTAGTGTTTGGGCAGAAAGCTCCAGTTTCATCTATTTTGTGATTTTTTTTTTTCCTATTGCAATCTTTATTCAACAGGCAGATGTATAAATGTGAACCATTTTAGTTATCATCAGAACATGAGTGCATTTTGTATATTCTCAAGTATCTCCTTTCCAGAAGAGGATAATTCCAGCTCAGAGTTTACTTCAGAAATTTATACATGGGAATTTCTCATGTTCTTTCTCAAAGTTACAAGAGAACTGAGGATAGGCATCATTTACCTGCTTACCTGCTGTGGCTGCTAGAGGACCTAGAAAGAGTAAGAACAAAGACTTGGTTTTTGAAAGATCCTGAACAACTTCAGTGGGATTCATGTCTCAGTATAAAATAATGGCACTGAAAGTCACAGAGTTTATGTGCACCTGAGGTTCTAGGGAGACATCTTACAGTAAATATATCTTGCAGGAAATCTTGATGGCACCACTCCTTTATTTTTTTTTTAATTCATGACCACATAATGCATGTCCAGTTTTTAGACTTTTCTGCTGACAGGATTTACACTTGGATGCCAATAATGAAGTTCTCCAAGGAGCACAGATGAACTCTTCAAGCATGGTGCAGATTTTGGTGCAAGCACCAGCTGAATTTGTACAATTTAGTTTTAGTTTAGTTACCAGACAAGGGATGTCTGTGGCTGATTAATCATTTGAAAAGTATTTTGGAAAGGGCAGTTGGCTGCAATTGCTTTACTTTCTGAATGGAAATATCACGTGAATTGTTCCTGCAGTGCAGCCAGTCTATGGGAAGGCTGGTTAATTAAATTAGAAACAAGTCAGTCACACAGTGTGTTTTTAAGCAGGCAGGAGAAGGAGGAGGAGTGATCCTTGTTACTGTGGGATGAGTTCTATATCCTACAGATATATCATACTCACATATAGATGAGTTCTATATCCTACAGAGGGAAGAGGTGGGGAGAAGGGGAGTTAGGGGGGGGTTATCTCATACCAGAGCTGCAAACTTTGTTTCTCTGATTTTTACTTGTGTGATATTGACACCTTCCAATCCCAATTTGTGACAGCATCCTGGATACTGCACAGGAATAACTGGGGAGAGAGGGCTGTTTCCCAAAAGCTGGGAAATGGATGATATGGGCAGCAAAGAATAATTGGAAGGGTGGCTTGCAAATGATGTTTGCTGTAACATTCATTGCTGTTCCCTGAATCAGTGCCACAGTTCATTGGGTGTTTTGGGGACACTCTAAGAGGTGATGATAAAGGAACAACCACTATGCTTAGAAAAGTGATGGAAAGGAAAATTAATGTTTTAAATAGAATTTTTGGATGGAGACGTCCCAGGAAATGTCTTAGAGACACATTCACTGCTTGGTTTTTGGTGTGTTTTTTTTTTTTTTTTCTTCTCCCTCTGTTTTAAACAATGTATATCAGGGTGTATGTGAGTCAGGGACCTACCTACTACATAAATGTATGTTTAGAGCACAGATTCTCATTACCAGCAGCAAGCACACCCAGGCTGTTCAATAATTGAATATATTTCAGGTTTGCTGTCAGAAGGGGTTTGGATTTAGGAAAATCAACTTTAGACATCAACTATTTTAGATTTTCCTCCCTACCCTCTTGTTAAGTGTATATGTAAGCTTTGGTGGGATTAAACATAGGTTTTGCTTGTATTTTTAATTTATTGGAAGAAAGGAGGCGTGAGGTTTGGGGTTATGCTGCTTTATTCCTTGTAATAATGGATGAAACAATCCAGTGTGTCAACACAACCATCCATAAGTGGTTGTGTTAAAATCTGAACGCTATTGTTCAATTTATAGAGAGCCCAGATAACTGAAGGCCCTCAAAGAGCCCTTCTTTTTGAATTAACAGCATATTTAAAAGCATGCTAAGTCTGTGTAGTTGACTATTGATATTGAAGGGCTAAGAGAGCACTTAACTACTATTATGTATTCAAGAGAGAGGCTGTAGAGGCTCTCTTTAAATTCCCTAGTCAGAAGGGACAATGGAAGTTAACATACACTATTGCTGCACAACAGGAGCCTTTTATTAGGTGTTTCTCAACCATTTCTGTGAGACATTTTGAAATAACCCATCACAGAAAAATATTTCAGACCAGAACAAAAATAGTGCTATTTCTGTCTGAAAATGCCAATATTAAATTACACTTTTGGAACAGCAAACCAAGAGAGGACATGGATTGCTCATGAGGATCCTTGATACAGTTGCAAATCTCTTGATTTGTTCATGAGAGGTGCAGCTTTACACTTTTCTCCATGCATTGAACACAGAAGTGTTTAGGAATAATAGCTGCTGCAAAAGGCACAAAGGAAAAGAGTGATCAGAATGATCAGAACTGACTCAGCAAGAACTTGGTATAATCCAGCTGGACTGGGAGGAAAAGAAAATGAAAAAATAATCACTGGATTCAATAAAGAATGGGCTTTTTTTTTAGATTTAGATTAGGCTCTTGAAATAACAGTTTATAATAATGTAGGCAAAATGAGACTTAAATAGCTTCATTCTTGTGGCTTTGTTTGGATTTCTTTGTTTGTAAATAGTATTAAAGAATGGATGAACTGGTACTTAGTAAGAAGCTCCTTTTGGTAATACAATAGAAAAAAATATGTGTAAAGAGCAGCTGATTTACCTGGAAAGCTGGGAGTACAATGGATTAGAGCAATGGAATCATCACTAAATCTCCTTGTGTGTAGTGAGTTAGTTCCTGTATTGCAAACATTCATTTTAGCCACCTGTGCACTAAACCCCAGTGCAGCCCAGCCCTGGATATTGAGTTGGTTCATTCCTGCCACTGAAAGTGCTTCTGTGCTTCCCCTGGCTGTGGGGGCAGCAGCTGGATGCTGTGAGAGCTCAGCACCACCAGCCCTTCCCAGCTGTCCCGAGAGCTTTCTGTGAGGCTGGGCTTCCTTGGGATTCCTGGAGTGAGAGGAGCATTGTCCCCCCATGTCTCCCTTCGTTGTGTCCCAGGGCAAACCCCCAATAAGCAACATCTCTCCTTTTCTTTTTTTGGTAATTCCCCCCAGAATTCTTGGAGAATAAATGCCAGCCCTGTAAATTGGAAACTTGAGGTCCATAAGCCAAGGTGCTCATGCCCTGTGTAAGGTGAGGTGGTGCACTGAGGGCTCAGGTTCTCTGTCATGGTATAGAAACTTTAAACCTTTGCCAGGAAAGCTTTCTAGAAGTTTCATCTGCTTCCTGTGACAGGAGAGAGCTGGGCCCATAATCCAGCCTTGCACCATTGTTCATTTTACACCAACAGTGTGATTGTAGCTAATGGTATATGGTTTTTTCTACAGAAAATGTTATTTCATTTTATACTTCCTCAAACAATACCATGAGACATTCTAGCTAATTGTGTAAATTCTGTGCAGCTAATTACAGATTTGTATTTCTGAGCTGCCTGTAGTGCTGGCTACACAGTGCTTCCAGTTAAAAGCTATTTTAACAGCAGGGATTTAAAATCCTTCATAATTTAGTGTGTGAATCCACATGTTGATCCTTGGTGTTACTTCTTGGCTCTTTGAGGATTGGAGAAACACAGTGGCTTCTGTAGCTGTTTTACATGAGGCAGTGAGTACTCTGTGCAGTACCATGAGTATGCTGGTATTTCTGTAGATTAGTTTATCTGCATCCTGTAAATAACTGTACACAAAAAACTTATTTTTGAAAGTATCAAGAAAAAAATGAGGGGAAATGCATTTAGTCAGAGATCTTGAAACCACTGGGAACTGAATTTTAATTATTCTAAAAATATTAATGACTGCACATCACTTTTTTCCACAGTCCTGAATATTTTTAGAGTAATTATTTCTCAAAATAACTGTGGTGCTTCAGCAAAGGTCCTCATCAAACAGCACGTTCTTCATCATGGGCTGGAGGAGAAAACAGTGGAGGGAGAGAAGGATGAGTGGGAATAGTCTTTGATCTTGGGACACCTGGTTTTGTCTGTGCTGCCAGGCAGCATTCCAGGGTCTCTGCAATGCCCCTGTCCCCAGGCTGGTCCCCTCAGTGTCCCCCTTTGCCACTTCTCCCTCAAAACTTTACATTCAAATCCTCTTTTGTAAAAAAAAAAATCCAAATCTTTTATTCCATCACACTAGAATTTATTGTTCTGGAGGAAAAATATTTTTTTTTTCCCATTGGGGAATTTGTAGATTGTTTCTGTGTTCTGAGGTTTATCCAAGATCTTACTGTAAATAATTCAGTCTTCCCTCAGTTGTATGAATTGCAATTGATATACTTTTAATACCAAAATTAGATGCAGACAAAATAATCTTTTCGTACTCAAGTAGATTAAAAAGTTCCATATTTTTTCCTAACAAAATCTAATAATAATAATGTTTTAGTTTTCAGTATTAATATTATGTACAAATTCAAAGGCAGATTGTCAAAATATAATTAGAAGGCTCTGTGCAAGAAATTAAATACACTCTAGTAGCAGAGATGAAAAAAGCATCTGTTTTGAAGTACTTTAATTAGAAATTAGATGACTAGAGTAGGGAAAATAGGATTTGTATGAGATGAAATCAGAAAAAATATAAGATTATTAGCTACACAGAGTAGGAAAATACCTATGGAGCATGAAGGAAGCCAAGTGTTATCTAGGATTTATGGTGAACAATGTAAATAAACTGTAACCTTTGACTTCTAAAAATCTTTTGCTCTGTTTTCTGGACATACTTGAAGTAATTACAGTTATTCTTAGAACCTAATGAAAAGGACTGATTTTCCTCATGTGTTTCTCTCAGCCAGATGAATGCCTCTGGGTTTTCAGCTCACTTTCATTTGCAGGCTTCTGCACTAGCCCAGGTTTTGAAGCATCTGTGGTGTTAAATTCTTCCATATTCCAACGTCCCCATTCCTGGGGTCAAACAAGTGTATGGATAGGGCTTACTTATTTATTTATTTTATATTTAACCTGGAAATCCTGCTTGTGATTAGGATCTCAATAGCTGCATGTTCATTTGCCAGATTCCACACAAGGGCTGAAGGCTGAGAGAGATATCAGTACAGTCAGTGATGTGTTGTCTCAAAGTAAGGGGGAAAATGAGCTTCTTCTGTCTTTTATATTAGTTGTGGATGGCTGGAGAAAAGCAAGCATCTCTAAATCCTGTTAGTTAGGGTGTGCTATTGTCTGGGAAGGTTAGAAGCATAGTAATTAATGAGAGTTTCAGTAGTCACAGTCTTAGTTAAACCGCATAAATTACAAGAATTCTTTTATTACTCTTCAGCATTTCCAATATTTCTCCTTCAAGTGACATCTGCAAGCAACAATCAAAGAACTGGTTAATGGCAGAAGATTTATTAAAATATGTTTTGAGAGAACTCTGGCCCAGTGAATGGAAGTTGAGAATTGCTCCTGTAATACAGTGGAAAATGTGCCTACCATTTGTACTTAATCCTGTCCTTCCAAACACATTGGACTCAACTCAGTGCAATTCCATTGCATGCCAATACACAATGTCTAAAGTTTCACAAATCTCCTGGAAGATTTGATGGGCTGGAATTGTGTGATTCACAAATCCTGACAGCTTGAGGCATGTCAGTGTATGTGTGCATCAAATCCTGTGTGTGTGTATACAGATATATGCACATATATCTGCAAAACCAGATGTCTCATATCCCACTTTTCCTGGTGGACTGTATTCCAGAAGTGAAGAAGTTTCTTTCTTAGTTTGGAAGTACAGTGCTCAATCTGTATTCAGCTAAAACTGCTAAAGTACAATTTTAAGAAAACCTGATGTGTTTTATTAAGGTTCATTTAAAAGAAAAGAAAAAAGGAAATAAGCTTAATCTTTTGTCATTTGTTCAAAATGAGCACTGCAAAAGTGTTGGTTTAAATGGATTTGGTTTTGGTTTTTTTTTTTACTTTTATTCCTTGGGGGAAAAAAAGAGTTTTGTTTTATCTGGTTTTGTTCTTAACCCTGAACCCAGCTTATTTACTGGAAAATAGTATATTTGCACAAAGAGATTTGTGCATTCCTCTGAGCACGAACTGCTGGACTCAGCTGTGTCAGCGATCACTCCGTCACAACGGGAGCGATGGAACCCGGGTCCTACCCGGCCTGGTGTCTGTGCTGGGAATGCTGCACATGATCTTCCTTCTGTGCTGGCTCCAGGAGCCTCATTCCAGCCAGGGGGCTGAGGAGGCAGGGTGGGCAGGGTGGGCTGGGGAGAAGCAGGGTGACAGGAGAGAGAGCAGCCAGCGAGGCTCGCGGTCCCCGCGGGATGGCGGCGGCGTTGGCGTTGGGAGCATGTCTGTGTTCTGCTTCTCCAAGGTCAAACTGGGGTTGTTTGGGCTCTTGCTTTGAAATCAAAGCAGAAAAAAAGGTTTGGGTTTGTTTTGGTTTTTTTTTTTTTTTTGGAAAAAAGGGGCAAAACGCGCCCCTGGTTCAGTGACTTGATTTGTGTTTTGGGATGAAAACTGAGGTTCAGTTGAAGTGTTCCAAAACCAGATACCACTCTCTCTCTCTTTCTTGTAGGCAGGGTGCTGCTGTGCCAGGCAAACCAGGAGGGATCTCCCGTGTACAGTGCCCCCAGTTCACTAGTATACACATCCACAAGTAAGCTAGTGTTATGGCTCGTTTCTTGTTCTGTTTTTGTGACAATAGCACATTAATGTGAATTAAGCCCCCTAAAAATGTCAACTTTCCCAACTGCTCTTGTTAAGGTAAATGTGGTGTTTATAAAAATATGTAAGTCATGTCAACAGATGATTCAGTGTTTTCAGTTGCATCTTTATTCTCAAAGTCTACTGTATTTTAAAAAAAGGAAAAAATGCCTATATTGCAATATTGTATAGAAATGGTCAGAAGTTCTACAGTAGCAGTGACGCTTTTTGCAATCCAGTACTGCTGTGTGCTCTGCATTTTGTGTAGAAGATGTTGTGTTTCTTCTGTGCTGCTCACACCTGTGATTTAATACACAAAACCTCTGTTACCATGCCACCCTTTGATTGGGTCAGGAATTAGATACGAAGGCTTTTTTTACAAGAGGAACAGCCTGTATGAAAGGGGGTGTTCTGAGACATAAAAAGCTGCCCTAGTAAAAAGAACAGAGACAAGCTGACATGATGGATGCTGCCATCAGCCATTTTTCTGTACAAAACTTTGGAGTAGAGATGTGTCCTCTGAAATTCTGAGCAGAAACCTTTTGTGAGAGTATTTTAGACTGGATTGGTGGCACCACTGGTTCTCATTCTGGTGTCCAGTGGGGTGACAAACCTGGAGCTGAGCACAGGAGCAGTAACTGCTGCTTGCAGCAGCCCTGGCTCTGTGTTCATTGTAAAGGAAATACACACTCTGATTTAACAGCATTATCAGATATGCTCTTTATGAAGATTGTATTCAATCCAGAATGCAATTCTACTCTGTTAGAGCTTATCTAGACTGCTAAAATAATTATTTTTTACATTAAATCCAGGAATTAGGACAAAAGAGTTCCACAGTGATCACCTCTACAATCATGTAATTCTTTTATGTCAAACATTATCAATGGCATCCCTAGAGCTGCTGCTTTTCCAGGATTCATATGGGATCTCCTTTAAATGAGGAGTCTGGAGCCTACAAATGCATTGTGAGCTAACCAAATGCATCGAGTGTTTTCAATTGCAAATTAAAATGTCAGTTAAGTCTGCATTTGCTTCCAGGTGCTCCAAGAATATTTTCTAATATGTCTCCTTTCTCTAGCACTGGGGATTTTTTGCAAATTTTTTACACAGAGATATGAAATACTTACAGTTTTAATTAATGCTCCCTTTTGGAAATTTTTAGTGCACTCCTCCCTTTTGACTGACAGTTGTTTTCCTGGAAAATGATCCAAACTTTTCACTCATCTTGCTATTAGGAGCCTCTTTTTAGAGGAGAGGGGGCAGTGTTTGTTATAATTTTCTAAAAATTGGTCTTCTCTGAAAGCTTTTCCTAAGTTTACCCTGTTGCTCCTATTGTCTCACTGAGTTGTACCCCAGGAATTTTATTGCTGGGATTGCTGTTTCCATCAGATGATATTTCCACTAATATTGATTCCCCAAAGAGACACTGTGAGCAAGTTGAGCTCTGGAGTTCACTGTTTCCTCTGTGTCTCCTGAGTCAGTCCTTTTGAAAAATCTTATTTTGCAATGGTGCTCCTTGAATAATGATATCCTAACAAACACCTGTTTGTTTTCAATTATGCCAAATGGATAAATAAACAAGCTTTGCCTATCTGTCTCCCCCTGGGCAATGTGAAATACACAGTTTCATAACAGGCATTGCTGGTAGCCCTTGCAGTAGAAATTATTACACTTCTGTTGAATCTGTATGTTGGCAAGTCATGATTTTTCCTTTACTATGTTTAGAATTTTCTCTTGCCAAAATGCAGTTTCCCCTACAGGGTCACAACTCCTAATAACACAAAATTACTACAATTACTACATATTGTAATTAGGTTTTTATTCCTCCTTATTACAGAACTTTCAATAAAGATGTAAAACAGCTTCATTTCTATAGGAAATTCCACTAGAAGTGAATGGAAATGAAGGTTGACTTTTGTCTCATTTCTTTTATTAGTTTAAAGATCTTCTATATTCCACTTTAGTGCTCATTTCTAATATTGAAATGATAACTGATAAGTCAACATTAGTGTCTAGGAGATGAATATTTGTACTATTACCATTTCATGTAGACAACAATATTTCAGCCTGCCTTTTTGAATAATTTGTTAATCATTTATTCTGTTACTGCTGATATTGTAACTGTGATATTTTACAACCACTTACAATGTAAGAATTAAGAGGTTTTCAATTTGTAATTGTTTTAACAGAAGGGAAAGAGTCTTCTGGGATTTTTCAAAAGCCTTCTAAGATACTTGAATTTCACAGAGTGCTAATGGCATTTAGAAGTTTTCAGATATTTGGAAGAGGATAGTCCCCATTTTCAAAGTGTTGACTAACTTGACTGTTCATCTTTTGCTCCTCAGTTTGTAAGATGGATTTTTCCTGATTTGGCTAGCTTGGTTTCTCACTGAACTTCTTGTTTGTAATTGTACTGGCCGCTGGTAGCCCCCTATGGCTCTGAGCACTTTTACCCACTGGCTCTCCAGAAAGCAGACTGCAATTCTTGGAGCTACTCTTTCCCTTCTGATATTTTATTTCTCCAGGATATATTTTATGTATCACACTATACATTTCCCAGCACAATGATTAGTTACACCTCTGCATATGTCAGGAGATGGAAACATGGCTCTGCTTCCTTCCATAACTTCTGGCCCTTCACGTAATACAGAAAGAAATGAGCTGTTTCTTCTGCAAGCAGTGGAACAAATCAGCAGCAATGGTCTCTCATGCCTCATCTGTTCTCTTATGCCGAAGGAGAAGATGGGACCTGGATCAATTTTTCATTTGCACCACCTATTGTTGGAATAGATAATTTTTTATGTAGAAAGCAGAGTTTCAGCATGCCAGTGTGCTCCTATCCCTGGGTAGGGCAGGTCCTGTGACAACCACGGGCAGGAAATCCAGGCAGAAATCCTTGGTTGCTGTAGATTCCCACAGGACTGGCATCTCCAGGGCAGAACTGATACAACAGAATTCAGTTTTGGCATCTCCAGGGCAGAACTGATACAGCAGATGTCAGCTAAATCCTTCATCATTGCCCCAATGCAGGATGCAGACAAGTATTGAAAGGAGTTCTATCCAGCCAGGAATGACTGGAGTTCACCAAATCCCAGTGAGTCAGCACTCACTGGAATCTTCCTAGAGGCCCAGGATATCTCCCTGAAAGTGAAAGACTTTGGCTGCTCATAACTGACAGTCTCTTTTTACCCTCACTCTTTAAAATAGTTACTTCCACAAGGAATTTTAAAATCCTGAAGAAATTTGTATCTACTGGTAAATAAGAAATGTGTCAAGGATACTTTTGGAACTTTTTCAAATTGAAGCCACACATGAGTAGGATCCATGAGAAAATTAAGACCCTGCTGGACAAAAGGAAGTTTCAAAAGAAGAAAAGAATAAATTCTGTCCCTGAATGTCTATATCACTGTTCTGCCAAAGACAGTAACACAGCTGGGTATGTATGGTTCAAAAAGGCAAAAATACAAATTTGAATTTATTGCAAGAACTTTTAAGAAGTGTTTTATGCGTATTTTCCCCAATTTTTCTATAATGTAGAAGTGCCTGAAAATGTGAATGAAGTAGAAGCTCATGAGAACCAAAGCATGGGAAAGAAGATACGAAGTAGTGGAGTTGTAAAGTTATTTGTGTTGGAAGAACCTGCTTGCACCAGAACACCTCTAAGGATGGAGATGGCACCATTTCAGGGCATCATCTGTTCCAAGATTGAATGTCCTGGCAGTGAAACCTCTCTGGTTGCAAGTCATATTTATTGTCCCTTTTCTTCCTAGTATGTGCCTGGCTCTGTCCCCTGATATTGTCCCTGTCCTTGGTGGCAGGGCATGGACGAGGAGCTGCATTTCCAGTAGAAATCCTCGTGCTCTGCACTGGCTCCCAGCACTCCTGGGCCCACCCAGCCCTCGCTGGTGTGGTGAGGCAGCAGCCTCCAGCTGTGCATCCCCTCCAGCTGTGCATCCCCTCCAGCTGTGCATCCCCTCCAGCTGTGCACCCTGTCCCTCAGGAATGTCCAGTTGTGCCTACCCAGGCCCTATGGAGGGCAATGGGAGAGAGATGGAATTTAAGATTTAAAGGGAAGTTCAAAGATAGCTAAATATTTTTTACTCTCTAAGTCAGCACTTTGATCTCTGAAACTTCTAGACTTTATTTTAGCTCCAAATAAGCATTAAAATACTCGAGTTTTAAGTGTGTAGCTACTAGTGGATTTTTCTGAGCATACATTGAAGGGCTAGTTCACTATTAGCTACATGGGTAGCTCACATGTATGGAAAAATATTGTAAGTTTCTCCATGCCTTTGTTCAGAATGATGTGCAGATGAACATCTCTATTTCCCAAATGCTTAGCATGCCCATAAAAGTGAATTTTGCCTTGACCTCAATGAGTACATTTTAAACTGAAGTCAATTTTGGCTTAGATTTCCTAAATGTTAGAGTTGTTTCATCTTCAGTATGCCTGCTTATCAGCTCCTAAATAAATCTTTCATCCTGCAGTCAAGAGATAGAATTAAAAGAAGAAAAATATGAAAATGCAAAATCTGATATTAATTCGTTTAATTTTATCATACTCAAGGGCAAATGAAGTTGATGGCCCATTTTTTAATTGATATATTGATTACAGTTTTGGAAGAAGTGGTGGTGGAATTCAGCAGAAATGATTGAGCTGGTACAAATGCTTATAAATCTGTCCTACATTGTTCGTGCTCTTTAATTGTAATTGTCTGATAAAACTTCCATCGGTTTCTGTAATTAACCTAATGGTCTAAATGAATTTCCAGATCACTGGTTATTCATTTCAATATAGAAAATGCCATTACACTGAGTTTAATTAATACTAAGTAAGTTCACAGTCCATTGTACCATTAGAATAGAATTTTATTGTTTTAACTGTTTAAATTATGAATATTATTTCCTCTCATCTTGTTTGTCCCATTTATGGACTTGAGCATTCATTTTCTATTCGTACTAAAATAGCATAAACCACTTATAATTAAAATATTTAAAACCCAATGCTCTTCAAGCTTACATCCTCAAAATATCAGTGTAGATGTTTTTTTTATTTATTGTTTCAACTATTTTTAAACAGAATTCAGTGAGTGCTGAGCTCATAATCCCATGATATGCCCTAGAACATCTTATTTATCTTGATATTCCTTTCACAGAAGTACATATGACAGATAAGCACTCACCAGAGAATAGTTTTGCTTTGCGTCAGACAGATATTAAAACAATAAACTATGTTGCCCTGGGATTTTAGCTTATGAGCCACCAGGAAACAACAAGGCAAAGATGAGATGTTTTTGAAAGGTGGGAAGGCAGTTCTTTTGGAAAATTCCCTGGAAACCTTTGGTCCTGTAATATTTTTGACAGGAACTATTTTAAGTGCTAAAGTTTTGGTTTTGGTTTTGTTTTGTTGTTTTTTTGTTTTTTTTTAAAGCAAGGAAAACACACTTTGTTCTGTCAAAGCAGACATTGGAGGTGTCCCAAAATTAACCCAATATTCCTACTCTTCTGTGTATTATGTGATAGGAGAGAAGGAAAATCTATGGCACAAGCATAAAGTATTAATTACATGGTGTGGGAATTTATTTCTATATTGAAGCACTTAGATATAGCAGACATATGTCCTAGTTTTAAAAGATTTTTTTTTTCCTGTGGATGTTTTGTTTTAATTAGTAGATTGAGGATGGTTCAGGGTCTTGCCTATAGAATAAACAGGGGAAATCATAAATATAAATTTTATATATATAAAGAGCAAGCACATCCAACTGTAGGATTTAGTGTGTTTGAGGATTCATTGTGTTACAGAAATGGAAATTAAGTCAAGCTTGTTTATGCAGTATGCCCTTGCTTTTAGAAATAGGTTACTTGGCTTAGGAATATTAGTAAACCACCTAAAAAAATGCTGTATGGAACTATTTTCATCTTGCTTGTTTCAGTGAAGACATTCCAGGTTTTATTTTCCTGTGGCGTTACTAATGGATTGAAGGAAGACCTTTGACATTTCTATTATGTTCTGGGATATTTTCAATACCAAGAAAATTACACAGAGAAAATAGAAATTTTCAAAAGGTGATTCAAAGTGCGCTTCTGAGCCAAATCATTAGCGGAAGCATTTGGTTTGGAAACCTTGATTCTCTTGATTTTGTCATGTTTAATCTGTTGCACACCTGTAATTACCTGAAAATTATACTGTAATGATGGCACTTTGCTGCCACTCCAAGCAGCTGAAGGGTAGATGCTCCTGGCACTGGGTGTATCCTCCTCTGGGTTTTGTGTGTCAGCCATCACTGACCTCATTCAATCCAAATGGACATCTATTGCAATGACATCAGTGATTCATTCGCTCTGATTTTATTGTTGTAGTTTTTCTTCATTTAACTGTTTGGCAGACTTGCTATTTTCAATTAGAATATGGGTCAGGAGCAGTTTTAAAAATGTGTATTCATGTGGTATAAAAAATTTGCCAGCGCTTCATTATTTCTGAGTTGAATGTAGAAACATTGTTCAAACTAAATTTTTAATTGGTCTGTTTTCTCCTGGGCTAAATTGGGATGGGAAGTCAGTTCATCACCAATAAAATATCTATCAGTGCGTTTTATTTACACCTTGGTGGTTTTGTCTGTTCTTATTGCTT
Source organism: Euphonia xanthogaster (assembly GCA_034509185.1). Classification (NCBI taxonomy): domain Eukaryota; kingdom Metazoa; phylum Chordata; class Aves; order Passeriformes; family Fringillidae; genus Euphonia; species Euphonia xanthogaster. The sequence goes on from JAYDZK010000044.1 coordinate 4,294,474, forward strand.
CATGGGAAACAGGTAGTGCAGCCCGACAAAGGAGGCTGTGATTGGGCCATTAATTAACCAAATTAACCATTACTGGGCTGCAGTTCCTGACTGAGGGTACAAAAATCCTGCCAAAGGGAAGTGGGCATACATCTGAGAGGAGCAATCCCATATATGATTTCCAGGCTACAAAAACCTTATTATTGAACATTTAGGGGTCAAACTATCTTTTGATGTGTTTCCTGAATTAATTGCCTTTATTTATTAAGAGAATCACTCAGTAGTAACCAGGAAAAATGTGCCAATTGCCCTTGCCTTTTGTGTGTTGAATACAGTGGGTTTAAGTGAAAGCTTAAATAAAGAGGATACCAGTAGTAAGTAGGAAGAGAATTGCTTTCCATCATTCCCTCCCTGATCTACAGAAGTGTAGAGAAATGTTGATGTCATCTCATGTTGAAATGTCTTTAGAAGGTTTTTATACTCTGTTGGGCCTTGCTATGATGCAGGACAACACCATTGATTTTCAAGTAAGATAAAGATATTACAAAATTTTTAAAAAATAAGTAAAACTATATCTATATGCATAGCATTACATTCCTGATTTAAGTATCATCCTGTTTTTAACTGTAAAGTGAACCTCTTTGGGCTTTTTTTCATGTTTTGTTTGTTTTATTTGCTTGGTTGGGGATTTGTTTGTTTTGGGGATTTTTGTTAGGTTTTTAATTTTAAATTTTTTTTTTTGGTAGCTTTGCCTGACATTCTTCCTACAGCATTTTTGGTGTTCTGTATGAGTATACATTGTCTTTCTGCAACAATTTTCAGGATAACTGTAATTTTACCTCCCGTCTATTCATATTTTAAATTATTACTTACTTGTAAGTCATCACTAAAATACATTGTGTGTGTTCAAAACCTGTAAATGTGGCTTTCCTTTCACTCCCACAAATGTGTTTTTCAGGGCCTTGCTGTTTACCCTCATTCTTCTGTTGCTCTGTCTTGTGCTGGAGCAGTTTCTGAACTGGCAGGCTTAGGAATTTTGGAAAGATGCACACGTCCTGAATTGTGTCACTGACTTTTTCTCCCACTTATGCACAACCCTACATGTGGGTAGTGGGAGATAGCTGGAAAGACAGCAAACTGTGGAGAATATCTCTGTTCTTTAGTTCAAATAATAAAAAACTGTGTGTGCCCAGGGACTGTTGGGAGCTCAGGTGCCTTCCCTTGGTGTTCTGCTGTTGGTGGACACGCTGAACTTGGCCACTGGCAGCACTGGTGACCAACCTGTGATTTAGGGCAAGAGGACTGTTTGGACTTCCTCTTCTCAGAATGCAGATAAATAGTGAGAACTGCATGTAGTAATTACATTTGCTATGTACATTTTGTTTACATAGTGAGAATTACCTTCAGTATTGTCTTGCATCCTCTTCTGAGATGCAGTTGTACATCAGAGTCCTTTGAGCACAGTCTTGGGTGCCACCTTCCCTGGCTCTGCATCCTCTCTGCTGCTGTCACTCATTTTTAGCACCAGACCCACAGTGTTGACTGTCCATCTCAAATCATCCTGTCTGTCAGATAGCAAACTCTTATTTTTGTGCTTTTCAGCTTAGTCTGTAAGATTTGGTTTCAAATAAAGGCACACCTTAGTGTCACTCTATTTTGTGATGCTTCTTATTGAATCATGGCTCTTGGAACTCTGCTGTGTACAGCAAAATTCAACCTGAATTTCACAGATAATAAGTGCTTTTTAGGAATTAACATTTTTAGTATCAGTATGACTTTGTAGGTGCAATTCTTTGTTTTGACAATTTTTCCTTTATGGTTTGGATTAGGTTAACAGCTGGGTTTTTCCTCTATTACTTTCTGCCTAAATTGTTCCCAATGCATTCTGACAGTGTTCTTTTTACAGTTTAATAATTCTGTTGAGCTTTAGGAATCCTTGTGTCATCTAAACAGTATTTCTTGTCACTATATAATTGACTTTCATAAACATTCAAATTACTGAATTTTGTCATCTCTTTATAGCAGTGCTGCTCTTCCAGCTTTCCACAACCATGTTTTTTTTCCCTTGTCTTGAAAGTGGTGCTTTGTTACACACAGGGCATTTCTTCCATTTGCTTGAAACTTAGAGCTGTCCAATAACTGGGAACACCAGACAAGATATTGATCACTTTGATCATCTATATTTGAAGATTGTTCTTTAATTTAAGATCAAACGTGTCTTCTCTGATCTCTACTGTTTCTTTTCCTTTGTGGCCTGGGTGCTTTTCTACCTCCTGAGCTTTTCCTTCTGTTTCAGTTGTTTCCTTTGTGAAAAGCCAACTGTTCTTTGTACCTCAACTATTTGTAATTTCAGCTATGCAGTACTCATTTTGATTTAAAGTACATCATAAATAACTTCACCATCAGTTAGAGCTTTTATTTTTTTTAAACTCAAAGGTGTAGGTTGGTGTCATTACATATCTTTACAAAAAGAGTTCTCAATCATCTTACCTGCTCCTTTGTATCTCTTCATGTCCTCCATTTTCTTCTGCTCGTTCTTGGAAACTCCTTGATGTCTTAGGGTGATGTCAGGTGGCTGCAAATAATCCAGTTAAAGAAGGATGAGGCGTAAGGGAATTTCTGATAACCACAGAATCACCAAATGGCCAATTCTGAGTGGCTGAGGTTGGAAGGAACCCTGGAGAACAAATTGTCCACCCCTGCTCCAGCAGCAAAGCCTGGAGCAGGCTCTCCAGGACCAAACTCCAACAGCTTGGGAACTCCTCCAAGGATGGAGAACCTACAGCCCCTCTGGGCAGCTGTGCCAATGACCAGCCACCCTCACGTGGGAAAAGCTTAGGCAGGAAGATGAGAGAGTTTCCAGGCTTGGGCATCAGGTTTGGCTCAGAAGGTTATAAATTAATGGCAGGTCATGGCAGCCATTTACAGAGCAACCA
>JAYDZK010000044.1:4297488-4347488 GCA_034509185.1 Euphonia xanthogaster
ACCAAGAGTGGATTGTTTATTGGTACATGAGAAGAGATGAAAAAAAAAGAGTAGTTCCATCTGGACTTAAAATAATTACAAGGAAGTCAATGTATCCAAGTCATTGAAATAATAGATCAAATAGATCTGAAAACAACTTTAAGATAACCAGATGAAATTTTGTTCAGTTAAGTGGCTTCCTGTAATTTAGCATAGGAATCAATAGTAGGTTGCTTTTTACTGAAATATTTAGTTTATGGGGGTTTTTTTGTGTGCATTTGATTACGGTTTGGTTTGGAGAGTTCTAAAACTCTGATTCTTCCCATGTCTGAGGCTGAAATATTTGAAAACAGAGTTTTAAAGCAGTTGTCTGCCCCTTTTCTAGAAATATTTACATGTACCTCAGTATAAAAAGTTTCACCACATTTATGTGAAATTTGGTGCTAATTTGGATTTGACAGGAAACTTAATGCAGTAGTGTTGTGTAAAGGGATTCAATTACAGTGTGCAGTGTTTTGTAAGTAACTGTCTTGCATAAAAAAAGTTAATTAATCAGAGCTGTGTCAATTTCCTTGTGCCATGTCAATTTGCAGCAAGGTAATTAATCACTAATCGCCCAGCGTGCAGCAAACTAAGGGACAATCCATGAGTCATTTGTTGTTATTTTTTTCCAAATAAATGGCACACAGAGCCAAGAAGAAACACATCTTGCCTTTCATAATATTTTTATCGACAGTTTTGCATGTTGTAATAGACTGCAGCAACAAGCAGCTGTAGTTCAATGGAATATGAATATTAAAGAAACAAATGAGAGCAGATTTATAGGCCATTGCTTTTCTGTTATGTCAGTTTTGAGATTACACTGAGCAAATGAACAGTGAAAAATTACTCTTCCATGTGGAGAATGGTGATTAGACTTGTACATTAATTAGAGATTTTTGTTTTCCTTTTTAATGCATTTCAAATGAGAATGTCCTATAAGTAGGGGTTCCTCCAAAATACAGATTTATTCATTCCTAAACAACAGTGTGTAATACTGGCATGTATTTTTTTGTTTTTACAATGGTAAGGAAATAATTGGTCCATAATTTTAAGTATGGTTCAAAAAATAAATAGCTTGTGAAAGAAAGAAATAGAAGTGACCAGTTGTGACTGTGTTTGATGTACATGGGAAATTTCCTTTGAATGCAGTTAATTCACAGCTAGATCCCAGGGAAAATCATCTCACAACAGTGACAAGAGAAGAAATGTATTTTCAGCCTGTAATTTTAAACACTGTGAACTTTCTAATTTTTTTTTTTTACCCTGAATTTCAAGTGTGTGTATGTACATATATTTATATATAATTTAAATTACTTTTCATGTTAAATCTCTATTAACAGAGCTTACATTTTGCTTGCAGTGTGCTTTGGTCTGTGTATTTAAATGCACAAATCCTCTTTAGCACAGTGTTTATAATTCATTCAAAGAATGCCACTTAATAATACTTATTACTATTACAGTGAGGGGAGAACAGAGCAGACATTGGGATAAACTGCTGATTCCGTTCCTGAAATCTCAGATAATATCATATAGATTATTCTGCTTAGCCTTTCTCAGCATGCTTCCCATTATATCTCTTTGTTTTTAATTTATTGTGTTTCCTCAACGGGGATCCTCCTGAACTATGGGGATGATGTAAATGTGTCTCCCTGTCTCTCCAGCAGTTGAACTGTGCCGCAGTAAATTAGCGACAAACCCATTCCAACACGACGGAACATTAAAATTCTTCACCATAAAACATTTGCAAACTCTTGGTGGCAGATGACCCACTAGTCTGTGCAGAGGAGGAGATTAGGAGTGATGAGAGGTAGATCTGCTCATCCATTTTGATGGCACACCTTTCTTGGGGCATATGGCACTCTCATACAAATTCAAACCGCAGCAGAAATGTGAAGAATAATTGCCCATTAAAGTGGCTGTATATTTTTATGGCTTTGATACAAAATCTGCCCCCTGTTGTCTTTTGCATCTGCTGCTCTTTCATCTATCCCAAAGCTTTAAAACTTTAATACGCAGTGTATAACCATTAAGTATTTTTTGCCAGGTTATATTCCTCTTCTTGGGAACTCAAGCTTTTCATTGTTCCTTCAGTCTTTGTTTTCCCAGGCCTCGTTGAGATATGGTGCCTACAAAGTGCACCTCCCTGTCGTGTTCATTTAATAAAAGATTAGTAAAACAAATGCTTATATTACATCTTCAGGGAAAAATTAAGATTTGATTAAATTTCATCTGTGAACTCAAAGATTAAGTTTTTCTTCCTTATGCTCATATTTGCTTTTTCTATAAAATCATAAGTTATCTGCATTTTGCTGATACACTACTATGAATCCTGTTAATTCCAAAGGCCTTTTTATTTGCTTAAATGTGGCAGTTTGCTGGCCACAATTCATGTTTGAGGTCTAAACTGAAGTTCACTGAAGTGACAATGATTCCATATTTACAAAGTGTAAGAAGAGAAAAGTTTGTAGACAATATTAATTGTAACAATACATTTAAAGTAGTGTCCTCCTAAGTACAAAAATAGAACAAAACAAGTTTAAAGAAGAAATCTTACCAGCATAATGTTCTTAAAATAACTTCATTTAGGCTGTAGTAGATGATTTGTATGATTTTGGATAATTATATTAAGGAAAGCCATGGAGTTCCACAGCATGTTATTTATATTCTAATTTTTTTAACTTGAAAAATTGAAATTGCTGAGTGACTGCAGGAACTGAGTTTTGTGGTTGTAGTCTCATTCATATTTGAGTAGCAGAATGGATATCTATAGAATGGATGGAGCCATTAGATTAAAATGTAAATAGTTTTCTAGGGCTTGATGTTTTATTATGTATTGTCCTTAGAAAAGCCCCTTTTTTTTATAACCTCGTGTTATCACCTCCTATCATCAACATGCATTTGGAGAAATCTGCCTTTTCTCAGTCACACATCATAAGAATTCCAGTCATCAAATTACTTTGATGAATTTAAGCTACTTTTGCTTAGAAGTGGGCTCAGATGCTTCCCTGCTGAGAGTCAAACACATTTTCAACCCCATTATAATAGCATTCTCACTGACTGGGTTCCAGCAGCCTGGCACTGGGGCACTAAGGAAGGGTGACCTACAAACTGTAAGTCATTAAAACCTCTACCCCTCCTGGCTACTATCTTCATTACTTTTGGGACTGGTTAATAGCATTTAATGCTTCCTGATGGGACAGCCCTTTTCATAAAGTTCTTTTTATGAAGTCCATTCTTCAGTTGTGTCCTAATGCTGCCACTTCTGCTGGTTATTTTGGGGTGAGGATATTAAAAAGTTGGTAGCAAAATAAATTCTGTGGTTATTACATATTCCTGCTACCCATCCAATTTCTCAGCTGGGCTGAAGGAGCATCAGGGGTTTCTTTCTGAACTCAAATCCAGGGCAACAAGACCTGTTGATCATTTTGCCTCCAATCTCAGTCTCTAATATTACTACCTGACAACAGAAAGAGTGTTTTCAGATACTCTGATTTTCAGATGGGCCCAAATCAATTTTTGGGATGGATGTCATTCTGCTATGAATAAACTCAACTAGTGTTAGACCTCACTTGATTGTAAGGCCTTGCAATGCCCCTCTTAGTCCCATGTTTAGTTTCCATTATGTCTGATCCTCTTCCTGACAGAGCTACACCTCACTGCTCTGCCTGCCACTAATGGCTTCTGTTGTTTCTTAGTGCTTTGCTTTACTTTAGACATTTTATGCTCTGTAACTTCATCAAGAGAGCAATTCAGGGCAAGCATAGCAAAACAATTACATTACTTCAGGCTTCTCATTCAAACTCATCCTTTCGATTGCAGATCCTTTGAAAATTATTTAAAAAAAATCACTATCTTCTCTTAGCATCTCTCATGACTGCTGAGCCTCCCTTACAGGGAGGCAAGGATTTGGGAAACTCTTATGGACTAACTCTCCCTGCTATCCCTGTTTTCTTTCTTTTTCTTTTTTGTTAAAAGAAAGCCTTCTTTCTCATAAAAATATAATTTAAAAGAAAAAAAGTTATTCTTGACTCATTTGTTGGTGAGGCACTCTGCTTTTCTAGTGGCATTTATTTGTGGAAAGCATTCACTGTCAAAGATTTGAGGTCAGTGACCCTCCTTGTAATTCTTTCCAAGGTGTGACTGCCATGAAGAATAAAGAGAATTTAGGATAAATGCTCAGTTGTTGCAAAATATGTATCTCGATATGTCTGTGTGAAAGTTGGGTTGAATAGTACAATTCAAAGGAAAAAATGTTCACAAACCACACTGGGGGTTCATTCTTTCACAGAGGCATTTCCTTGGTGTTTCCCAACAATTCCACTTGGTTTTAATTATTGCTTAGGACCCTAAAAGAACAACTGCTGTAAATATTGCCAAACACAGGTATTCATTACAAAGAATTAATTACTGGAACAGAACTCTGGGCAGGACTTCCAGACCATGTCTTGCAAGCCCACAATGGTGTTGCATATCCTACATTGCTGGAGCTTAGGCTGGTTTTGAGTTAGCTGGATTTTCTCTATCACTTCTGTTCTTCTTGTGAAAGTGTGTTTTCTATCAATATTTAGAAAACTACAGATGCATGTAAAGAAATTTTAAGGTTGTCTGGCTGATTTTTTTTTATTTATTTTTTTTGTAATTGCCATTTAGGTCATTGAAATGTCTCTTTATTTTGACAGTTTAAGAGTGTCTCTAAAGGCTACACTTGATCATTTAACGTGTCCACCATGTCAGATATCAATTTTTCCTGGCTGTTCTCTCAAATCCATTTCCACTCCTTTGTTTAGGCAAAATCTTCTGAGCACTGGTGTGTTGGGTTTGTTGCCTTTTATTTAGTTAGTCCCTTTTTTTTTTCTTTTTTAAGACACAAATGAACAATCCATTTATTGGAGAAACTTACTTCTAGCAATGCCTGTTAGCTGGAAAGGAGTGTTTTTTCTAAGGCAGGCAGACTGCAGCTGAACATCCCTCTTACACAAAGATAACTGCCCTGGATTAGATCAGTTCTCCATCCAGTACAACACCTGTAACTGGAAAGGAGCAAAAGCTGGATGAAGAAGGAAAAGAAAAGCTGTAAGACTGGAGGGACTGTGTAGGTCTGTAGTTCTTTGAACATTATGTAAAACTGTATTTTGCAGTTTCCTCTGCATATTGTATTAGTTTTTATACAAGGCTGTATAGTTGGGAAGGGAAAGGACAGAAGTTACGTGGTTCCAGCAGCAGATCATAACTCTGTCACTACTCTATGTACACTGGTCAATACTCAACCTTCTTGAATATGCAAAAGTACTTACAGCACCCAAATTTCACATACATGATGTATATGTTGTTCTTCCTTAAAAGAAATGTTTTCCACTGCAATTCCTTTAAGCCATCTTAAATGCAGTTGCTTGCAAAATTATCAACTGAATATTGAGTTCTGCAAGTTCGTCTTTATGATTTTGACTCATTCCTTTTTTATTCTTTATAAAATATGGTGTTTGCACTTTCTAAGACATGTCTAATTTATTTGCATTGCCATAAGGTTGGTTTGTGTAGTATCACAGGCATGTAAATCTTTGCAGAATTACTGTGTAACCTTTTTGTCAGAGAGAAGGACCTAGCAAAGCCCCAAAGCCACAGCAGTAATAGAGAAATCTCCATAATTACAGTATTTGCCTTCACATGTTCAGAAAGCAATGCCTAAAAGTTGTGAATTTTTTCATTTCCTTTTTTCAAATTCAAGGCTTCTTTTAAAATTTGATGCTAAATGAGGATTGAAATCAATTCATATTTCAGATTTGAAAATCATTATACAACAGTGTTTCCATGCTTGCTTTCTATTAGGGCTTTGCTAAGCAATATTTGTTTAATTTCTTTATATACATACTGAAAAAAAATTAACCACAGTGAAGTACATTTGATGTAACGTGATGGCAACAGAGCTGGATTTGATTTTATCTGTCTCACTGATGAATTCATTAAAGAAATGCCTGTTCTAGCATTGACACACAGTATATGTACAAAGGAGAAATGAAGTAATGAAGCACTGCTTAAAAAACTGCCAGAGAAAGCAAAATGGGAAGTTTTGATTTTTGTTTAGGGGTTTTATTATTGTTTTTTCAATTAAAAAAGTTATCAAGAGAGAAGTTTTACAAAAGGAAAGCCTCTAATACTGTATTGCTGTTCAATTTCTGATTAAAATATTTTAAGTCTCACATAGAATGGTAATTAATGTTCACAGATCCAACAACAATATAAAAATGAGTTAATTTTTTTGTTATATGATTAAGTTACTTCTATTTGGTCTGAATATTATGTGGATGCAGAGGTGTTCCTAAGATATACAACACTTGCCTTTGAAGGACTGAAAGGTACTGTTACGTACATGGTGCAGCCCCCAGAAAAACAAGAAAAGAGAGGAAAAACTCTTGATTTATTACACAGTTGAGCTAGTTAATAATCCAGCTCTTGAAAAAAAGCAAAGCTCTGTTCAATTGGCTTATATCACTGGATAATTTAGATGACTTGAGGTCGCCCGAGTCTCCGATGTCTCACCGTTACTCAAAACACGGCTGACTTTGGAAGACAGATCCAATAATGTGATGTAAATATCTCTGACATGATAAATTTGAGCCTGAACTTGGACCTCGGGAGTCTCCTGGTAGTAGTGTTGGCTGAACCAGTCAGCACTCTTTTCATTAGTGTCCTCTGAGAAACTCAGAGCCATAAGCGACGCTGCCATCCAAATCCCCAGTTTGCCGCCTGCTCTTTGCAGGCAGAGATTCGTGTGAAAGGACGAGCTAAAACACTCTGGCGACTCCCTTGTCCAGCTACAGGCAAGCTTTTACACCATCACAACCCCAGAATAGCTCCAGAATATGGACTCTGCTCACTATTCCCTGCTGTTTTTTCCCTCTGCAGTGCCAGGATTTCCCTACCCTGCTGCGACCGCAGCCGCCGCGTACAGAGGTGCCCACCTACGAGGCCGGGGTCGCACGGTGTACAACACGTTCCGAGCAGCAGCTCCCCCTCCTCCCATCCCAGCCTACGGCGGGTAAGGAGCTCTGAAATTCCCTCACCTCTGGCTCAGCATGGATCCCGGGAGCCTGGGCACCGTTCCCAGCCCTGCTGCATGCGGGTCGTGCCTGCCTGGCACCGGTGCCTCGCACAGCGGCTTGAAAAATGACTGTAATTTGTACTGCCATGCTTGGTGGCCTTAAGCATTTCAGATGTCACATATTGTTATGTAAATGCTCCCAAAAACGGAATGCTCCGGAACGGGGAGATTGTTTCAGCTAAAGGTATATTTTTGATGATTGCAAGCATCTGGTTATTAAGGAGGTTGGATCGAGTTAACTTCTTTTTTCTTCAAATCTCCTGCTGAAAGTTGTTTCTGCACCTGAAGGCTTAGTGCTGGAATTTTTTTTTTATACATATATATATATATATATTTTATTTTTTTTTTTTTCAGTTTGCTTAGTTTTTCTAGTTGCTATCTTTGCCATGATAGAAATCTGGGGTGCTCCTCTCAGGACCATGGGTTTTGTGTATGTTTGCTTAAATAATGCCTTAAGGTTTTGCTGTCATTGACCTGGATTTACTAAAAGCAATTAGAAAACTAAGGAACCAAGAAGAGGAATTCATAGTATTAATTTCTAGTAACTCTTTAATCTTTATTTCAGAAGATTGTTTGGATTTTATGTACATTTTGGGGGGAAAGAAAATACAGTTTTTTCTGTAGCTCTGCAAAGGCTGACATAGAAAGGCTTTGTATGCTGCACATAACAAAAAATCCCTAATAACATTAGCAAAAGATTTTCAGCTGTTAGGAAATTAGGAAATCTGTAAAATCAGAAAACTTAGCAGATCGTAGGCCAGAGTAGTATTTTGTCATAAAAACTTGATTTGGCCATGCCTCTCGGTAGACCTGCTAGATCTTTCTGGGAAGGTGTCAGGAAGGGTTGGCATGGGCAGTAAGAGAAGGGCATCACTCTCTCTCTTTCACTCTTTCTCTCTCTCTCTCTTTCACTCTCTTTCTCTCTCTCCCTGCCCTCCCTGAAATCCTGTTCAGCAGCTCCTTGGCTCCCACTGGGGATGTCCCCTTGTGCAGGAGCTCCCTGGCCCCCTGCTCCATTCCAGTAGGTGATGGGTGCCCTGCACCAGTTCCCACAGTTTCTCAGTAAACCTTGCTTCCATAAGCCAAAAGGAGCATCTTTTTCCAGACAAATTTGCTAATCTCATCAGTCAGCCTTTGGCCTGAGTTTCCAGGGATTTATTTATACAGGCATTTTGACCATTCTGTCACATTGGGCAGTTATTTCAAAGAAATAGAATATTCTAAAAACTTATGTAAAAATCATGCCACAGAATCAGGTTATTTTGTAAAAGTGTATTCTGTTGATTTATTTGAGTGTTTTGTGTGGTTTATTAAGAAAAACAGTATTATCACTACTGGAGAAAGACACTTTTCTGGAGTTTGCCTGAATTAACTTTGGGCAAGGATGGTGTCCCACCAAAGTTATCCTTCTGCTGCCATACTCTCACTTGTCATTCCAGGCATTTGCACATGGCAGATATGGAAGCAAGTTCAGAATGCCCTGCATTCAGATTTCATTTAGAATTTCCGAGCTACCAAATGGATACTGCACTTAGAGAAAGTGGACTCTCCATCTCTTCCTTGTTTAAAAACAAATTCTGGAATTTGAACCTAGAGTGCAATATGTAGTGAGATAACAAGGTGGGCCACTCAGTTTGATGATGACATCGCCTTAGTTAAATACAAAGTCATAATGATATGTACAAAAATAATTACCAGCTGTGTGTGAGAGTTTTTGAATAGGACAGTACTTTTTGGTTAGTATTTGCAAAATGAGTAAATACTTTCTGCCAAGTAAGTAACTTAACTTTGCCTTAATTTAAGAGGCCACATGTGGGTGCTCTATGTGTATATGTGTGTGGCATACACATTATTATAATTAGTTCAGTGACTCAGCAGCAAGAGTTCCATTTCCAAGAGTAGCACATGTATATCCCCGTGTAGTTGTACTGCTAGTTGCCAGCACCTTTAGCAGTAAGTTAGCTGTGTAAGCACAGAGAGCTCCTGTTGTAGCTCCAGTGAAGAGGTTCTGCAGGCAGGTCCAGCAGTGCTCCAGCTGAGCTGCTTTCCAGGAGCTCAGCTCAGCACTCCCACTGTTCTGCAGGGTGGATGGACAGGCTGGCTGGAGCTCATTCCCTTCATGCTCGTGCCAAATCTGGCTTCAGAGGGAGAGGTGCCTTGTCACAGGTCCTATCATCCTGTTCTGATGGCTTCCAGGTGTCTGTCAGGAACACTTGCTAATCTAGGGATCACGCTGCCACTAAACACAATTTGACACTGCAAAAGGTTTCAATTACTAAGCCCTGTCTTAAATCATGTAGATCTTAGTTCAGGTATTTAGGTTTTTCCATCCACCTGTGCTTTCCAATAAGACCCTGCTTTCTGAATTCCCCATTTTGTAATTCATGGGTCAGTACAGAAATTATACATATCTCTGCTGCCCTGATCCACAGCTGGGGTAATAAAGCTTTGTTTTCCCATAATCTCTTTGGCCTGGCATATTAGATCTCAGGTTGGTATCTTCATTGATACAAGAGTGTAACATGGAACTGCTGAGTGATTTTTTTTGTTCTCTGCTCACCTATTCTATCCCATGACCCATCAAAGAAGCAATAAGGAATTTCCATCAGAAAAAAAAAATCTTTAATCAATGAAAATAAGTTATGAGAATGTGGTTTTTGGTCACAACATGAATAGAAGTCAAGGAAAATTATTAAGATAGTAAAGAGATCACAGAGAATGAATCAGCTTAGAGAAGGAAACAACTTGGAATATAATTTGTTGATAAGAAAAATGGAATAAGTTTTGAAGGCTGTTTTGCAGTCAGTTTAGTAGCAATTTATTACTTTTCAGTCAAGGAAGGGGCCCAGCCTTACAGCCAAGTAAGTAGTTTTATACTTAAGTATTTTCAGTCTTTAAAATAATATTACACATTTTCTATAATGACAGATATAACTTCAATAATAAACTTAGATTAAAATCCATCAATGTTTTATTAGAGAATATTTCAAGAAAGAACCTACGTGTAGTTGCAAAATATAAAGCTGAAGATTGCAGTTACCACCTTTACTTTTCCTTTATTTCATTAACCTTAGTCCTTGATCCAGCTCTAGGTCTTGTGGTCATAAGGCAGGATGAGTAATGGTGGTTCCTGTTGAAAGGTGAATTCTGCTGTGCCTCCCACTTACTGGGGAGCAGCAGACAGGCTTTGCTAGCTCCCAGGGAGATTTCTGGGCATAACCATATTTAAGGCCATTATTTTCCTTTAAATCAAAGAATAGCATGTGTGCTTTAAAATGTGTAATTTAAAAATGGAATTACTGTTCATGAGATACATGGAACTACCCCAGCAATTAATGGATCCTTCACTTTTGAGTGAGACATTTCACAATTCCTTGAGATAGCATCTTGTTTATTAGCTCAGAGAATGTACTTCACTTTTAACATCTGTGGCATCATCTCAAATGCCTTGAAATATGAGAACGTGCAGCTTACTCATAACTACATATAATTAATGTATCTATCATAAATCCCCCCCCGACACTGAAATGGTCAGTAAAGCTTGCTCTGTGTGAGAATACTGAACACTAAAATTTAGAGTTTGGAAGTCTGCACTGCATGGGGAGCTTAACCTCAAAATGGTGCAGCAGGAGGGGGAAAAAAGAGATCTTTAATTTGTTGTCAAGAAAACCCAGAGTCGTGGTATATCTGGTAGTAGAGCAGTAGTAGTTAGCAGGAGTAGTGAAACTGATGAGGAGCCTTTCTGCTTCATCATCCTTTACTTAAATTCTCAACAAGTTTAGTGTGTGATGACTTTGTCTTCACATTCCCTCTCTGCTCCTTTCAGCTCTGACGAAGCTAACAGAGAATTAGCTTTCAGTCTGTGTCTCCTCCTCTGCTGTCTTTCCTGGGAAAGCAGGGGAGAGCAATATGCTTTTTTCTGTCTGAAAAGAACAGTTAAAAAAACCCCAAAAAAACAACAAACCCAACCCTAAATAGAATTGCGAATCTGCGGGGAGTGTGGAGGAGAAATAACAGAGGCTCTTCAGAAACTGTTCCTCTTGTTAAAATAAACATTCTCAAGTGCTACTTGCTCACTGATTCAAAATGAAAATGCAGCTTCATTTTCTTATTCTGAATTCTAAATTTAAGAACATTACTATGAGCTACTACATCTACTCAGGTTGTTACGGGCTTTTCCCACTATATTTCCTTGGGTCATGTAAACTTCCTCTTACTTTGCACTCTGTATATATGCAATTGTTGGAACAAAAAATGGGTTTTGCCAGCATATATTGATTCATGTCTGCAGCTTTGTTCTCTGCAGCAATGCCCTCAGTCAATATCACAAAGCAGAAAATGTAACTTGTCCCTGGCAGAAACTGTTGAAACTGGAAAGGCAAGAAACTGGAATTAGAGAACATTCTAAAGAGTTGAAACTGCCTCTCACCAGAGTTTCAGTTCAATGTTTACAGCACTTAAAACTCTGAGTGTGGAAAAGTGTTGCTTTAGTTCTGTCTTTGGTTTAAGTAAGGCTGGTTTATTATACCAGAGGTCTTTGGTTTAACAAGGCTGCAGCTGCACCTCTTCTCTCATTTGTGAAGGCCCCAGATAAAGGGTTCACGTGAAAGGTGATTTCCATGCCAGGAGCTGGACAGTGCAGGACAGTGAGGGTGACCCTCCCAGCAAGCAGAAAACAGAGACTTGTTGTTCCTCAGCTGCTTTCTTGTAGCTGTGCTGGAGAGGCAATGGTGAGCTGTGAGCATTGCTGTGCCCAGGAGGGGGATCAGGGGTGTGCTGCCCATTTGTTCCCTTGAATCCACCCCTCTGGGTGAGCCCAGCCTGGGTGTGCTGCCCTGGGCAGGACGTGTGGGGTGAGGGCCATGCATCCTCAGCTGCTGGGAAGTTTCTCAGCTAAGCTTTGTGCAATCAAGGGCTGTCTTTTCATGTCATTGATAGATTATTCAACTCAATCCTTTTGAAAGATGAGGACAGGAAAAAGATAATGAAGACAGATGTAGTTCTCCCCAAATATTATAAAGGTGGAATCTAAACTAGTAAAGACTTTGTGTTAATATAGCTACAAAAAGTGGATTATAAGACACAGAGACTTAAATAAGGGAGCTAAACCCTTGCAAGTCAGGTATATATCTGATGACAAAAGAGTTCCCTATTTAGATAAAAATAATTTCAGAAAATGATTGCCACATATGCTGGTATTTAGATGCACATCTTCCTATTAAATCAAGGTTTCTCACTTCTCTGAGTTTTCCTTAGCACAATAAAATAAAAGACTATGACTAAATCCCCAAAAATTGTTCTTTTTAATTCCTTCAGGAAGCACATGGACACCATTCCTTGGGTGAACTAACTCAGATTTCAGTAATGTGGCTATTTTAAAACCCTGTGTTGTTTTACAAGGAGCAGTAGATTTACCTGCCTACCAGAATAATTTTTTTAGTATCAAGTGTAAAGGGAGCTGCTGTAAGATGGGTCCCTGTGTGGTGTTTTCAGTCTCTTCTCATGCTCAAGACAGCCCCTTTGATCCCCTTTGTTTTCTGCCTAGAGCCTCAGAGAGGGAAATGGGGAGAGAAACCAAGCAAATAAAACCAAATTAACAAAAAAAAACCCCAACAAAAAAAAAACCAAAAAAAAAAAACAAAAAAAAACCAAAAACAAACAACAACAACAAAAAACAAACACAAAAAAAAACCCACAAAAAACCCTTGGAAGTTTATATAGTAAAGGAAGGAAAAGCAAAACTTAGTTTTTGGTGCTTTACACTTTGTACTTCTCATGAAGGGTGCTGTTAGAAAATACATTTGACTCTACTAGCAAGATTCAATCAGGAATCAACAAATGACAAGGACTCTGAATAGAGGAAATATTCTCTGAAAAATCTATGGAAATGTGAATAATTACATTTCCTCAAACTTCAGGAGAAGCACAAGGGTTTTTATTTAATATCACTGTCATAATGCAAGATCATAGAGAGGAAATAAGATAAAATCAGCTGGTTTTTTTGTAGTGCAAGTCCTGCTTGGGACTGTTATACTCATTTGCCTGATTCTGTCACTTCATCTTAATATTGGCCATGTCTAATGATGAAGTTATGCATATATGTCTCGTTTTAGTGCTGGGTACATTTTTCAGCATAGTATTTATAAAGTGGTTTCATTTAGAACTCAAAATAAGTTTCTGTCTGTACATGACTGGAAGGAAGACTGGGGTGGATGAATGAACCTGTCCAAGATTACAACCAGCTGCACTTAGGAATGAAAAATTTATCAGCCCCTTTTCATCTTTGCTGTGTATCCACAGATCACCAAGAGGAGGAAGAAAACATTTCGCTGTCTGACACATGCTTTCTCAGAAGCATTATTTTCTGAATAGCAATGTTTAATAGCAATGGAGAGTAGCATGTTTGAATGTGCAGTGATGGGTTGGCCTCAGCTGGCTGCCAGACCCTCACCCAGCTGTGCTCTCCTTCCCTCTCCCAAGAGCACAGGGGAAGAAAGGATGTAAGGGGATAGAATATAAGAAAATAGTGTAGAAAGTAACCTTAGCCCTAAGGAGTTGCAGCTGGGCCAATTATCAAAGATGAGGAACAGGCCTGACTTGAACAGGCCCCAGCTGTGACCAGTGAGAGGAAGAAGAGTGCTGTAAAAGAGTGGGGTGGCTGGTTGGGAAGGGAGCTGGAGTCAGCTGCTGCTGTGTGGAGAGGAAAGAGTCAGTGCTCTGAGGAGCAGCCAGGAGAAACACCAAGAAGGTGTGAAACCTGTGTGATAGGGAGACAGCAGCATGGAGCCCTGGGACAGGATGACAACAAAAGGAGGATGGCAAAGCTCTTGGGTTAGGATAAAGACAGGGACATTTCGTGCCAATTGCTCTCATGGGTAAAACAGACTTGACTTGGAAGATGAATTTAATTTGCTATGGAAGTGCAGTTAGATGGTTACAAACAGAGGTAGGACCTAAACCACCTTCCCCCAACTCATCCCCCATCTCCAGCAGGAGTGGCACAGGGATGTGGGGACCCGAGGGCTGGGGCTGTGGGGTCACAGAAAACTCAGTATGCTTTGTGTGTCATCTCATCCAAGTCCTTCCATGTGTCCATGATTGTGTGCTCCTACCTCTCAGTCGTGTGGAATGCTTTATTTCTTACGTGTAAACAGGTAAAGAAAAACATGGAGTGTTTTAAAATAATCAGAGTATCCAAACCAAAATAAAGGTGTGCTGCAGTGTAAGCAACAAACTCTCTGAAAGCTGCCAGTGTAGACCAGGTTTCACATACTTTGCTCTGCAGACATAATAAGAAGAAAAATATATGAGTCAAGGTCTGACCCTACTGAAACAAATGGCAGGCACTCTGATTTAAGTGGAGCTGAGTTTTCACCTGTTATTCCATAGCCAGCTTTTATCATCAGTGTGGTTTTATCCATGTTGTGTGCATGTATGCATTTTTATTATTTTCTCAAGTGATTCTGACTTAGACACATATCAGCTCAGCCCTGTGGGGTTTGGTCATTGACCTCAATAGGTCAGTTATGTTTCTGACATCACAATTCTTGTTGGACTTGCAAAATGGCTTAGGCTAGCAACTTGGTAATAACTATTATTCCTAGATAATAGTATTCCTAAATTGGAAATATTGTTGCAGAAAACTCCTTATTGTTTTTTTAGCTCACATATTTAGCCCTTGAAGCAGCTTGGGTTGATTCTGATATGGGAAATACACATTTCAGGTTGCAGAACTGCCAAATGGATGTAAAATTGCAGGAATGACCTAATGGGTGTAATTGTGAGGCCACTGTTGTGCAGTTGGAGTTTTATTTAGTATAATCATTTAAGCTGTCTTATTTAGTATAATCATTTAAGCTCCCACAGTCATACTGTGTCATTTATCCTGGAGGGTTTAGAATTTTCTCCTGTTTACACTGATGATTGATCTTAGCTGAAATGAGACCATCTCTGGCTGAACTGGTAACAGCAATGTCACCACAATTTTTTGAGAGAAGAAGTAGTAATGTATCCAACCAACCAAAAAAACAGGGGAGCTCAGAACCACTGGCATGCTTGCCAAAGCTGTAATATGCTCAAGTAGGCAAAGTTATTATTTTTTTTTTTTCCAAAAGCATAGCACCCTGAAGTTCTCGATAGATCAGTTGTCACTCTTGGTAATGTGCATGGAGCCAACAATGCAGTACCTGTGGGTTCTCTCACCTCTGTGTAGACTGAATATTGAGATTTGACCCAGTGGGTAGAACACCACCAGTGTATTTATTTCACCCACTCCTCTCAGCATTTCAACTGAGGCTGTGGTTTTTTTGCCATCTAAGTAATGAGAAGCAACCCTTTATTTCAGAGGGTCAGCATACCTGCAGGATAACAAAGCAGTGCTTCACGAGTTAGATTTTTGCAAAGGTATTGAAACTGGATGGAGGATTGGCCCACTGAAAATTTTTTTGGGAAAGAAAAAACGCTGTCAATATGTGGCTTCTTAAAACTAAAAACAGGGGAAGAAAAAAGCCCCCAAATGTTATCAAAAGTCTTTTCCAATCCTGCCATGCTTTGCCTTCCTTTGACTAAGCATTTGGCATACTTGATGAGATGATGTATTTGGTACAGGTTCACTTCTGATAATTACTACCAACCTCCTTAACCCATGTGAAGAGTGCCTTCCTTCCCCTCCCCTCTGTTCTTGTGAGAGACTAACCTCAGCTGTGCAGGGGTTGGTGGCATTTGCATGTGGAAATGCACTAATATGGATGTTTTTCTTTGTGTGTGCATCCTTGCAGTGTTGTATACCAGGATGGATTTTATGGTGCAGACATTTATGTAAGTATTCATTGATGTGCATGCTGTCCTTGTACATTACCAGAGTCATTCTTTTTACAAGTTTGCTGCCTAGCTTGACTCTGTTTTGTCTATTTACCATCCCTTGCCTGTCAGAAAGAATTGAGAAGAATATCTCTCACATTGGAAGACCTTTCTGTTCATTACATCTAT
Source organism: Euphonia xanthogaster (assembly GCA_034509185.1). Classification (NCBI taxonomy): domain Eukaryota; kingdom Metazoa; phylum Chordata; class Aves; order Passeriformes; family Fringillidae; genus Euphonia; species Euphonia xanthogaster. Next base: position 4,313,597 of record JAYDZK010000044.1, read on the forward strand.
CATTGTTCAGTGGAGCTGAATTAACTCTTCAATCAAATGCTGAATGAATGCAAAAAGATGTGAAAAACGTGTGTGTGTGTGTGGAGGGGCGTCTCCCTTTGTAATTGAAGTTCAAAGGAAAAATAAAGCACAAACATTATTTTGCAAATCCCCAAAATCACTTAAAAAAATATCAAGGCAAGCTGATTATTATTAATACTTGAAGTATGAAAGTACTTCATGGAGAGATACAGGTTTCCCAAATCCAGCCAACACTGGGGATGTGCAGGTGCCATGGTGATAGTGGAGCTTAATGGCATGTCAGTTTAAGATATGGCAATATATTGTCTGTAATCTGAGTAGACTGACAAAAATTGCACTTCTAGAGTCCACTAATTTCAGTTTAAAGGAAATGGGTAGAGACTGCTCACAATACTACTGGGTAATTTGTTAGGAAAGATTCATAGTCCTGGATCCATCATTATCTATGCACCTAATTGTTCACTAATTTCATCTTAAACAATATTTTTACCTTTTTTTTTCCTATTTTTTTTTAAGTTTTCATACATTGTGTTTTCTTGCCAATTATTTTACCTTGAATGTGTGCAAAGTCTCCATATGTCTGAGTATGCAAGAGGTTTTGGGGGTTGAGGCCAAATTTCACTCTTCTAAAATTCTTATAGCTGATGTGTAGATCTTTCACTGATAGTAAGCAGTATTTCACTGACAGTAAGCAATATTTACTTTTGTTCTTTTAATAAGGCAGCCTGGTTCTAAGGTACAGCTATTATCTTTGTTTCACCAGACAACTTTCTGTAATCTACTTGTACATTTTCAGTTGAGATAAAATGAGACGAATGAGTTGCAATTTGTATCAATATTAAAAATTAAATAGCCAATGCTAGGAAACATCCCTTGTGTTCATTATCAGCAGTCTTCTAGAACTATTCCCTAGGGAACAGATTTTTGTCAGTAAGTTTTATATACAGAAGGAAAACAATTTGAATTCATGGATGAAGTAGGTTTTGTTTTCCTGACGGAGGTGGAAAGGCTGATCCTTATCTGAAAATTCATTTGTGCAGCTTAAAAACATATTTAAGATAAACCAGAGAGATTTCAAGCCCTGTCCCTATGTACTTATGTAGTCAGTGATGTCATCAGTAAGATATTGTTTACAACACAAGAATCTCCCCCTGGCTCAAGGTTTGTAAAGCCAAGTAAGTGGCTCTGATCTCACCCAACGTGCTGCTGCCCAAATTTGAGCTGTATAGGACCCACGTTGCAGTGTGGAATTTCTTCAAGTGTGGTTTCCAATTTTCACATTCCTTCAAACCATCAAGAGTCTGACATCCATTTTGCTCAGTTTACCAGCCCAGAAATCTGCAGGGCTACAAGACATCCTTCTCAGGAGGGCTTGGGCTGAGAGAATAGGTGGGGACTAAATGTTCCTGGAGCAGTTTGTAGGTTTGGAACCCACTGCTGCTGAAAGCCATAAATACCTCATTGGTGATTGAGAATATTGTTTTGAAGTGGCCTCACACCCCCTCACAGACCTTAATGTTTTCTTTCCAAATGGAGGGTGGTTTCAATGAGAAAGATACTGAATAAATTACTAATTTCTAGTATAGCCACAGTTTTGTTCTCTGCAATAGTTGTGTGCTTTAGGAAATGGAATAACTACACTGGTTTTCACTCAGCTGCAGCCTTGCATTTCTGATTGCATATCTTAGTTCTGTTAATGCAACAGAATGTTTATCTTTATAGCAGATGACAGAATTAAAACACTCTTCTGGAAATTTACTTTCATTTTAATGTACAAATCTTTTTTATTTTATAAATAATTTTTCTTCACATTTGTGCCTTCTTGCATAAAAAGCATTTGCAGGGGAGGGAGAGAGATATAAAGAAATGGCATAAATCAAATGAAACCTTAAAATTCACAGTGTATTAGTTCTTAGTGCAGCAGTTTGCAGCAGACCAAGTTATTTATTAAATCCCAATTGTTTATGACATAGTTCCACTCAGCTTTTCATTTTAAGTGCAAAGCTGAAGCTTTGTGAAATGACAAATGCTCTGTGAAAGAAGGAGAAAAAACATTTAAACAATGCAGGGTTTAATGGTAGATTGGAGGGAAAGGAGCTTTAGAAATACCACAGAAAGCAAAACAAGAGGCACACAATAGTGAAAAGCCAGATGAAAAATATTCATTAATGGGTACATCAGAGTGGGTTTCATCCTGCTCTGATCACACTGAGGAGCAATTGATGGACTCTGCTATTCTGTGCATAACTTGGGATCAACAGAGCCTCTGGTGAGAGAAACCACAGATTGAGGGGAAGGGAGGGAGGGGAGATGCAAAAACATACTGGTTGTGTAAAAACTCAGGGTGAACCAAGAACAGCAAACATCCAGAGCTGTTCAATACTAACCAGTGGAATAGAAGAGACCAGAGATATAAAAATAGATGGGAAGTACAGTCTGAAGTGAAAAATCAACAGCTATGATTCTAGATGTAATATAATATATTCTATATTTAATATAATTCTATATGGAATGTAATAATCCTTCTGAAATAGCTGAGCTATTGAATTCCCTTTAAAATGTGCCTTTGAGTAGGAAAAATAAAGGAGATTATTAGGAAGTAAGGAAGACCTTTTAAAATTAAGTATTGATTCACTAAGAGAAAAAGTCATTAAAAGAGAATTAAAGTTGCCTGCCAGCAAATATAGAAGTTCTTAGATGAAGATTGACACCTGTGAAAATAAGAAAATACAGTCCACAAAATGAAGCAAAAAATAGTAACAGTCTCAGAAATAGGCAGTTAGAATAATAGCTCTGCTTTATCTAAAATCTGTTCCTTTTTTTTTTATTGCCATTGTCATAAAGAATGTTTTCAGAATATGTCAGTCATCAATCCACACCTAAAATATGGGAAGGCTCAGAAAATGAGAACCTTCCACGCCCTGTCACCACCAGCTGCAGAAGCCCCCTGGTTATGGTTCCACCATGGCCATGAGTCACTCTCACTGCTCACAGCAAGGTTTTCTAAACTTCCCAGGATTCTGCACCTGTGATACTGCAGCTGGAGAGAATACATGGTAAAATATACATGGATAGGTTTTAATTTTTTTATCTTTTTTTTTTTTTTGAGCTGCTGGGCAAGAATAAGGTAGATTTTTTTATGGTCAGGGGTGTGGAATGAGACTATTTCCTAATAGCTATTGCCATCCCCTTTAGCTTAAAGCCAGGATGCAGTTGGGGATGAGGATTTATTTGTTTCCCAAGGGAAAAGCAGAGGTAATTATCTAACCAGCATTCCCCTGACCCCAGGTGGAAGTCCCTGGAAGCCATCTGGTCCCCTGAAGGGCACTGTTCTGAGGTGAAAAACAAGGATTTGCAGGTAGCACTGAAGGTTTGCTTTGAGAACCAAGGATTCTTTGTGTTTGCCAGTGGAAGGACGTGCCATTCCATTCCCTGGGACTCACAGAAACAGGGCAAGAAGAGGAGAAATTACTTTGCCAAGGGCAAAAGGGTCCCCAGGGAGCAGTTGGTTGTTCTTTACACTGCTCTGTGTGCTGGAACACTCCATGATGCCTTTTTAAAAGTTTGGCTAGGTAGGGATGAAATGTCTTTTGATCTCATCTTTGTTTGTGATGTTAAAAGGACATTCACAAAGGTACTAGAGCAATGCTGGTGATTGTATTTGGCTGGGATTAGCACAGGTGGTGCCTGGATATTTTACCAAGAGTTTTTTCTGAGGCAGCAGCTACCTCTGAGAACACAAATCTATAGAAATACCCCAAATCTTGAGCACAGATCAGGTCCACAGTTTGAGCCAGCACAAATTGGAGGTGGATTGTTAATTTATTTTTAATTCTCCCAGTCAAAGTTGTACTCAGTGGGCAGAACAAACACAGTTTAAATCTCAATAGCATGTGAGTGGAGGAAAATGAACTGACACTTTCTATATTCTGCAGCTCTGAGTTTAATTCATGCAATTTTTAATACCATTCTTCTATTTGTAGTTAATAAGGCAGGTCTAATTCTCAATACTAGAGAAGTTTGGAACCTTGATTAATTTATGTTCACAAAATACTCTGAGAGATCCATGAGTGAAAGGAAGTATAGGAAGTATAAATTGAGGAAAATTAACTCAACATTCATATGAAATATGAAATATGTAGATAATAGGAAAAAAATACCATTTAGAGTCACTTTGTGGTTCATTATATCTGAGATCATGAGAAAAAAAGTGATTTGGCTGTTTTTTGAGGAGGTGCACTCATGTACACGTGGTTTTGCAATCTCTAGATTCTGCCTGGGTAAGTTTTTGTGGAAATTTGCTTTACTGCAGATGCACACACTTTATTTAAAAATTCAGTTGTATTTAATTTTCTGTTCATTTCCATTTTATCATATCTTATTCAAAATGTGTATGATTTCTTTCTGAAATTGCTTAAGATTTCCCTATAAAAATCAACAACTGATCTCTGACAGATCCCACTGCTCCTCTTCTGTTTGCCTGAGCCAGAGATGTATAAATCACTGAGAGGGAAATCCTAATGAATTGCTCTGGGGAATTTGCCCAAATTCCTTCCTTACATCCTTCTTTCCATCCTTCCTTCCTCACTGCAATCGTTCCATTTCTGTTTCTTTATAGAGCAGTGTTGCAGGAGCCTGTGTGTGCCAATAAGTCACCACAGGTTTGGGGTGACTTTCCACTGATGGCACAACCTCACCATGCTGGCTGTAGGCTCGTGTCAAATCCTACTGCTACTCAAATCAATATGTGAGAAAATAGATTCAGCGTGAGCAAATGGCAAAAGTAGTCCACCAGCTGCATTTTATTTTCCAGATTCAGTCACAAAGTCACAGGTAGTGATACTATTGTTAATTTTTAAAACTACTTAAGCTGCTTTATCACTGTTTTATCATTGTTCTGCAAGTAGCAAATATGGGGGCACAGATGAGGCAGTAAACATTTTTTTCATTATGGTATCTGAATTTATTATTTTCAAAATAATAATCCAAACTCAGGTACTTTCTGCCTGAATATAAATATAAGAGGAAAAAAAAGAATTCCTAAAACATTTTTAATACTTAGGAACTGAAAGTTGTTAATTTTTTAAATGTAATTATTGCACAATTTTGTCCTTAGTATTTTATTTTGCAATATAGTCTCAGGCATGAGAATAATGATATAATGTTACTCAAGAGATGTAGTGAAGATTACTGGTGTATTCTCCACCTAAAGTATCAGCCAAGTTCAAAATTAGAGAAAAATTGTGAAATAGATCTTGTTACAGAAGTTGAGTTCAGAGGTTTGAACTGGAATCCCACCCCAATTTCCAGTGTAAAGTGTGCCTCCAAGTATTCTCTGCCTGCAGTAATCAAAAATCACCTGAAGTAATTGAGTAAAACAATGAGAAAACTTGGTGCAACACCAAAACTGCAGAACACAAGCCCCATAAAAATAATTTGCTTCAGCATATTTTAATGTGTAATTTATGATAGTTAATTTTAAAATTATGAATTCATGACATGGGATGGTAGGAAATTATGTTTTCCCTGATACCCAAATACATCCTGCTTTTTTAGCTCTCCAGAGAATTCAGGCAAATTGAATGCCTTCAATCTCTTTTTATTTGTATTGCTTTATACCCATTCTTGCCAGGGCTCTCATAAATGTCAGGCTGATTGCTGAATCCAAAACATCTTAATAAAGTTCAGAGTTGAGCTTCATTGTTCAGCAGAAATTCTTTGAAAGCAAATCAAAAAGTAAGCATGAAAGCAATGGAGCTCTTGTGTTTGGGGAGCAAGCAAGGGTCTCTGATCACTCACTGACCAATTTTTGGTGATAGTTAAATGAAGGAAAGGAAACCAGTCCTCGCAGAGCTCACCAGATTTGTGAGCAGCTGCTGTAGGAACAGCCTGTCTCATTTTTCTCCCATTCAGAACTGCTCTTGGTGGCCTGGGCTCAATTCCACGCTGTGGTGGAGCTGGTGTGTGTAGAGCTGGATTCACTTGGAGCAGCTCTCGCTTTGGAATCAGGGGTTTTAGGAGTGGACAGCAGGACAAGCAAAGGAGTTGGACACCCTGGTGAACAGAGCCCTGTCAGGATTCAGCTCTGCCACACACTGCCAGGACTGGATCAGGAAAACAAGTTCAGTATCTTCCTCATATCAGCACTCAGGGAAAAAAAGAAAAAAAGGGGAGGGGAAAGGTGACATGTTCCACAGAATCACCAGGTTGGAAGAGACCTTCAAGATGGAGTCCAGCCTTAACACCCCAACAAAACCCTGTCACCCAGTGCCACTGCCAGGCTTCTCTTAAACACATCCAGGGACAGTGACCCCCCACCGCCCTGGGCAGACAATTCCAAATATTTAGCCCTCAAAAACCAGGAAGAGAGAACAGATAAATATGTAACATCTCTCAGTTCTCTCCCTTTGACAGAGGCCAGCCTAGGGGTGCAGTTTGAATTTCTCTCAGGCTGTTTGTAGCTGGTGACATTATTTGATATCCAAAGGCCTGTGTGTACACATCTGCAGCAGTGTGTGCCTGTTGCACATTTTTGACAGCAATAGCCTTCTGCTGGGTTATAAAAATGAAATTATCTGAAATGAGGAGGTGTTCAGTCTCACTGCCTCTGTGTGTGCCCAGAGGAGCACAGGAGAGCACGTGGGGGTTTAGGAGATGCTCATTCCTGCCTGATCCCAGGGCTTGTGTGACACAGCTGCTGCTGGCTGGGAGCTGGAGCAGCGTGGAGGGACATGTCCTCTTGTCTCTGTGAGCACTTGGAAAAAAAAAAAAAAGAGAAATAATAATCTTCAAATAAGCTGACAATTCCAAGCCTGGAGTTTCTAATGAGCTGTCAGTGTATGTAAAACTTGTGTTTATTCTTAGGGTGATGTGGCATTGTCAGCTGAACGATTGATTTCCAAACCCAACCTGCTTCAAATCTTCAAACCCACAAAGGTTTCCATGTGTTAGGGATGAAAGCCGTTCTGCCAAGCAAAGTGGTAGAAGGGCAAATGGCTTGTAAAGGTAGTTCAGATTGCTTTTCTGAAAAGAGTGAATTCTTATTTGCAAATTCAAACTAGAAAACCCACAGAAGTTCCTGCAGTAAAAATGTTCTGCTGTTACAGTAAAGGCTGGCACAGCGTGGCCCATTCTTCCTGCTTCAGCACAATATCTGGGGTGAATGCAGCCTTTCAAAAAAAAAGAAAATAGAAAAGAACCAATCCGTTAAAGCAAACACTTCAGCAAAGGAGTGACTTTTATTCAAAGCTGAGTGAGCTGATCCTGTCTTATTCAGCTCTTTGTTAGGGAGGGGTTGGGTGGGGAAGGCACCACAGCAGCCTCTGTCCCAGAGGGTGCTGGGGGGAGAATTCTAATTGGGACGTAAATCGTGTTTGTGTTATCAGCAGGGCTGGGCTGGGGCTGTTAATTGGCATGCTGAGATCATTTGGAAATGGTTGATATCACACCGTGGTCCATTGAACAGGAAGCTCTGCTGTTTTCACAGTTTGATAATCAATGCATCACTGCACTCAATTCCTTTCCAATGTGTGTTTGTTTGTCCTGTTTGCTTAATTGAACAGCTGGAATTACTGTTACATACAACTGAATGTTAATTCATGGAAGAGAATTTTGCTTTTTCATTATAATTTTATGTATAAATGGGAAACCTATGTAACATTAAGTGTTAATTGAGTGCACAGATTCATAGGTTTAATCAACCAGGCATGATAAATCATATTTTGTGCAAAAAAAGAATTGATTATTAGCTGAGTTTGTCTTTTAAGTTTAGCACTGCTTTGTGAATATACATACACTTTGTTCATACAAACAATTGCTGCTTAAAAACTTGGAGAGGAATCCAGTAATGTCTTGTAAAAAAGCTTACACTGATCAGTAGAGTTCATTGCTTTCTCCTGATCTCTGGGACAAATCTTAAAAAAAATTCTCCATTTTGCTCCATTTTGCTTCACGATTCACCAAAATATTTTCCTTTCCATTTCACTGCAGTATTTCCTGTGCATTTAACTGAACTGCAGCACCACTGCACTCTCTCAGTTGTTGTCAAATGTTGCAAAATGTGACGGAGGTGCCATGGCAATGCAGTTAGAGCGTGAGTTTGTGTTTCAGGGTGGTTATGCTGCCTACCGGTATGCCCAGCCTGCCACTGCCACTGCAGCTGCCTACAGTGACAGGTAAGAGCTCCTTTCCTGCTCACAAATATTGGACCAGTGGAAGTTGAAGTTGATTCTATAAATTTGCCTTGTTGAAGTCTCATAACTGTCTTGTTGCTCTGCAGATAATTGTGATCTCTAAAGCAGGCTGTTTTATTATAATCCATGAATAGCCATAAATTGAGAGACTTGAGGCCTTAATTGAGAATCAGGCATGAGATGTGCACATTCCCAAGCTGTAGATCATCCAGTTAACATCTGTGACCCTTGTACAATGCAGATAAATAAATGTACAGATTCATGATGGTCTGCTACTAAGGATCATTATTTGTCTTAGGAGTATTATTTCAGTTGATTTAGAACCTTGAACCTATTGAGTGCCCTCAATTCTCATTGACATTGTTTTTGTCAGTGGAAATTGAGAATGAACTGTGTCTAAGCTTGAACTATCCAATGCAAAATAGCATTTTTTTCCATTTGCTTTCTTCCCAGGCATTTTATTTTTTTCAATCCTTGGAGAAAAAAAAAAAGGAGAAAAAGAAAAATAATTTTCTTTTGCTCTGTATTTTTATCCTCAAAATGTAAACCACACTCGGTGGAAACAATATCAGGAATGGAAAATGATTAAAATCTGCACATTCAAAGACTTAATTTCTATCAACTAAGAATGTCACAAATATTCGTGTGTCTTCTTGGAAGATGGATGTTGGAATCCCTTAGAAGTCAATGTCTAAATTGCTGTTGACTTCAGTAGGAACAGGGTTTTATCAAATTGTATAAAATTAAGTCTTTGCAGTGTGTGGACGTAATTTTGTAATGAGAAGAAGGATTATCCTACATTTTCCTCATAAACTGCAACCTTGAAATCTATTCTATCTTTACTATTTTTCAAGTCCTTGAGGAGTGTTCCCTTGTAAAGGGAGGGTGTATTTGGTGGCAGAGACACAGAAATAATTTGTTTCATGATGGCAGTGAGAAGTAAGGTCACGCTTCTCAATACCTGATACAAGAAAAATTTCCCTTGGAATCATGGAAATAATTTCTTAAGCCTTTAATACATATTGAAAAATTTCTTTAAATGCTAAATTAGGCAGTGTTACAAATGCTTCTGTTTCTAAAGAAATAAGAGATTAAGAAATTCTAGTGCACAATTTCTTAGATTGAAGCGCTGTTCATGGATTCTGTATTTTTAGAACCAAGTCCCATGGTATGAATGTTACAATGCTATGCATGCATATTTGCCTTTCAAGTGCTTATTCTGGGTAATGAAGATATATTTTTTTAAAGTGATGTGAATAAAGTAATTTGCATGTATGGCTGAGGCATGCTGTGTCAGACAGGTAAGCAAGCTACTTTTTATTGATTTTGGGTCAGTGATCTCAACTAGATCTGTGCTGTGTGCACTTTGTTGGCAATGTTCTATTTCTACTTAGGGGAACCTGCACAGGTGAAGTGCTCCTCAGTAGTTTCATTTCATTTCCACAAAGGTTTGTTGGCATGTCGCAGCTCTAGGGTTTTTATGTGAGCTTTTCTGCAGTGCAAAACAACTCCTGCTTCTAAAAGCCTACTAAATCAAAAGGACAAAATTCTAAATAACCTCCTGTGGTGAGCCAGGTTTTGCCAGCTATCTCTCAGGTGTCCCTGGATCATTTTATAGGCTGTTTATTTCTATTAATTAAACCTATGCATTACACAGAGAAACTGAACAACATCAAGCTGAATTTTAAATGCTTTAATTATGAATTGGTGTTACCTTCTCATAAACCAGATCAAAGGCTGTAAGATAAAATATCAGTTGGTCACATGTTCTGCAATGGGCAGAGAGTCAACATCACAAAGAATTATGCTGCCAAAAAGGTAAAGGATTTGTTTAGGAAGATAGTGCTCTTAAATGCTGTAAAGAAAGCTGGAGATGGTTTCAGTAGTAATGCAGTTGTTACAATCCTTAATTATTTTTTTGAAAAAATTGTCTAATTTTCAGATAAACTTTGTGTATAATTAGAATAACCCATCTTTGCTTGCATAATTTCAGATATCTTAAATGAATTTTCTATCTTTCGGATTTATTTTTAATTTTTTTTTTAAATGCAGTTAACCCTCATCTTTGATCTGCTTGCCCCAAATGAATATGGTTTCTTGTCTTAATTACAAATCTCATAACTGAATTTCTTTACCAGAGAATCCCAAAACTAGCATTGAGAACAAAACAAATAACAATCTCCTCAAACAATTCTTTGCATGTGGGAAACTATGTGCAAACATGGATACCTCTGATTATTTGCAACTGCAGTTTGTTTAATTTGATTAACTTTTTGTTCATTTAAAAATTAATTTAATTTAGCTACTTTTGTGAAATTATTAATGTTGAAGGTGCTGAAGTATATTTCAGTACCACTGCTTGTATCTGCTCTTCTTAATGTAATTATCATCTGCTCTCCTCTCACAACACTGAAGATTCCACATCTCCTTATACACTTATTTAGTGTTCATATGAGCCCCTATTTAATTTAATTACACATGAACTGCACTTACTGTTTGTATAAAAAAATGATGCCCAAAGAAATGAAGTAAGTACCACTGAAGCAGTGACATATCATGGAAATACTACTTCATACTGATTTTAAAAATAAGGAAAGCTTTATATTTTTTGGTCACCACTCATATCCATTATGAATTGCGATGTTCCATATTTGAAAGGCTACTTAATTCAGGAGATGGAAAGAGGAAATCTTTAGATTGGAGATATGTTTTGGTAAATTAAAAATAAAGGTTAACAGAAAGATTTGAGACTGCAGAATCAATAGACCAAGTCGATTGATAATGATCATTGTGAGAGGGCTCTATTTAAAGAAATGCAATGGTATCCTTGTTTGTCACAGTTGGAAATGTTGCTGGAAATGGGCGAGGAACAGATATACAGGGGAGAATCAGGTGGCAAGAAAATAGCATTAAACCAATCAATGTAAACCCCAAAGTATTTATCAAGACAGATCTTGTACTCCTAAACCCAATTTCACAACAGGGATAGGCCTGGAAGATCTCTCCAGTAATTTTTTAGGATCACAAAACAAAAACAACAAAGAAACGGGTACATTTTGTTTTATTTATGAAGCAATAGAATCACTGGATACAAATTCTGATTTCAATTTTTCTGTTGTATGATCTATCATATATTAAACTGCACGTACAGATTTGAAGGTCTTTGCAGAAGTGGATCCAAAAAATTATGTTTAACTTGCCAAGATTTAAAATATTTCTGATAAGTTTCCCAATTAGTGTAAATCCTAAAAGGGGACCTATTGGTCTAAATACATTCTTCATCAGTCTGGAACTTGCCTGGCAAACTCTCTAAACTGAGCATATTTGGAAAAAAAATAATTGTAGGAATGTGCAAAAGACACTAAATCAGATGTCAATAAAATGTTTGTACAGCTCTTATTCATCTTTCATGGAATATTTAAAAAAAAAAAAAAGTTGTTAGATTTCTGTCCAAGTCTGAAGTAAGAGAATCTAGCAAGGTCATCCAGTTTTGTATTCCTGAGGTGGAAGGAGTCGGAGCATGGCAGTGGGGCGTATTGTCATTTTGTCATTGCATGTTCACTTGGTGTTGCTGGTATGTCTGTAATGCTGTACTGGATTTGACAGATCCATCACATAGCTCAGTGAATGGCTTGCTTGAATTAGGCCTATGGGCAGACTTATTCACATTGATTGGCTATTGGTTTTGTGTTTTATGATTTGATTCCTGCATCTTCTTTGGGAGTAAGAGCAATGTTCCTTTGGCGCGCGCGGCCGTTGGCAGCGGTGTTTGTGCAAGCGTGTCTGGGAGTGCAGGGAGCAGGGCCCCCAGGAGGGAGGCAGCCCTGGCTGAGAGGCAGAGCTGCAGCCTATGCTGCCTGCTGTCCCCGTGCAGGGCCCAGGTGTGTCTGTACATGGATGGGGCTGTATCCATGCATACACACACGCTCCCATCCATCACACGCACACGCTCACACGGACAGAGGGTGCTGCTCTCAGCACCATCCCCTTCCATAACACCAAATTTAAACCTCACTCCAGACTGGGGGACATTCCCACTGACCTCTTTGTTGTCTGGATTAATTCCCTCATCACTGGAAGCTGACTTTTTTTTTTTTTTTTTAATAAAATAAGGCATATTCCAAAATATTTTGCACATAACACTTTCCACTAAAAAATATGTTTTGTTTTTGGTTTTTTTTTCCTCCCACTATCAGTTTGTGTCACATGTTCTGTGGTTATACCTAGGGTTTTGTGAAATTTGAGAGAGAAGGTTTTGTCATATGGAAGTTATGTATTTTCCAGATCTTAAATCTCACTCCTGATAAAATCCTGATATTCTAATAGTTTACATTTTTAACATGTCTATGTGGAGCATTCAGTTTTTTAAAGCGGTAGTGTCTACAGAAATACTTTAATATATTTTCCAGTTCTCTTTGGGCAAGTAGCTGAGAGTAATACTTGATATTTGTACTCAGGTTATCCTAAAATAGAATAGGTACAGATTTGATTTAATAGTAAACATGGTACAGATTTGATTTAATAGTAAACATGCTCATTAAAGAATGAAAATTTAGAACGAAGAGTAAAAAAAACATAAAATATAAATTGTGAGCTTCTATAGCTGAGGGGGGTTTTTATTATGTTGTGGACTATATAATCTTCTATTTTATGATTAAAAAATGAAAACCACTCTATTTTTATTCAATTTATTTTCTCTTGTTGAAGATTACTAGCGATATATACTAAAAATTAAGGTTTTGATTGCATATAAAATATAATAGCATCTTGAGCTAGAATTTAATTTTCCATTAAATAATTTTACAGAAGCATAAATGTTTTAAAATCTAGTACCTCATTCATTTCATGATTGTGCCTTCTTCGATTAAGGAGAAAGACCTTCTCTACACAGTTTCAGTTTCTAAAGGAATCAGATTGAAAGATAGAAAAAAAATTAGAATATAGTGGTAACTTTTCAACTTCCAGCTGTATCCTTCCAACATTTGTGTATTTTGCTATCCCAGTGGAATCTTAAATGGAAAGGTTTGGGGGATGATCCATAAGGAGGAATCACACAGCCCATATTGTAGGCTACTCAAATTCTGACAATGGAAAGGTTCAGTTAGCACCTTGACTGGCTACAGAGGTTGTGTTTAGCTTTTCTAACAGCAACAGAGAATATATTTAACACTTCTGCAAATGCTTAGGTTTGATGTGGTGATGTTTATTGGTCTAGATTTTTTGGGGCTTTTTTCCTGGACAATCCTGTATGGTAGCTAAAGCTTCTTTATTTCCTATTATTGCAAATAAAAGTCAAATTATTGACTTGGCTGTTGCAGAGAGGTAGTGGGTTTGGCCATCTACCTGTTAGAACTTTAGGCCTGTGTGATCTCTGGCAAACTAGAGGATCACTGGAGTCATGTCAATATTTCATGATCCATTTTCATCCCAGTTCATTCAGAGTTTTGGGGATGACTGGAGTATATGACTCATACTACAACCATAACACTACCTTTTAGTGAAGAGTTAGAAAGTAAAAGTGGGTGAATATGAATAAAGAAAACACTATAGGGGAAAAAAAAAATCATCAAAGCGTTTAAAATTCCATGAGCAGGGACTTTCATGTAGAACATTTTGACAGGAATTTCCTGAAATGAAAATATGTTGCATAGGGTACTTTCCAATAATTGAAGCATGGCTTGTTCTAAAATATTGCAGATATGACATTTTGGGGGGAGACTCAGTGAGTCACATTTAGGAAAACATTTTAAACAATTACATTTCCTAAAACCATAATCTTTTACCAGTTCTAGGAAGCTGTTTTGATGTTTGAATACATTCCTCTTCTGGGTGGAATTAACCTGTTTGCTGGTACTCTGAAGGCTTGATTCACCTGTGTGTAGTTTGACTATTTATGTAATAACATCCAGGGAACTGCTAAAACTCCTCCCTCAGTTCAAAACAGAGGGGATACAGTAGTGGAAAAGCTTAGTGCCACTGCCCAGAATTATGGCAAACACCAATTACTAAACTTCTGTTGTGGCCGAGCTGGTTTTATTCATACCCTGCTTCTGCTTCTCTTACTTTTAATCTCCATTCTCACTCGCTGCAGTATCAAGGGATATTTTAGGAATCCCCGTAGACAAGGAAAGGCTTGGCTATTCCTGTGAAATCTGCTGTGACACCCATGCTGGAAATCATGAAGGAAAAACTGGGAGAGAAGGTAGGGGTAGACTGAAGCCCAGATTTCCATACCTGGCTTCCTGATGTGCTCAAAGCTTAAGGTGCTCAGTACTTTTGCTGCCAGGTTCTTCTTGAAGGTAGGGAGAGCTGTTAAATGCTCATCATGTTCCAAAATAAAATAAATAAAATAAAATCAGTGCACCTATTCTGACATTTACATCTCAGTGTCAGTATCCTCTCTTGGTTTATCTCTCCAGCCTATGTCTGGTTATGTAGCCTGACTTTTACCTTGGGAGTTCCTTATGCTAATGTATAAAGCTCATAGTAAATAAATGTCATTATGAATAGATTAATTTGATGGATTTTTAAACCTTTTCTCTAAAAGGAGGGAGGGGAAAGGACTGGTTAACATTTTTAAAATAGGAATTATCTCATTACTAGCTCATAAAAACTTCTTTGCTCTTAGAGGATATTGGAAGAAAGTGTGACTTGAAAATTTTTCAGTGTTGTACTCAGCAGACTGGATAAATACGGAGTTGGGGAGTTACTAAAACATTGATTCCTGCTCCAGCAGACCAAAACTGTTACAGTCCATTGGGTCACTGCCTGTGACATGATAGACCATAGCAGTTCCTTTGGACATGTCAGTGGCTAATTACACACTCCTCAGTTCTCACATCAGTGGCTTGATAGACCACAAAGAGGCAGATTAGAACGTGCTCCAAGAGTTGTCAACCTGAGGGCTTTAAAACCAAGGAGGAATTAAGAGCCCTGTTCAAGAGGAAGACAGAAGATAAAGGAATGAAATGTTTTAATAAAACCGGGATGCCATGGATAAAGTCTGTATGGGTTAGTGTCATTTGCAGTGTGCTCTGGCAAGGTGATGAAGTATTAGAAGAACAAACTTTAAATAACAGTGTTGATGAAATTAATCAAGAAAGAGGCAATTTACAGTCTTGCATGTTTTTACTGTAGCGTTTCACACCCCTGAGGAGCCTAAAACAGTTGATTAGGTATTTAAATAGGTTTTTTTTTTTCATATTCCTTTGGGTTTATTAAGCTGCTGATACTCTAGGAACCCACCTGAGGCAAACATCAGATTGTAAGAATACTGCAGGAGTGGGAAGAGAATGTTTATCCTAAAGAAATTTTTTTGTGAAAATTGCTGTAGGGTGTTTAATATACATGCATTAAAAGAAAAAAGTAAAGTAAGGTTTGGTTAACTTGGCGTAAACCAAACAGGTATCAGCTTCTAAAGTTTGTTTTGTTTTTTTCGAATGAATTCTTAAATAATCCTGGCAAGGTTTTCATGTGTATGGTATTTTAGTTAAAATAGGAAAAAAAAAAATATCCTGTCAACTAATTTGTAAAGTCATTCCAAACTTTATATAATGTAAAGAGAAAGATTTTTTTTATTCATAATTGCTGAAGTTTATAATTATACCTCTGTATGTTAGGAAAGTTATAGTGGATAAAATGGTGGCTCTTAGCAAACAGTAATAATTGCTATGAAATCAGAAACAAACATAACGTATGTTTTTGAGGCATTATTTTAAGGATGCCATGACATACGAAAAGAACAAATCCCCCAGTTAAATAAATGGATATTTTAATGTATTTTAGTGAATAAAATGCTGATTCTTTACACAAGGCTGACTTTAAAATCCTCTTTGCCCTAAAGAGAATAAACAATATGTCCAAAATACAGAAATAAACAATTTTTTCAAATATAAATATTAAGATTTCAAATATAGCCTTAATTTAATTATAGCAGTCCTGGATCATAATGACATCGATTCTTGTTGCTGACATGGAGCACTTCTGAAATAGAATTACTACACTACTTCCTCAAGTATTTAATTTAAGTGCCTAGACTGTGTTAATCACACTAAAAGGCCAATAATTTCAGAGCAGTTCTGCCACTGAGATCAGTGTGAATTCTGCTACAGAATGCTGCATTGTATTCGGAATTTCACCTCTTAGGTTTAGGTTTTACTTTAAAATGTCCAGATTTACTTAAAAATCACATGTTCCTTTTGCAGATTAATATTCATCTTTACACTCTGTATATTGCATTATTAATAACAACTTCATAGTAGGTATAATATATTGAATGATCGTACATAAAAAATTCTACTGATGCAGCAGGTGATATGAGTTAGACCCAAGTCTATATGTATAGCTTTGATTAAAAAAAAAAAATAAAAAAATCAGGAAATAAAATTTGTAGATCTAAAATATGAAAGGAGAGAGACCTACAGATTTGCCCACTGGTTGTGATACAAGTTATTGTCCAAATTGTGGCAATAAATTAAAAATAAGCTTTTTAAATTGTTTTTCCACAACAGTACTAATTTGGAAGGTTGCATCTCTTTGCTCGAAAATTTCTTTACATCGACTTTGAGGGCTGATGGAAGGACAGAGGAGGGGTGTTTGTATCCAAGACACTGCCATGGCAGAATTATTGTATCCACCATGAGTGCAGAGTGGACATTCCTCCAATCTGCTTTACAGCAGCACTGTTGGACTGTGCTAAAAGGAGTCTCTCTGTTCCAGAATTTGAGTGGGTTGTTTAGCTAGTTCAGCATCAGGGCTAAAATAAAAATGCCTGCCCATCTGCTGGGGAAAGCCTGAGATAATATTACAAATTATGAGAAAGCACCTTCTGTTGGCCATTTTTCCCTGTAGGTTTTTTTAATCCCTTTAGGTTTTTGGGTTGGTCAGTTGGTTGTTTTTTTTTCTCTCTGAATAAATGAAATAATGCAGGCATATCACTGGGCTTGAGGATGCACATTTCCCTTGGTTTCTAGAGCAGCTGGGGGTTGATTTTTTTCTTTTAATGTTTTTTTGCAATTGCAAAAGTACTTTTTGGTATCAAAAGAAATTACTTCTGGTCAAGAAGTTGTGCGGTTGGTAGCAGGACAAATCTTAATGAGAGATTTTGTTTCTTTTCTCTCTCCTGCTGTCTTTGGCACTCTGAATTTTGGTAGAGACATCCTGTCATTGGCTAAAGCACACAGAAATGTCCTGCTCTGAGCACAAAGAGGACACGGATGAGAGCAATGCAGAGGTGATGAATGTGGCAGGGCAATGAAGGGCTGGGCTGAGCTGCCTGGGTCAGGGCTGTAGTGCCATTTCAGACACCCTGGGACACAGGAGGGACCTGAGGAGGTGAGGGGGACACAGCACCTTCTGCAGTGGTAGCTGAGCCCGGGGCAGATGGACAGGCTGATGAGCTTTAGCGTTTTCTCTGCAGCAGTAGCTATAGAAATAGCTGCCCTTGTTTCTTTTGAGTCAGGGTTTTCCTCTGTCTGCTTCTAAGGCCTGCCTCAAAATTCCATGAAAGAAATGGTCAGGAATGATGGATGTAGGGGAGCATTATCTTGTGATGAGGAAAGCATCACTCAAGGAAAAAGCAGAGGACCTGAGTGAAAGCCAAATATCCACCTCTTCTCTCTGTCTTGGCATCATCGCTGGTTAGGTTGAACAAGAAATTCTGCAGAGAAAAAGAACCTGACATTGAAGGAATTAGTCTAGTAACCTTCCTATGCACATCAGGTCAAACAAGTTACTGTTAGTGTTGTTGAAGCTTGATACTGCATGAATTATTTATAGCTTTATTCTTATTTCATTCAATATATCATATAGGTATGGCTGTGAAGTTGTTTAGTTGTCTTTGTGTTGTGATTCAAATGCTATGGGTACAGTAATGTACTTTGATCTTACAGTAATGGGAATATAAAGCATGATAATAGCAAACTCAACCTTCTAATTATAGTTATTATGCTAATATTAAAAAGTTTAAATTCTTTGATAGCCTTGATATTTAAATTTAGGACACCAGCAGGAGAGAGTTGGGAAGGACTTCATAAAATGATTATAAAGGGGAGTTTTGTCCATCCTTGAATATTGCAGAAACCATTCAAGAGCCAGCAGTCAGCTATATTGAAATTCATAGTGAAAAAGCCCTCAACATCAGGGTCCTCACAAAAGCAGCAAAGTCTTAACATTTAGAGCACGAAGGAAATCTGTAATAGCTTTAATAATATAATGGAGAAATATACAGATGTACCACATATAACTGCTGGGAAAAACCCTTGCTGCATGGGGTCCTTGGGGAATATGGTCTGGAGCAGCTCCAGGAAGGGAAGTCAGTGCTTTTGGTTAAGTGCAGAAATTTTACCAGCTGAGATTCTGATCCCTGAGTTGTAAATACTGGCTTTGTTTGTCAGTCCCACGGCGGTCCTACCAGGAAAAGTCAACTGATTAAATATAGTTTAAATCTTCCCACTGTAACTTCTGTTCAATATTGTGTTTGCCTTCATCCTAAATTTTGATGCTCTGGGGCTTTGCACTGTTTTCAGCAGTTGCTGTATTTTTGGGTGTGGGTCTGAACTTCTGTGTTAGGCAAAATTATTTCTGTCTAGTTTTCTTAAGTTTGTCAGCAAAGCCCAGGAATTCAGGTCTACAAAGCATAATCACTGTATGTTAGTAGGTTATAATTTCTTTTACATTTCAAATTTCCTAGAGTCAGTGTGATTAATTTCTTAAAATCCCCTTTGACCTCTAGTATTCCATTTTAAGGAAGGTCTGTGCTGCTGAGGAGGAGGGATTGGAAACTTCTGGGAGTCATGGGTGAAATTAGGTGTGTGCCAAAATTTTGTTCTCAATCATGTGCTGTGTGAAACAGTGGTGAGAAGACCAAGTGCCACCCAACATTTTAGGGAGATGAGAGGGGACACAGAACACTCACTGGCTCTGTATGTCCTGCACAGGTTTTTGACCCCTAATGACCTAAATTTATAAATTCCCAGACACAGAGGAGCTTGTCCTTTCCCAGGGTAGGATGACTCCATAGAAACTTTTAGAGGAAGCACTCAGGGTAGCAGTTTATTCTGAACTTGAGCTGGAATTGTGTTTCATGATAGTTACCTCCCCCAAGTCATAGAAAATATGTTTGAGACCCATTGTCTGAGTCTCTTCCTATCTTCTGCTTCCAAGTTCTGGATTTTCCAATAGTAAAGTGGGCAGATCACTTATGGGTCAGGTATTTCTTCACAGAAGTACTTGTTTATATTTGACAGCCATAGAAAGGACAAGGCTCAGTGATTAAAGAATTTCACCCCCTCAATATATGTAAAATCTCTATTCTATAGTATGGCATGTTTTCACCAAACAGTTTCAAGAAGAGAGAAAGAAAGCATGCAATGTATTGGAAATGGAACAGGTCTGCTGGATAGAAAGAGCAGGTGCCAAAAGAGAGAGGTTTCTGTCAGATGTGGGGCCCTGGAGGCAAACATTTGTTACTGCCAAAGGGACTACAGGGAATGGAGCAGAGGAAATTACAACACATTCAAACCTTTGAAGATTGTATGATGCAGGTTCAATAACTACCCCAAAGGAAGAAAGCACATCTAAATCACTTACTAGTACTTCTGTTGTCTTCCCCTTCTGTTCTTGTTTGAATTCAGGATATATATCAAATGCTTAAACATTTTTTTTCCAAAATTTAAAACCATCTTTATTACCATACTGGTAAAAAATGAGTTAGTTTTCAATTTGCTAGAGGAGATAAAAATTGATATATGGGCTTGAGAGAAGCAGTAGTATGCAGTGTTTGCCCTTGGGAAGGAGCTGCTGGGATGGAACCCAGCCATTTGGAGCACAAGCAGCACAGATTCCTGACCCACACTGTCTGGGAGACATCAGAGAGCTCAGACTGCCAAAAGGTGCCACTCCTGCACTTAAAAGCATTGCACTTAGCCCAGGGTGTGAGGATCTGGCAGGTTGGATGTATCCAACATTCAGGTCAATGTATTTATCATGTTATCCTTTCAGGTTTGTTTAGTTTTTTGATTTTTTTTTCTTTTTTTTTTCCTATCTCACAGCCAGTAACAACTTTTAAAATTTTATTAAAAAAAAAAAAGAAAAATATTTTATTTAAATCTATGTTCTTTTACATCTGAAGTATTAACCAGTGAACAGTAAAACTTTGGTCCTATACTTTCACTGTTAATAAACAAATTAAATTGTGGAAGTGATTCTGTATCTTAATTGAGCAGGGCTTATTGTATAATAAAGTTGGGTCCACTTACAATTCCTGCACCTTTTGAATCATTTAAAATGTAGCAGTGATGAGGAACACTAAACCAGCCTAAAATGCATCATGAATTTTCATCATACCTTCCTTATGAGATATTCAAGCCTTGTATGCTCGACAGAGTTAGTGAATTGCTCTTTAAAGAGAACACTCCACATTTGCAGAGGACTGGGCAAGGTGAGCTGTCCTTTGCCACCCCTGCTCCCCTCCTGCTTTAGGACAGAAGGGATCTGGTGCCCCACAGAGCCAGCTTTGCTCCTAAGGACTCCTTCTGCAGGCTCTGGGGTTGGCCACACAAGGATTAACCCTTGCTGTAGCCATCAGCTCTGATATCTGTGATGCCTCTGATGAGCAGTGTCCCATCTGTGGAAACAACACTATGGAATTTAGCTAAATAAATCCTGCCACTCTTAGAACATAAAAGCCATCAAAGTGCTTAAGAATTTTGAGGAATTGCTACAAATAACACCTAATTAGTTATAAAATATTGAACTGGTTTATTGGACTCCAGCCTCTAGTCTTTTCATTCTCACAGTTGCCATGCTGACCAATATGTAACTTCATACTTTTCAACGTTATGTGTGGAGTTGTGAAATTCATTTTACAAAAGCAAAACATTTTCTTCCTATGAAGCACTATAACAAGATATATTTATAGTAGTTGTTTCTTTAAACAGGTATCACTTTGGGTTTATTTCTTTTTTTTTAAATTAGTAAAGACTTGGTTTAAAAAGGAGTAAGATTTCAGAACAGTTTGAATAATATTTTTCATTCCAAAGGAGAAATTGCATTAGTGTTCTCGGGTCATCCGGGAGGTACTAGCATATTATCCTTGCACATAATTCTGTGTTTTAACATCTGAAAATAGAGAATCTGTGGCTAAATGTTCCAGTGTTCTGAACTGAGAGGAACAAAAGGAGCTTCTCAGTAACCACTTTAGAGGCAGTTTTTAAGGAAAAGTGATCTTTTCATTTAGATGAGAGGGCAGTTTAACAACTTCATAGAAATGAGTCAGAAGGATTTTCTGTAGAACAGTAGCTGGTAAATCTGCATTGCTACTGGCTCTTTTAGGCAAGCATCTAACTTTTTCCTGTCTGTAATTATCACAGAGGTGGTAGCAGTAAATACAGTGGCAAATTATGCTACCTATGAAATATAGAGTAGCTCTGTATTTATAATGTCAAATTTATCCCCCTTTTCTTTTTTAAATTCATGTCTTTAGCATTACTTGTTAGGTAAATCTCATTAGCTCCTGAAACTGTTGCAGATGGCAAAATAAAGAGCAAAGCTGTTAATTGAACTTAATGAACAGTTGAAAATGCAAGAATGTGCAATTTGATCACTGAGTTCACCAGAGTCAGTATTTCTGCTAGGGCAGAGGCAGTGATCAGCTTTTGGACCTAGGCAAACTTCTCCCTGCAGCACAGATTGCAAATTCCTTGTTTTGGATTTATTTTTTTTTCCCTTTAGAATGCGAACCTCTAAGTAACAAGGTTCACAGACTTCCAAAGGAGACTTTCAAATCCCTTGATACATTGGAGGTGAAGTAATAGAAATAGATTTTGTTCCCTTAGGGCTTAACTGCTCCAGGTTTTGTTGGCCCTGAGGGACGTTTGCTCCTGCATGGTTTTCAGTAGGATCCTCAGCACTTGCAGCTTGCAGAGCTGTTTTCCCTGGCAGTCCTTAGCCTGCATCCTTTGGCTCCTGCCTGTTAGGCTGGCACTAAGGCTGTGCAAAGCTCAGGGTCAGGTTTTGGCTGGGCCGGGCAGTGCAGGGGCTGGGAGGAAACCACACCCGAGTGTTAACTCTGCACTCAGGTTCACAAACCCTGCCCAACACAGAAATCCCCCGAGGCAGCTGCGTGCATGCAATAAAGGAATCATTTGATGTTAACCCTTCAACATGGTTTCCACTAACACCAATCCTGGTTGCCTAGATTTCAGAAAGGACAAATCAGGATTTGTGCCATAATGAAGTTTTCTGCATTTTGAAATACTAGTGCATTTAGTGTTTCTTTTTTTTTTATGTTACCTGGTTTAAAAAAGAATTTTGCAAGAGAAGGTTTTTATTAAATTTATCATATCTTTAGCTTATTCTCCTAAGATTCTGCAAAAGACTTTACTATTTATTTGGATGACAGTATATGAGAATATACTATGTCATTTTTTTAATAAATAGCAGAAAAAATAATTTTCTGATTGCAGTCATATTAGACATAGAAAAAGCAAAATATTTTAATTTCAATATCCTCCTGTCAGATGCACAAAGTAAATTGCAATTTAATTTTTTTTCAAAAGCGCTTTTTACATATTTTGCAGTAGTGCCCTTTAATATCAATATATTGTTTTATTTTTATTAGACTTCATAAATATATTGACATATCTGTAACACTAAACATGAAGCTTCCAATGCAAGAGTTTGTACATAGTCCATATCCAAATGTCACCATTATTTCATTTAAAAGACCCCAGCATGTCTACCTCATGATCCTTATAAACTCTATAGTACTCAACACTTTTTCTTGCTACATTCATTAAAATTAAGCACCCTTCCCCTACCCCATCTGTAAACATCAAGTCAATTGGCAGCTAGCACATTTCCCAGTCAGCAAGCAGTATTGTGAATTTTATCTTCTCTTGCAGAAATCAATTCGTCTTCGTTGCAGCAGATGAAATTTCTTGTAACACCTCTGCAGGTAACAATCATTGATACTTCTTGATGCATCCATCCAGGTCTCAATATCCTTTTTCACATGCTGCATTTAATCGTAAGACAAAGCCTAGGAAAGTCCATAGTGTATAAATAATCTTGGGGATAGTTTAATGAATTTATAGCTTCAGCCTGTAGGTTCTGCCATATAGAAGCCATTAGGTTATTTTGCTGACTTTGGTGTTTTGTTTCCAGTTTAAGCATGGTATGGCCTAGTGTGTAAGGATATGTTAAGCCTTCTGCTCAAAGCTTCAGGAGTGTGACTTTCAAAAGTCAAACCAAACAGAGCTGGTGAGAAGAGCCAAGGCTTAGATGCGTGCAGGACATTGTAAGTGCTACAGATGTAACAATTTTCTTTTCAACTCGTTGGGGGCAAATGATGCCCACAAGGGTACTGCAGACCCTAAAGCACTCACAAAGTCTATCCTATGGATGAGATAGTGGGAGAGAGGGTCTGTGCCTTCAGAGGATCGCTCTCTAGTAAGTAAAAAGTCTCCATGTACTATCATGTTGTAAGCCATGGGTACAGAACAATGTTTTTAAAAGATTTATTTATATTATTTAAATATATTGAATATGTCAAGAGGTTTTCTCTCTTTTAAGCGATAGAGTTTGAACAACCTTAGTCTAAATTCAGGTAAGGATGGTGTTATGTTGGTACATAAGAAACCAAAAGGCTAAAATAAATAGTAATGGTGCTGGGACTTATTCTGCCAATAATGTTGTGCAAAAAACCAAGTTCATAGAACTTCTCATATTGAAGGATGAAAGGGTATATAGTGTGAAATCAAATGTTGGAATTAAGAAGTGTTTGCTGATAGAGTTTTATATTAGCAGAAATAAATGAAAGGTGACGAGATTTCTGTTTATGCCACGATGATCTACATAGAAACAAATAGAGAACATTTATTTATGGAAAAGGTGATCACAGATAAACCCAAAATATGCTAAAATTGTCTCAATCTCTATGCTAGCTGTAGCACTTTTGGTGGTAATCTGAAAAGTTCTTCTGTAGTAAAACTTGATTTAACATAGATCTTTCCAAGTCCTATAAATTATGAAGTAAATACATTTTGAAAAGCCAGCGTTTTTCACATTCTTCATATCACTCAACTTGGATTCTGGCTTTGGTTATTTCACTTGAGCTTCCTGCTCAGCTCTTCATTGAAGTGAGCTGTGGGAAGGGAGGCTGCTAATTTGTAAATCTAAGCTTTGCTATGAAAGAATAAAATATTTATTTTAGCAATTTTTAAACTTGTAATTCTTGAGTTAGATGTGGGGTCTGTGGGTCCAGTTTTGCAAAGTGAACCCTTCTAAGCAATAATTCTTGTTCTAGTAAAGAAATTTTTCTCTCTCAATTCAGGCACAATTTAAGTGCCCAAGACTTTATTACAGATATTCCATATACGACTTTTTAGAATTCCAATCAAAAATATATTATTTATATAAAATATAAATTTCATTTATCAGCGCCTTCAGTGAACTTTACACAAAAGGAAATGGATCTCTGTGTGTATTTATTAAAACTTTTCAGTTTACCAGTTGATTACATATGTTGAATTGATTCAACAATAAGGTATTTTTGCTAGGCATGGTTTTGAGCATTTGCTAAACACATCCATCACGGGTGACTATAGGTGACTTTTTTTGCACTAAATATGAAGGAGAAGGGTGATGAAAAACCCATACCTGCTGTTTCTTATATACCTAAGTTTCAGTAATAGAATTTAAATGACTTTTGGCTTCATAAAAAAGTAATTCTCCAGCCTGTATTCCTGTGAGTCAAACTGCTAAAGTTGAATTTGGTCTTTTGGATTTGTAAGTTGACTTCCAACTATTTTTGTTATCTGATGTTTTATGTTTTAATACATGGAGCAAACATAGAGATACTTTGAGAACCAAAACTAACTTTCCTGTGGTTTTTCAGATGCATGCAAAACACCTGCACTATGATTTTATAGCGTTTTTTTAGTGCTCCTAAGCTCAATGGC
Organism: Euphonia xanthogaster; assembly: GCA_034509185.1. NCBI lineage: Eukaryota > Metazoa > Chordata > Aves > Passeriformes > Fringillidae > Euphonia > Euphonia xanthogaster. The sequence continues at coordinate 4,338,771 of JAYDZK010000044.1, forward strand.
AGTAATTCCACTGTGTTTGTAAAGTTGATATCAAGTGAAGATACTTATAAACATGCTCAATGTTTGAAATGTGAGTATATGTATGTTTGTATTGCCTCCCTGTAATGGATGGGTGTGTTTGTGGATTTCAAATAGTAATATATAACAAGTAAAGCTTTGGTTGGAACTTGATCATCAATTGGAAATGGGCAGTCTTGGGTGGTTCTGCTGGTAATATTCACTCTTTTCTTCTCAAGCCTTCATCATTCCTGCCAGAGGATACTTAGCCCTCAGCCACGTGATATCTTTTTTTTTTTTTATTTGGCTACAAAATAATCTTGAGTAGATACATCTGTTAATGAGTGATTTGTGTCCATAAACACATTTCTATTTGTGTATCTCTGTCTGTTCCTAAATGCACATTGCAGAAGGGAAACCTCCTCAGCTATCTGACAGAGGGATCCTTCCATGGGAAATTTAAAAGCATTTCACTCTTCATTGCATCCAGTGCATTCTGAGGCTAAAAATAATTACTGTTCAGAAGAGAAGTTCTGTACTTCTGGGATAGATCTTCTCTGGCAGACATGATTAAAGGGTTTGCAAGCAGATCTGAACTAGAACAGAGACAGGGAAACTCTAAGAAACTCCTCTTGGTTTGATGATGGGATTTTAACAAGGATCTCTGAGGACATTCCTTTAGCAAATTCACGACTCTAGTTCTACTAGGGGAGAATTAATCCTGGGGTTCTTGTTTGATGGGGCAGTGGGCAGCTGGCCTGTCAGTCTCTGGATAAATCAGAATGAGACCCAGAATAAACCTGTGGCTTATTTACTTGTTGGTTGCAGAACGTTGTTCATCTTGCAGCTTTAGCATTCTTAGTGAATTTTCAAATCAGTGCTCAATCTATTTTTTTTTTTCTCTTTTAGGTTTCCTAACATCAAAATTCATAGTTTGGAAAGAAAAAGCATTTTTAGTGTCTTTTGCAAGTGCATTCTCAGATGTACCTGCAAAAGACACTTTATATTTTTTTGTGTAAAAATGGCACAGGCTTATGATTTTATATTTATATTATCTCTCTCTCTCTTCTTCCAGTTTTAACTATTATCCAGCCTTTATGTAGAAGCAAAAAAAAAATCCAGTGCTGATGCATGTTTGGTATTATCTTTCTCCCAAGTGTATTTGCAGTTTATGATTTTGAAATAACAGAGAAAGGCAAAGGTATATATAAAGCTGAATTTGGAATGAAGTATGGTGGAAGTGGATATAACACCTGTCCAATTGTGACTGTATTTATTTACATTTTTGAGCAGAATCAGCCCCAGGAGGAAGGATTCTGTGTGTGTGTGTGTGTGTCTGCATGCAAGCAAAAGAAATGCTTTATAAAGCTTTAGAAGTTGACAGTCATAAATTAAGTTATTGACCTCCATTTGGAGAAAGATACCGTCTCCAAAATAGATTAAACATTTTGAAAGGTTTAACTTCATAACTCCAGGAAAGATGTTGAATAAAAGCAAGCAGTTTCAATAAACAAAGCGTGGGGCTTGCGCTATTGAAATATTTGAAGAGAATATTGGCCATTTTTAACAAATGCAATTGCTCCAGTCATTGCAATTGCCCTGCATGCTATCATTAATCTGTCAGCACTAACACTGCCACAAATTTAATTCATTGAACAATAGGAAATATGGAGATACTGATTTAAAACAAATTAATATTTGTTGAAGTGCTTAGAATGGCTTCAGTGCCTCTTGTGGCAAACCTACCTCTGCCAGGGTAGGTACATAAATAATTGCAGCTTGTCACATTTTTGCCAGACAAATTGGCATACATCTCATTGACCTGTTCAGGTGTCTGGTAGGAGATAGTGATTAGATCATACTCTTACCATGGAATTTGAAAGAGTCCAATCCAAACTCTTTGGAAGAATGCAGCTTCAGAGGTGTTTCCTTCAGCCTGTTAGAATTACTCTGTGAAGACATATGCTCAGTTGAGAGAGGTTCTTCCCTTTTACTATTGGGTAAATGCTGCCAATGGGTTTGACTTCATTTCATGAAGCAGTTTGGGAAAATAACCATTTTCTGTGAGATGCTTTTATTATTATGCTTTGCTCTTCTGCTAATCAAATAAGAAATGAAGATGAAGGAGCATCTGTATGGTCTCTGTTCTACTATTTATTTAAGACTGTACTGCTGTTCCCTGTGAAAAATAGCAGATACTGAAGTTTTTGCTCTGGAAAGACTAGGAAATGTTGCACTAATGCACAAAATTAAGCTTCTTCTATAAATTCAAGTGTCTTTTATGTTGGCAGTTTAAACTTGCATTTACTGCTGCTATAAATAGTTGCTTATATGGAATTCCATTTGTCACAGCTTTTACTGCTCTGGGTAGTTGCGTGCTGAAGATGTTCATCTATTGGACCGGTTGATAAAAATCAGTAAACCCTTTGATTATCCTCTGTTCTCCTTTCCTGAGGTTTGATGAATTCCTTTTTGTCAGCCATGGGAGCCCTGGCTGTCACTGTCTGAGTGCCAGCTTGCCTGCCCGGTGCTCGCGGTTCTGGGTCAGTTCGCATGGCTGCTCAAACGTGACAACACCAAAGATTAAGGAAAGCTGAGGTCCTGTGATTTGTAAATGGAGGATTTGCAATGTGAAGCTCCTTTGATAACAGAAATAGTGAATAATCTGTGTCTGTCCTCAACAAGTGCCTGTAGGCACGTGTGCATCTCCTGGGCTGGTTTTTTAATGAAGCAATTAGATTGGCTTTTCTCTGGTAGGCTAAAAATAGAGTACATGAAAGATGATTTGTGTGTGTGCATGTATGGATGCCTGTATACAAGTCCATTAAATGAGCAGGGATTCAGTTTTAATATCTTGAGATTATCATATTGCAAATAAATAAAACAATTCTATAAACAACACATAAAACAATGCTATGGTTGCAGAACTTTATACATGATCACAAAAGACTGCTTTAAAATTTTATAAATAATGTACTCAGTATATTTATTGTTGCACTAGGTAAGAATTTCTTCAAGCTTTATTGCCCCTAAATATTACAGCAATAGTAATAAGAAAAGGTTTTACAAACCTAAGAAAAGCTTTCTTTTCATTGGAATAGAGTTGGGTTTAGGTGTCACCTGATGGCAAGCCTCAGATTCCCCAGTGGCTTTTTTCAGGAAGTTTATATAAAATCTAAGTTTCTTGGGTAGAAGCTACACAGAAAGGTGGTGGTGCATAGAATTGTGTTTGACTTTTGACTTGGCATCAGCTTCAATTCCCACCCTGGTGTGAATCCACACAGCAAGACTGAAACTGAATGAGAGCTCTTAAGAGAGATTTGTGCCTAGGATTGCTGCAGTTTGCAGTTATCCAGCATCAGCTTAGGAGAAAGTCACAGCTGTTTGTGACCCTTCTGTGTTTCTGCAAATTAACCAGTATCAATCATGTTCATTTAAATGTTTTAGAAGATGGCAGCTCAGCTTTGGCCGGCTGCAAACATCTCACAAATTTTAAAAGATACAAGCTAGCAAACAGAAGCAAAATTAAAACCACATCTGAGCAACAGTGAAACTTCTGCAAAACATGCCTGTCAATTAGCAACGAAATTAACTGGCCAAACTGAGATGTGGCATACGTGAGTAAACAGCCAAGAATTGGAAGTTCATCTCTACAGAAAAGTCTGCATAGGCTTCTCTACTTTCTCCTTTCCCCAACTTGCAGGAAAAAGTAAACAGTGCTTTTAATATTTCATCAGTGACATATTTATGAACATCCTTTCATGGAAACCTTTCATTATTGCCCTCTACCCATGGTAGACCCTGGTCAAGTTTCTTATCTCTGAGAAAACCTAGGAATGTGTTAGTACTGTAGTGATAGGAAATCCCTTATGGCTCTGCAGGCACACAGGAGCTCAGCCCTGCAGTACACCTTGAAGTTTCACTCTTTATTGTGCTGCCTGTCACTTCCCAATTCTTTCTCTGCTCCACATCACAAATCTGTAGCACATTATAGGCCATGGAAGAGGAAGATGCTATGAATAAAGTATGTGAGAGTCCTCCTTTGTACAGTGACCTCAGTGTTTGATAGGGTGCATTCAATGCTTGGCAAGGAGAATTTTAGCATTCTTAACCCTTCCAATCAAGGCAAATGCCTGGAAATTGTTTTTATCAGCAGATTGCAGTTTCCTTGATCTTAAGAAAAAACTTCAGAGACATCTTTGTCCATTGCCTTCTGAGGTAGAGAGAGACCTGTTGGTGATTCAGGTGCCTGAAATGCCCAAAGTCCCTTGTTGTTAATATCTAAAATGAAGTTAATTAGTTGGTTGAATGTTCTTTGAACACCACAAGCAGACACCATCCTACCACAGTGGGATGAATTTTAGGTTAAGGGGCTACCCCTGCTGCACAGGTTTGAGCCACTGAGCCTAAAATACTGCCCAACAGTGTGGTGTGTGACTGGTGTGCACAGGGAGGAGCTGTGCTGCTGGTGTCATCTCTCTTGGGATCATCCTAGTTCTGTGACCAAGAGGAAGAGCAGCAAGTTAGTTATTGGAATAATTTCTGGATTTGTGTGGTATTAAGGCCAGGTAACCCTTGCTTTCCTTGTATTCCTTCCAGAAGCAATGTTATGACTTGATTGTTCAATTGCAATTGAAGTGGGTAAAGAGTGGATAATCCTGGGGAAAAGTTAGAAGGATGAGCTTCCCAGTGGCACACAGGCTTTGCTTGTAATATGGCTGAGGCCAGGGTTTGACCTGAAGTAGTGACCAAGTTTTAACTTCTCTCTTTTTATCTCTTAAGCAGGTTCATATTTTCTGTAGTCCCTCCAGCAATATTAGATTCGAAAAAATGGAGGGCAGTTGATAATGATAAGTAAAATAAGTGTATCAAATTCTTTAAAATTCTCATTCTATGCTTCTCAAATTACTTGAGGAAAATGTGTAATACTTGGTTCATATTTTGTGGTGAATTTTTCCTTATGAGTTCTGTTATTAAGCACTATAGTGTGTATGTTATTCAGGAGCTTCTAAATGTCTCCAGAATTGGAGCTCCACTGTCTGTCCCAGATGTGTATGGAAATGCAGCCTTTAATACTACTAAAGAATTTAAAATCCTGAAATGGCATTTATGGTCAAAGAGGCACAGAATTCCCCAATTTTTAGAGACTTCAGCAACACCTACTACTGATTGCTTAGAGAGATACTCTTTTTCAAAGGCCCTAACAAAATAAATCCCAAAATTTCCCTTCATAAACTACTTTTTTAAAAAAATGGATCAATGAACAACAAATTGTCCTTTTATGTAGTATCTTAGCATTTTTAAACCCTCTGCTGAAAATGATTGAAGAGATTAAGGCATAGCATAAGTAAAGATCATGCCATCTATTGGTGGATGGCTTGTGGCTACATTTATAGAAGTCAGCATGGCTACACTGGGGTTTTTTCTCACTTATTTCCCAGGAAGTTGTTTGTCCAGCTATTTAAGAACCAGCGTCATTATATTAACAGAATGCTAGCAAACATAATTTTTCCCATGATGTCCTGAATGCTTGTCCCAGATATAGTGGAAAATAGAGGAGCTTACCTTGTTCTAGTTAGTGATGCATCAAAATTGTTCATCAGCTGTGTTCTGAGACAAGAATTTGTGCATATTGCTTTGGATACATTGTTTTATCATCCTGTAAAATACACAGAGAATGGCATCAACTATTAATTTATTCACCACCTTACCATTGGCACGTCCTAAATTTCAGTAAGTTGTTTACCTAGAATGATAATTTGCAGTGTAAATTATCACAAAGCATTTAAATGCCACTAATTGTAATGAGAATTTAGCAGGCTGGCAGAGCAGTGAGTAAGTGAAGCAGTGTGTGTGGGACTGAAGCAGATTACTGATTTGCAGTGTGACAATATAGTTTAAATCCTTCTTCCTATTTTCAGCCTGGAAATCAGAATCTATTCTGCTAACCTTCTGAGCTTCTAAATTTGGTGTCATGCAAGGGCGTGTTTAAAAATTAGCATTTAAAAAGAAACCCACTTGCTTTAAGTTTAAGCTGACACTGTTCCTTTCCTCTGTGGAAATGAAATTTATTAATCATAATAAAACCATCATATTCCGAAGGTAGAGGTCACCCTGAGGAGAAAAAAAAAGTCTATTCATCACAGAGGAATTTCAATGCATCTTTTTCCCAGATAATATCTGAGCATGTGTTCTTTCCCCTTTGGAAATATTTTCATCCATGTTTGTGTTTACATATGTCAAGTGTATTCAGGAGAGTGCAAAAATGAGCATTGTGCAGTTTAATTTTATATATTTTCTTTTACAGAAGATTTGGAAGGATTCCTTTAACATTTTATTTTGTGTTTACATTGGATACATTTGTTTAAGTGGAATTTCAATATCCTGTAAAAGAAAAACAAGTGTTTGTTATTTTTACAAGAATATAAGCATCACTAATTCTGCAATAACATTTCTATGTTAATATCACAGTAAAAGCTTTAGCATTATCATAATATAAATATAAACCATTCTTTTTAAAGAGCAAGGATTAACTTTGGTCACAGTTCTCACATTAGGATTTCTTCACAACTCTTGTTTTAAGAAAAGAGACATGGTTTATATAGAAGGATGAAAAAAGCAATGTAAAATACTGACAATAAGTCATTGTTGCTTTGGCGAAAGGGTAATAAAAATGTACTCAGAAGTCAATACTGGGTTGAAACAGTCATATTTTCATCCTTTGAAATTGCTTAATGTGCATGTTTATCCATATTTTCCCATCAGTGGCCAAGATTTCTGTTGAATATTGATATAATAACATTATTAGCAGCATGGTATATTACATCAATGTTGTAAACTTGCCAGTTACTTCAGCAGTTGGCTTAAATGTAGTAATAATTTAATATGGCCTGAGCCCTGGGTATTCAGGCTTGGTCCTTCCCTTTAAGAGGCCCTTGCATTTGGGCCACTTGATGCCATCCTAGGTGGCCTCTTGGACTTTGCTTGTGAGGCAGTGGGACACAGCCAAGGGTCCTGCAGCAATGGGAGGTACGATGGAGGCAAAATGCAGCCCTACCACCGGACCAAAATGAATGTATTTTTTACAGATAGAGATTTAAAGCCCTTGCTCAGCATTGCAGTGATAGCAGATAAACAGGAAAAAAGAAACACAAAGGAAAGGTACCAATTCCCATTGATTTAAAAGTAATAATCATGGCATTAAAGCATGTAAAATAATAGTACATGCAAATCCTCTTGCATGTTCCTAAGGACATGGAGGAAACATGTCTACCTTTAAATGAATAGTTTTCCCTTCCCTTCCTAGTTTTCCCTTCCCTACTGTTGGAATGAAATTTGGCTGGGAAGAATTAAAATTATAATGATAATCAAAATTCTCAGATTTAAAAAATTGGCAGAGAGCAGCAGTGTCTTATTCCCTTCAGTGTAGGTGAACAAGGCACAAGGAATTCTCTCACTGAGTATTTCAAATCCCCAAATCCTGTTTGCATCCTAATGTGAAGGGTTCCAAGGCTGAGGTTTATGGAAGCTCTTCCTACCAGAGAGGCTGCAGAGTGTGGGATCAGTGTCAAACCTGCTCAGGGAACTCTCAAACTGCCTTTCCAGCTCAGAGAATGACCAAGTCCTTTATCCAACATAGACTGATGTGAGCTGCTTTCCTTCCCTTGCTTTTCCAGTGGGAATTGCCCATTTCCTTTGTTGGGTAATTTCTAAAGATAGGTGTTCTTGGATACCAAGTATTTAAAAAGAATTGATATGTAAATTAAATCCCTTACTCGTCAATGCTTTGGAAGCAAAAGAGGAACTAATGTATTTTATACAAGCCTTTTACACATATTTTCCTGAGTTTTAGACCAGGTCTTAAGGAAAGCAATTGCCTAACACACTGCTACCTCTGGAATTTCATGTATCCCTCTGATAGCAATGAAGACTTTTCTACCCAAATCTAAAGCAAACACAGCTGTGGGGTGAGATACAGAGCCCACACTCATGAACTTGGGGTGCTTAAATAAATGAATTCATTTTTAATGTATTATCCCTTCAAAGAAATTTGGATTTACTAAGCAAACAGGGCAGTACAACTGAAGGCTTTCAGCTACAATGATTGCACTTTGGAGTGAAACATCCAGGCTTTAGGATGCTTTATAAGAACTTAGATACTCTTACACTTGCTGAAAATGCTGCACTCTTGCTGGAAAAAAAAAAAAAAAGTCTAATTCAAAATGCTGAATATGAGCACCTGTACACTTGGAAGTTTGCTCTAGCTGAACTGTTTTCTACTTGGTTTTTTCCATCAAGATGTGTGGTTATGTACTCTTGGAAAAGGAAGGCATTTGATTTCTCTGAGTGTGTGGCCCTATCTTTGTGCAGGGAGTCATAGACGGGGATGTTCAGCCTGTCTTTTCCATACTGAGCACTTTAGTGGGCACAGTTGTCACAGGAGGTGATTTGCTGGATTTCCATATGAAAGGAATGCCTCATAATCTGGGAAATGTTGGCTCAGTGAGATGGAGAATTAAGGATTTATTGTCTATGGTAATTTCTGCTCCCTCCTTGAAGATGTCTCTGGGTAGGTGGGAATGTGTAGTTCAGATAATTTGGTCCTTTTCTCTACCTCACGTCCAGGACCCACAGTAGTGGGTGGTGGAGCATTGCATATGCCATGGAAACATTCCTTTCTCAGCTTTCCCTCAACTGTTTAGCTCAGAATCCACTAATCAG
>JAYDZK010000044.1:4349988-4358808 GCA_034509185.1 Euphonia xanthogaster
AATACATGCAGTAGTGCATCATTTTAGCAACTCTAAAAAGAGGAAAAATTACATTTTTTATCTTATACCTCAGATATTTTGTTCTGTGTATTTTAATATTGTGGGTCTTTAATTTCTGGAGGTTCCGTAGTTTGATTGCTGGCTGTAGAAGTTTTTGTGGTTGATCTAGAAAGCTGCTAGATATGAATAAAAACTGTTTTAGGGCCACAATCAAGAGTGCTATATCATGTAAATGAATTATATATGCTGAATATTAAGCTATCGGGGTTATCACATGTTTTGTAAGAGTGTAAGTGACTACAGTAGTCATTTTTTTCTGCATCTACATTTATTTTAGTTTATGAGAGGGAGGGGGGAAATTGGGGACAGGGGAATGGGGTTTGGCTAAAATATAAATTAATGAAGCAAAAAGGGGCCCCACTGCACCAACTATCATATATCACCTGTCTTAAATTATTCACTGTTTGTTCAAAGCCAAAGGTTATGTTCTTATTAGGGGTGCTTCTGTCGACACTTGTACATAAAAATCAGATTGAAAGCTGTCCGAAGGCACCCTTTTAAAGCATTCCACCAGGCAGTATTCAGCTATTTAACCATAACTAGTTATTTAGGCAAAAACTGCTAGTTAGACCATTAACAAGCATTCTTTTTATATTTCTTCCAGTAAAATAAATTATTGATATCATTGCTGACTTTTATATTATGGGAGGGAAAAAAAATAAAAAAAAATAATAAAAAGGTGATAAAAGCACTGTTTCTATTTTTTTCTTTTTTTTCCAAAAAAGAAAGTAATAAAAACTTAAATTCTTTGTACCAGTAAAAAAAAAAAAAAATGTATAAAATTTACATCCGTGCAGTGGAGTTGTTAAGTTCTAGAAATACACAGCCTATGATGCTTTAGACTTAGCCTAGTAGACCAACTGTTAGAGACAGACGTATCATTTTTATGGAATTATATGATAATCATATTCAGATTTATATAAGCATTTTACAAGTATTGCAATCATTGAGTAGAGATAATCATGGTATTTTCATCAGCTTGGTACTTTTTGAAACATGACTGTGTCGTGTAAGCAATCTGCAATTTTTCAAGGCATGACAACTCGCCCCCCTGTTCGATTTCCAAACCCCACTGTTCTATTTCCCAGCCCAAACTGAGGCCATTCTGCTCAATATTGGGCCCAAGACAACTTTTGCACCTGGGACAAAAGCAGGACCTTCTCCCACCCCAGCGCTCCTGGGAAGAGCCGCCGGCTGCGCCCCGGCCGGCGCCGCCCAGCAGCGCCTGGGAAACGCTTCCAGGCACCATTGAAAAATTGCAGATTGTCTGTGCATATGTTTGGACTCTTTCCATGTTGTCCTGTTTACAAGTTAACCTAAGTTGGGGTGTTTGTCACGGGTCTTCTTGGTTTTGTATTTAAATAAATAACGCGGCAAAGCGCCCCGCCAGGGGTTTGCTGCAGGTAGTTATATCCTCATGTGTAACGTGCTGCCTCCCGGCCAGCACCTTAGTAAATGATCAACTCACCGCTGTGAACCTGCCAACTTGCTATAACAACTCTGCTTTAAAAAAAGTGTTTGTGATCAGGCTTTCTCTTTGTCATCGTATGTGCATGCAGTATGATCAGTTGAACAATAACCATCAATAAAGTTTCACAAGATTTGAAAACGAAGTTTCTGTAGCATTTATATCTAAGGATGATAAATAAATTATCTTTAAAATTGAAACAGAGAGAGAAAGAGACTATATTAATTGATGAAAAATGGGGCAGTAACATATATTTATACTGGTGAGGGAATGTACCGAAATTTATTAAGAGTTTGATCCCCACATTTATTATGTAAGATATGCAAAACAAGCCTCCTATTAATAAAAAGAAAAAGTAAATTTTGTTTAAACACCGTGATGAAAGCAAATTGAAAAATGTTTACCAAATGTTAGGTTTCCAATTTAAAGTGTGGATGAGACATCTTTTTTGGAATTGCATACACAAAATGTCTAATGTAGAGAATAACAGAATTTATTTGCAATTTTAATTTTCCTGAGATGGCTTTACAGCTCCCACTCTCCAAATGATTATATGGCGTTTTAGTCTATTAAAATTATCTTGAAAGGTTGAGGGTGCAGCCCATATTAGAAAATATTTTGTTTATAAAACTCCTACAGTACTCCTAGTAGTCATTTTAAAATGTATGTCTGAAATAGTTATGTAAGAAAAGCATTTGAAATTTTTTTACAATATATATTGGGAATGTTTTCACTTATATAAATAACTACTGATAATATGACTTATGAAAAAATTATTACTACCATATGTGGAATATAGTGACTTCTAAACAGATTTAAAAAAAAAACCCTACAAACCCAGAAAATGTGTATATCTGTCTTTAGAAATTAGTGTTTATATCACAACCGTGATTTGTGAATAAAGAAAAATGGTTTGTAATATCAAAATAAAAGCTTAGTCTGAAAAGGTACAAATCCGTTGGTGTTCCAAGTCATTTTGCTTTCCCTGCTGGCAGTGTGGGTGCCAGGGCTGTGCCCACGGTGTGCCCCCAGCGCTCTGCCTGTGGGGCACGGCGCTGTTCCTGCGGGGGCTGGTCCCACCCAGTGCCAGCCCTGCCTGCGGGGTGTGTGGAGGCTGCTGTCCGTGTGTCTGTCCCCGTGTCCGTGCGCGCACCCTCGGCCTGGGACAGCCAGCAGGGCACTGGGCTCGAGGTTTGCTGCCAAAGATGGCAAGCTCCACCACCAGCATCAGCTGTGCACTCCAGGCAGCACTGCATGATACATGGGGAATAACTGGGGTTTGTTCCCAGGGGTGAAAAAGGAATCTTCCACACTTCCAGATTCCAGTTAGCCTCCCACTGAGCTGTGCCTTTCATGGCCAGTGCCTGTTTCTGTGCACATCAGGGGCAGGGAAGCAAGCAAAGATGGCTGTTCCAGAGGCTCCTCCTGGCACTGCCAGGCTTGTTGTCCAAGCCACAAGAAAGGTGTCCATGTGCTGCAGTTCTATGCCCGTTAGCCCAGCAGGTCCAGATGAGGCTGCTGAGGGTAACTTGTGCCATGTCACATGCATGCCAACAGAATTATGTGACTCTTCTACCTGGATTCCCATTGTACTCTAATTTAGCAGAGGAAGACAAGCCAGAGAGAAGGGATTCAATATTGCTTGGGCTGCAGTTTAGCAGGAAGTTTTATTTTACCAAATGCCTGAATCCCTTCAGGAAGCTAAGACAAGAAACCTTGATATTTGCCAGGAATGGTGGGGAGATATTATTCTGTGCTAATTTATATCTTTATATGACATAGAAGCACTAAATGTCCAAGTGCACTCTCCTGCATATCAGGCATGATGGATGCGTTGCTCTGCTTCCCTTAGTGGCTGGATGAATGACTGAGGTGGTGATGCTGGGTAAGATTTGGGCTGAATGCAGGCAAGAAGCATCTTGGCAGATAAACACACGTGGGACACATAGACACACATGGACAACTTGAAATACCACATAATGTTTACATGGTTGGGTTCATCTGCTTTTGTCTGGTATCATTACTTATGACTAATGCAGTGATGCTTCCTTTCTTGGCCAAGTAGCCAGCACATGCTAAATTAATAAAAAATTTGTATATGTTGAACAATTGGCCAGAGAATGAGGAAGGTCCCACATGTAAGTAAAAGATAAAAGGCAGCCATCTTTGCAGGGTATTTTAATTCCAATTATTTAAAGTTCCTATACAGCTTTAATTGTCTAGCCAAAGTTAAATTAAAGCTTCACAGAAGATCTTAGAGCTGTCCCCGCGTAGGATGTTCCTGTACTACTCTGTCCTTGGTCATCTTTTTGGGCATTCAAGTTGTTTATTAGCTTCTAATTTGGGTAAAATTTTTAGCAATTTTTTTTTAAACTAGAATTTAATTTTCTTTAACTTTCTGGGAACCCTGTTTTCAGTTTCAATCGCTGTCATGTCATATTGCTGTTTCTTGCCTCAAGTGATTTTTTTGCAAGTTTGACATGTTCCTCTTGCCACATTTTTTCAGTTTTACAGTACAGATGCATGAGGCAAAAAGGCTGTGCAAATCATTTTCTCCCTAAAGTAGAGCTGAAATATCATCATTTTGGTAGGTGTAAGGGAGAGAAGAAAGAAGAAGGAAAAAAGTAAAATAAAAAGTAGCTTTGTTTCAGTGGGAAGAGAAGATTCGAGTGGGAGGTGAGATCAGAAGGGAAACAATGATTTTGGGAGGTCTTTGAAGAATTTATGAAAGTGTCATCAAAAAGAGTCATTTTCCAGTATTCTAAAAGTTTATCTTGATGCTTCATTTATACCTAAAGGGCATATGCTTCACCTCTCACTGTAACAGGAGCTTTATGCTGAGTCTTTCCAGACTTTCCAGGCAGCTTTCATGCCTCTCCAACACTTCCCCAGTGCTCTGCATACCAATAATTGTCTCACATCACTTCACAAAAAGCACAATGGACGTGGACTAGGATCAGAGGAAGAAATGGGCAGTATATGCCAGTATTCCATCAACTCGAGTCTTTTCCTGAGGTAAGACAGAGATGAGCACAGGGAGGTAAAGTATTAGAAGTGCTTTTAGATCTAAGAGCTCGTTCTTATTTTCTCACGTGGAAAAGAAAGGTTTTGTTTCCATGCTGCATTTAATTCTGTAGGTGTATTTCCTGTATCCACACAGAGGATGAGTGCCATGCCATGGCAGGGGAGTTGTAGCAGGGATGTGCCTGGCCAATTTAATGATTTCACTTTAGCAACAGGCCTGTGAGTCAGGAGTTCAGGATGTAGGAAAACTGTTAAATAAAACATAAGTGAATGCAAAAATAATCATTTAATGGACATTATGAAAGGACAGTAAACCAAACAGTTCAGTCCAATGGATGATGTATAACATCTAAACAAATATGACAACTAATTAAGGATTAGGTTCTGTGTTTTGGATGTCAGGCCTTATAAAAATGAACAGCTAGGTTATGTTGGGGGAAAAAAAAAGCTGCATTTTGCAAATGTCAGGCAGACAGCTCAGTAAGCAGAAAAGCTCAGTTATCCAATTAAAATAAATGTGCAGTGTTCTCAATATAAAGAGCTAAAGCATCCTTATGTCGAGGAGTTCAGATGCTGAAATATAAGTGGAACAAAAAGTGCTCTCTATAAAGAATAATGTAATCTATCAAGATTAACATTTTGCATGCTGGCAAAGGCAGATAGTAATGTGTTTCAATTCCTGAAATTGGAAACATTAGACTAAGATCAGTACCAAGTTAAACCGCAGGTAACCCCAAATATTGAATTGAATTAATTATTTACAACCACGAAGGGCTAATAACTTGCCCTGATATCTTCTATGGGAAATAGATCTTTACAGTAGGTGCTCTCCTATTCCCCATAATCCTCTCTCATACTTCAAGTGAAATGTAATTACAAGTTGCATAAATGCAATTTTGGAAAAAGTCTTCCACTAGAAATAATTCTGATTTATTCAGGAGTTTGATTCCTGTCCTGAGAAAGAAAAAGGCTGGCTTGAACATTGTCATGTGCATGGGGTATCAGGGGGAGGCCATAAAGTTTCAAGGCCACCAGTAGGGGACATAGTTAAACCTAATTTTTTTTGTTGCTTTCTAACAAAAGGAGGTTATTGTATAACAGTGGAAATCAAGCAGTGGGGAGGGACCACAATAACAATTAAACTAGGTTGCACTTGATTTGTAGGAAAAAAAAAGATTCCACTATCTACACTTCCAGCAGAGCATTTTTCTTTTTTTTTAAGCTAAGATTTAAACCTGCCCTTTGATGCAGGTCTTCAAAATAAGAATTTCTAAGGCTGGAAACGTGTAACAAAATTTCTAAAAGGATATTCAGTTCAAGGTATTTTCAACAGAATTAACATGAAACATATGGATTTTCTGGTGGTTTATAAAGTAGAAAGCAGAACATTATTACTAGGAGGGAGGCTTTACCAGAGTATTAAAATGAAATTCAAGTTTGTGAGGTGCCTGACATATAAAATAAAATCTGTCAAACGTTGAAGTGAGAGGTGATATCTTAGCTCTGCAGTGCTTGAGAAAACATGGAAGATCATGGCTGTAACACTCCCACCTCTGTTTGATTTCGCCACCCACAGATTTGCCACCTTTTTAATGAAGTGAGCAGTTGCACTTACAGCTCTGAGTGCCTCTGCTGTCCTCACCTTTATTCTTCTAGAAGCAATGTTTCCCATCTTCTTGGCCACAACTTTTGATGTTCACCCAGAAGGGCAGTGATCCAGCTCCCTATTATTTGAAAAGAATGATGGCCCAGGGATACAGCCATTGTTAATTCACAAACTCAGCTGATGAGCTCTGCAACTGAGGTTTCATCACAGACTTGAAATTTCTGGGGCCCTGTTGCTTTACAGTTAAAAAGCAAACAAAGTTCTTTCAGGAAAAACAGCAAGCAAGAGAAAAAATAGTTTTATCTGTGAAGCTGAAAAGCAGCTTTTATTGGCAGTTCTCTTACACTAAGAATAGAGAGAGATACATGCATGTTGCTACAGCTGGTAAATTCTGCCAGAGAGTCAAGAAATTCCTATGGGATATCTCTAGATTCTGGTACATCTCTTTTTTTATTTTTTTTTTAATTTTTTATTTTTATTTTTATTTTTTAAACATGACCCTCTGCTAGGCCACACTATAAAAAATCAACATTGCCCCCTGTCTTCCCCCAGCATTGGCCCCTAATGCCTGATTCCCATGGCAAGAGCCATAACCCTTGGAATGGGAGGATGTGGTTTGTGTCCTGGGATTAAGAGGAAGGCATGCATCAGCACAGCACACTGCACCAGCCATCCACTCTGAATCCACTCTGAAATCTCCTACCTCTGGAAAATAAGAAGTGGCAACATGAATATGATAAGCAGAGCAACATGGCCTACTTTCTGATAATCTTCTTTCATAGCTTTATTCTCAGTGGCTTTGAGGGGAAGTCAATGCAGAAATCGTTTTGCCCAGTGCCAAAATAATGGAAATACATGCAAATTTGTGCTCTCCCCCAGCTGTCTGTCTCTTTGTCCCTTAGTCAGCCTGATCCTGCCACCACTCTAGAGAATTTCATACCTGTGTGGAGCCCAGCATAGGACTGGGGACAGGAAAATAGGATATCATTACTGGAACACCCTGAGAAACAAATCCCCAGTAAAATGAATTCTTGTAAGGCAACTGGAGATTTGGGAAAGTGAAAACCAACGAAGTGACTCCTGATGAAGGTCAGAAGGAGCTTGGTGCCAGCACACACTGTCATTAGCACTGACCTGCCCAAGCTGAGGGGGGATCTTCACAACACTGTCACCTCACACCACAGTACAGACAGGTTATTTCAAAGCCCCCAAATGCCACTTGCCTTATTTTGATGAGGTGTTTTCAAGTTTTTTTAGACAAAGCACTCCCATGGTTTTAAGAGACTGAAGTCACCTGAAGAGAGAGGTGTGGACCAATTTCAGGAGACTTGTTTGCCTAGAACTTTCATAAAGGATAATTCCAGCTTCTTTTTAATTTTTTTTTCAGTTGTGAGAATTCTTCACTTTTTCTACAAATATGAAAGTTCTTCTCCCTTCTAATTTCATTCCTAAATTTAAAATTAATTTCTTCTCCATATTTTCAGGATTTCTTTTAAAGATTAAAATAGATAAATAAATAAATAAATAATAAGGAAAAAAGGAAAAAATAAGTTGGCAATGCTGCAGGTCTGCAAAGGAACACAGCACTGAGTTAAAGGAAGGAAGGTTGCTGAGTGAGTAGGTCCTAGGAATTTTAAATAACCTTAAGGCTGCTAAAAGGAAAAGTCATGAGGTCTCTGGTGTTTGTGAACATGCTGCAGAAAAGCAGACACATTAGAAGTGAAAGCTTTCCATTCTCTGTTGTGTAAGCACGAGCAGGCAACAACACCAAGAGTGTATTTTAATCAGAGAGGAGCTAACATTTTAAATTTGCTCATTTGCAGTGTTCAGCCCAGAGCACATAAGCACTTAAGGTGATTTCTGTAAATTCAGGAAATGATGTCCCAAAACAAATTGATTCCTTTTTTCTTTTTTTTCAAGTTAGGTCTAAAAATCTTTTAGCAGGGAGAAAGAATGTCAGGATTTTAGAATGAACGAATTAAAAGCCTGGTTTGGGGTAGCTGTGTATATTTTGTATGAGTCACAGGCTAGCTTTGTTTTCATCCTTGCCCATCATATTTCATTCACTGTGTAAATTCTTAGAAAAAAAGAGTTTTGAGCTCACTGAAAGCATTTCACTCTTTGGTTGAAAACTCCACCAAAGCAGGGATTCCCAACTGTCCTGCCCCTGCTGGGCACACAACAGGAGGGAGTGCTGAGCCCTTAGAGCAGATGTTGGGCAGCTGCAGATGGGAGCCACCAAACCCAGCCCCGAGGGGTTCCAGTCTTTCCCTGGTAAAACTGGGGTGCATCAAGCAGCTAACACCGCTAAAGAATCATAAATGCACACTAAAGCACACCACTACAACCACCCCAGGGTCAGAAAGACCTCACAGGGAGTTGTCTGGGTGGGGAACTCCAAGCTGGCAGCTCTGCCTGCAAGGTGGGGAGGGACAGCCAGGCTGGGATGGCACAGCAGACACATCAGACACCCCTGAACCCCTCCAGGTACCCAGCCTGATTTATTACATTATAACGCTATATTTTATATTAAAGGATACTGTACTACACTATACTAAAGAATACAGAAAGGACACTCACAGAATGCTAAAAGATAATAATGAAAACTCCTGACTCTTTCCAGAGTCCTGACACAGCTTGGCCCTGATTGGCCAAAGAGTGA